>JBBPBO010000005.1:41805786-41923915 GCA_037974295.1 Cicer cuneatum | reverse complement strand
GGGGGTTGAATTGTGTTTGACTAACTTGAATACTTTTCCTGTTTTTACACTTTTAAAACAAAACTTGATGTATGAATAAAAACAGAGTTAGCAGCGGATAAAAAGTAAAAATAAAACTCACAGTTTTTATACTGGTTCACCGTTAACGAGGCTACGTCCAGTCCCTTCACCTTGAAGGATTTCACTAATTCAAACCTTGAATTACAACCTTGCTACTGACCCTCCAAGTCAGTCTTCTCAAATAGTCTAACAATCCTAGACTTCTTTGAGGAATGCAGCTCCTGTCTTCAGCCAATCTGACAATCCTAGATTGTAGAAGAAATCACAACACTATAAATCTAATTGCCAAGTAACCTGCTACCCCTTCTGACTCCCTCAGATTGTAGACTCTACTTCAACAACTTAGATTTAACACACAACACTATGAATCTAATTGCCAAGTAACCTGCTACCCCTACTGACTCCCTTAGCTTGTAGACTCTACTTCAACAACTTAGATTTGACACAGTGGAACGAAAATAACAAGAGTACTTGCTTCTTGAAAGCTGAAACTCACAATTGACTTCTATGAAAATTTGGGTGTTTGCTTTTGGAAGTGTATGACTCTTTTGTGATTTTCGATACTAAGTATTCTGCCTTGAGCCTCCTTTTATAGATGCAGATTTGGGCCTCTTCCAAGCTTAATTTCGAGCTGAATCTTGCTGGATTCTCTTGCAAAAATAACTTGACCAATTGGGCTTTATTTAAATAAAAAACATATCTTCAGATTTTCTTTCAAAATAACTGGCCAATTAAATCTGTTGGTTCCTTCCCGCCACAGCTCCTGAATTCCACAACACCTCACTTTATTTTTGTAACAAATCTTTTTAATCCTTTGATAAAAATAAATTAAATTCTCCACCATATAATTTTCCTGATTAAATCTGGACCATTGGATCTTCATGCGCTAGTCCACATCTGGACCAACCTAATTGATATGCTGTGATCCTCTGATTTCGGCTATCCTTGGACCACACTTTCAGACCCTCTGATCTTCTGATTTCAGCCATCCTGGATACGCACCTGATATGCTATAATCCTCTGAACTCGGCCTTTGCTGGACTGCACATTCTGTCCCTCTGATTTCGGCCAATACTGGGCCATGGTTTGATCTTCTGATCTGGACCATCACTGGACCAAATAATTAATTCTGAACCAGTGGACAAATAATTCAGAGTGACCTTTCTTAGCACAAACAATACATAAAATATCAGAATGAACAGTTTTAGGTTCAGTAATAGTTTCTGTAAAACCAAGACCTCTCTTTCCAGAGTTACTGTTTCCATAAATCATAGAGGCATATTTACTTCTTTCCATTCCATTGGAAATAAAGTTTTGAAAAAATTGCTCATGCATATCAGATTCACAAACAGTTTCAGAAGTGGAACAAGTATTACTTTTGAGAGTTTGGTTTTCACATTTGAGTCTTGCAACATCAGTTTTAAAATCTTTGTTTTCAGTTGCATACTCAGAATTTCAATTCTTTAAAATTTGGACTTCTTTGGTTAGATTTTTCTTATCTTCCCTAAGAGTTTTCAGTTTTAAAGACCTTTTATTGATTGCATTTAATAAGTCTTTTAAAGTCTCAATCAATTCAGATTTAGAGAGATCAGAAAATACCTCATCGTCTTCATCTTCTGATTCTGTTCCAGAGCCTGAGCTGTATTCAGAACTTGAGTTGGTATGAGCCATCAGAGACAGAATTGCTTCCTCTGATGTGCTTCCAGACTTACCTGAATGATTGCTTCGATCATTCTTCCTTCTGCCTGCTTTCCTTCCTGAAATCCTACCTTTATGAGGACCAGAAGCAGACCTGATGTGTGCCTTCATTGCTGTTTCTGCCTCTTCTTTATCAGACGATTCTTCTTCTGATTCTGATACATCCCAGGCAGCCATCAGACCCTTCTTTCTGTATCTGGAACTCTTCTTGTGTTGTTTGCCTTTTTCCAGATTTGGACATTCTGACTTGATATGTCCAGGTTTATTGCATCCATAACAAACAATATTCTTCTGGTCAGATTCTTCCTTTCCTCTGTTGTTATGTTTTTTCTTGAAGCTTCTTTTCTTCCTGTTTTCCCATATCTTAACCATCTTTTTGGTTAAGTAAGCCATATCATCATTGTTACTATCAATATCCTCTGATTCTGATGCTGCCCTTGCAGCTTTCTTCTGTTTCGACTTCAGAGCCAGATTCTTCTTCTTTTTTGGTTCATCTTCTTCCAGTTCTATTTCATGAGACCTGAGTGAGTTGATCAGGTCTTCAAGTCTTAAGTTATTCAGATATTTGGCTTCTTGTATTGCAGTAACCATTGGTCTCCACCTTTTTGGTAAACTTCTTAGAATTTTCATAACATGATCTGCAGTGGTATAGCTTTTGTTTAATATTTTTAAACCTGATACCAGAGTCTGGAATCTGCTGAACATTGCTTCATTGTCTTCATCTTCTTCCATCTTGAACAGCTCATACTTCCTTACCAATATGTTAGCCCTTGCTTCTTGAACCTGCTTGGTTCCTTCACAGATCAAAACCAGACTGTCGAATATGCCCTTTGCTGTTTCTTTATCTGTGCATCTATCAAACTCCTTGAATGTGATTGCACTGATCATGATGTTTATGGACTTGTGATGAAGTTTGTGTAATCTGCTCTGATCTGGTTTCATATCATCCATGTCTAGTTTCTTAGTTGGATCTTCTGGATCAATAGGTGCAGTGTATCCTTTAATTATCATCTTCCATAGTTCAGGATCTTGAGATATGACAAAGCTTCTCATTCCGTCCTTCCAATACTCAAACCTTTCTCCATCAAACAGTGGTGGTCTGTTGATGTTGTTTACCAATTCTTCTGACATATTGAACCCCTTGGACCTTTCCTCAAACACTGTTCAGTGCTCAGCCTTGAAACCGAGCTCTAATGCCAATTGAAGGTGCAAACACGAGAAGGGGGGGTTGAATTGTGTTTGACTAACTTGAATACTTTTCCTGTTTTTACACTTTTAAAACAAAACTTGATGTATGAATAAAAACAGAGTTAGCAGCGGATAAAAAGTAAAAATAAAACTCACAGTTTTTATACTGGTTCACCGTTAACGAGGCTACGTCCAGTCCCTTCACCTTGAAGGATTTCACTAATTCAAACCTTGAATTACAACCTTGCTACTGACCCTCCAAGTCAGTCTTCTCAAACAGTCTAACATCCTAGACTTCTTTGAGGAATGCAGCTCCTGTCTTCCGGCAATCTGACAATCCCAAATTGTAGAAGAAATCACAACACTATAAATCTAATTGCCAAGTAACCTGCTACCCCTTCTGACTCCCTCAGATTGTAGACTCTACTTCAACAACTTAGATTTAACACACAACACTATGAATCTAATTGCCAAGTAACCTGCTACCCCTACTGACTCCCTCAGCTTGTAGACTCTACTTCAACAACTTAGATTTGACACAGTGGAACGAAAATAACAAGAGTACTTGCTTCTTGAAAGCTAAAACTCACAATTGACTTCTATGAATATTTGGGTGTTTGCTTTTGGAAGTGTGTGACTTTTTTGTGATTTTCGATGCTAAGTATTCTGCCTTGAGCCTCCTTTTATAGATGCAGATTTGGGCCTCTTCCAAGCTTAGGTTCGAACTAAATCTTGCTGGATTCTCTTGCAAAAATAACTTGACCAATTGGGTTTTATTTAAATAAAAAACATATCTTCATATTTTCTTTCAAAATAACTGGCCAATTAAATCTGTTGGTTCCTTCCCGCCACAGCTCCTGAATTCCACAACACCTCACTTTATTTTTGTAACAATTCTTTTTAATCCTTTGATCAAAATAAATTAAATTCTCCACCATATAATTTTCCTGATTAAATCTGGACCATTGGATCTTCATGCGATAGTCCACATCTGGACCAACCTAATTGATATGCTGTGATCCTCTGATTTCGGCTATCCCTGGACCACACTTTCTGACCCTCTGATCTTCTGATTTCGGCCATTCTGGATGCGCACCTGATATGCTATAATCCTCTGAACTCGGCCTTTGCTGGACTGCACATTTTGTCCCTCTGATTTCAGCCAATACTGGGCCATGGTCTGATCTTCTGATTTGGACCATCACTGGACCAAATAATTAATTCTGAACCATTGATCTGGAAATCATCCCTCCGATCTGGACTAATTCTGGACTTTGGTCTGGATTAAATTAAAATTAAATATGGACAATAAATATTTCAGTCTGGACATTTTACCTTTGATTTTGGACCAGGTCTAGATTGATTCTGGAATTCATTTCTTCTGGTCTGAACTTAGTTTCATGCCTTGAATCATGCTATCTTATGGTCTGGGTCATATCTGGATTGATTCTCTTGTTCTGGACCCTTAAACATAGCTTTTGGTTGAGTCTGGAAAAAGTTTGGGCAGTTTAATATTTCACTGCCAGGCCATCTTCTGGTCACAATAACTTCTGGAATAAATTTTTATTTGATTCCTCTTGGTCTGGATCAACTCTCCCTCTGGCAGGCTTTCCTCTGGTATGATCCATGTTTCCTTCTGTTCTGGGCCAGCAAACATATCTTCTGGTGATGTTTTGACATCCTGGAACATCTTCTGGAAATTCCAGAATTCATTTTCCTTTGATCTTCTGCTTCTGATTTCTTCATATTCTGATAGTATTTAATTTAATAATTCAAGGTACAAAATAAGATTACATTGAGTGCTTTTGTAACCATCAAAATCTTAAGTACTTAGAACCAACTTGGTTCCAACAGTAATCTTGATGAATTTTACTGGAGTGTTTGAAGAACTCTCCTGATTTTGATTCTTCTCTTTCTGCTGATATATCAAGTTGCTCTTATAATTCTGGAACTGATGATAATTTTGTTTCTTCTGGTAGTTCCAGTTTTGTTGATATGTATGATTTCTCTGTCTGTTCTGATATGTGTGATTTCTTTGATATTTCCTATTCCTTCTATGATTCTGGTTCTGATAGGAATTGTGTTGACCAGTTCTTCTTCCACTAGAGTTAATTTGTTCTGTTTGGTAGATGTTGGAACATAAACCTTTTTCCCTTCATATATTGCAAGCATCCATTGACCAGGCACCATGACTGGTGTTTCAATTTGGTTGCTTAGAACATCTGCAACATAGACAACTTTATCTTTTGGTACCCAAATCTGGTTGGGTCCAGATTTGTTAGTCTTGAAAAGTTTCTTGTTTTCCCTTGTATTTAGTATAGGACAAGCCACTTTGGAATGACCTTTCTTGTATGTGGAAAGACGTTATGTGTTCCAGTGATGAAAAAGAGTATATCATGCGCTTGCACATGTTTGAGCAATCATGTTTCGATTGTAAAGTGTTTGTTGATTATGTGAAAGAAACTTGGTTGACTCCTCATAAGCAACGGTTTGTTGAAGCATGGACAAATCAAGTCATGCATTTGGGAAACACAACGACTAACAGGTATGACATCTCACTATAAAAATTCCATTTTGTAATTTTACTATATATTGTTGGATTGCTCCACGTTGACAATTTACATGTAATGATATGGTTGAGTCAGCTCATTGGAAACTGAAGTTAATGTTGGAAAACAGCATGGGTGACATGTGTAGATGTTGGGAGGCTATGAACAATATGATAAGGTTGCAACATAAAAGAATCAGGGCTTCATTTCAGAAAAGTTTTTATGGTGAAGGTCAACAACACAACAATCCATTTTATCAGAGATTGAATACATTTGTATCAAAAGAAGCTAAAACACGTATTGCTGAAGAATACGAGAAAGTTGAATCGGTGGGTACCGACAAATCTGTATGTGGGTGCTCTCTCAGAAGCACATACGGGTTACCCTGTGCTTGTGAATTGGCACAATATAAATTAATGGGTGAACCAATTCCTTTAGATTCTGTGCATCTTCAATGGAGGAAATTAAGCATGGAATGTGAACTCACTCAAGACACAGAAGATGGATCAGAGTTAGATATGTCTGTTGAGATGGATGCCTTGTGGAAACGCTTTCAATCACTTGATGTTATAGGAAAAAGGGTATTGAAGAGTAAGGTGCGTGAACTTGCTTTTCCAACTACAAGTTCAACGTGTCCACCACCTGAAAAGGTTCAAATCAAAGGACAGGTGAAGAAGAGTAAGTCTAAGAAGCCGGATGGATATGATGTATATCGAGATCCTTCTTAATTTGAGCATGTTAATGCAACATATTGTGAAGATCCTACTTCCCAACCATCTCAATCATCAAAGAAACAACCCTCTCAATCATCAATACATTTGTTCTTGAGACAATTTCCTGATGTTATTCAACCATACATTGATGACATATTTAATGTGATAGCAGATGGAAATTATGGCTATCGCGCTATTGCATCACTGCTTGGACATGATGAGGAATCTTGGTCTTTGGTCCGCCATAGATTGGACCAGGAGATTGCTTCTCATGTAAGTCCATATGATAGACTGTTCCCAGGACGCATTAAAGAAATTAGAGATTCGTTGAAGATAACAGGCTTACGTGTTCAACCGATAGATAAATGGATGTCCATACCTGATATGGGTTACGTGATAGCGACAACATATAATATTATTCTCGTCACGTTTGGTCAGACATTTTCTATGACTTTCTTTCCTCTGAGGGGTTCACATTCAGGATCGACAAAAAATGATCGTATCATATGTATTGGTTTTGTCGACGCAAGTCATTGGGTTCAGGTAACATTATATTATTTTCTTAAGTAATGCTTTTTTTAAAATAATAAAATTATTTATTATTTCAATATATTTTGCAGTTAAAGATGAAAGATGGATTGGATTTCCAATGCCAAACATTGCACTAGGTTGGAAGCAATATCGCACCGATGAGGAAACTTCTTGGGCAATTGCATATACAGGGCGTCTACAACATTGGGGGTCTTTAATAGGCAATATGTCACGTGTTAGACAAGTTCCACTAAAAGAACTCGTAGATGTCATGCCATTAGATGATGATTGATTTTGTATGAACTACAATACTTAAAAACATATATAAAATCACTTGTTATTAGTTCATTTTAGTTTTCTGTCGTTATATTTTATCTGGTATTTTATTTAGTTTACTTTCGTTATAGTTCATCATAAATACTATAAAATTAACGAAATATAATTAAATAATACTAAACATAATGAAATAAAAACAAACTAACATTAATGTTTAGAAAAACAATTTTTACAAGAAGTCTACTAATTATTGTGATCACGAGATAAATACAAAGCTCTATAAAAATAAGAATACAAATCATCATCTGGGTGAGCTTCATGTGCCTCCAAGCCTTGCTGTATAAGATCACCGACCTGCTGTAGAATAGATGGCTCTGAACTAGTAGCATCTGCAGCGGTGGTCGGTGCACTAAAATCCGGGACCTGAGGTACACCTTCGAGTCGCACTAGCAGTGGATGAGACACCCGGTAGAACCACTCCAAATATCCTTCCCGACACTCGGATAGATATGTAGCTGGATGGATCCTATGATATAACTCTGTGACAGGAGTCACATATCCCATCCATTCCACATCTGCATCATATAATCTAGAAAGATCTGCAAGTGGCTGTGGTGGAATATGTTAGATATATCCGAACTGTCTCAAACACCTCTCTGGCATGTACGCCACTACTGTGGTACATAATCGGAGGTGACCGGTGTAGAGCATGATATCATCAAAGGGAATGACATCCCTATGATTCTCCCATGGTCTCCATATGACTTCAGCAGGTGTCAGTGCGTCAATCATATGTCTGTACTCAGGGATCTTGTGCTTGCCTTGTTTGGAGCTCCATCTATTAATCCAAGCAAAGTATGTAAGATCAGCACCCTGGTCACCTCTATTACAAATATTTGGAAAATATTTGTATATCCAGCACTGTTGCAAATAAAATTAAATAAATTAATGATAAACATACAAATTAATAATTTAAAAATAATTAAAATATTTAATACCTGTAGTAGTGACATATAACCACCTAACTGTTTGGTGGCATAACGGCAGGCATCTGAGAGGTAGTCATAAAGGACTACGAGTGCATCAGTACCCCAGGCGTATGCACCTGTACCGTCCAAATCTCTGAATAAAGGGAGGTACTTCGCATCAATAAAAGTATGACTCTTATCTGTGAAAATAGTACTCCCTACTAAATTCAGCAGATACGCCCTGGCAGCACAATCAAATCTCTCTGCTTGGCACTGCCTCACGAATACCTCCTTCAACCAATCTAGTCGGTAGTGCGCCCCTCTGATCTCCTCCCAGATCTCTTCTGCAGACACTCCTAATAAAGTAATGGCAAGATGACATGCCATTGCTCTATCTACATCAGGTGGAGTGTAGAACTGACCCCTGACAGGAAATCCAAGAAGATTGGCAACATCATCCAAAGTAATCGTCATTTCACCGAATGGCATGTGAAATGATGATGTCTCAGAATTCCATCTTTCCACAAATGCATAAATCAGGTTGTTGTCAATCGTCTTCAAACTAACTCGTTGTAATGGGGCCAATCCCGACAAGGTCACCCAGTTCTCGATGACTCCCGGGAGTACCTGCGGCATAAATTGTTGCAGCTTTTTCCCATGCGCAACAATTTTCAGCATTGGTCGCTCATGTATACAAAGAAAATATATGACATTAAAATTAAATATAGAACAAAAATAATAATTAATTAAAATATTTTTAATGCACCATAAATAATAATTAATTTAATATACCTGACCAAACTATAATCTAGCTGAAACATGTTGATCGTATCGAGTAAGGACAGACAAATCATATGGTCCACCAGGATACTGCGTCCCTTGAGGTCCATCATGTCCCTCCTCCGTATGCTATCTCTCCTCCTCCTCATGTACTACAAGAGGGTCCTCCTGCTGATGCATAGTAACATCAGCCTCCGGGATAACCATATGCTCCTGGTCTCTCTCGTCATCTTCTTCTACTATCCTTCGTCGTCTTCTCTTCGTCGACGCTGTCGGTGGAATTCTCTTTGGAGGATGCATCATAGATGATGAAGTACCTTCCTCGCGTGATGGTCGAGCGATTTTGCTGTCTCTACCTCGTACACCAGCGCCCACTAAAATGAAAAAATAACAAGAAAAAAATCAATTAAAAATTTTTTAAAAAAAAATTTTAAAAAAAAAAAAAAAAAACCTCCAGAAAACTTGATTTTCAAGTTTTCCGGAAAATAATGAACTACCGGGAAACTTAAAATCAAGTTTTCTGGAAATTTACACTACCGGGAAACTTGAAAATGAAGTTTTTCGGAAGTTTAACCAAAAACGCTTACTTTTTCCGGAAAACTTGAAATGATGAATGGTAAAATATTCAGATTTTATAATTTATAGAAGGGCAAAAACGTCTTTTCCTTATGTTTGTGGGGGTATAAGTATAAAAGGGGGGTATGGGGTAAAACTTTCAAATTACAGGAGTGTACATGGGCGCATGTCGATCTGCCAACCCGCGCACTCAATCCAATTTATTTTTGATCAGTTCGGGTTAAATGAAAAAAATACGAGTTTAGAACTTAACCCAACTTAAAGACAATCGATCGAGTCAGATATCAAATTTTGTCAAAATCTGCCCAACCTAACTCGCGTACACCCCCAAAAAAATGAAAATTCATCAATTCTAAGCAATGTCAACTTGAAGTCTAAGCCCTTAACTGTTAAGTGTTTGGACTTGAAGTTGACATGGCTTAAAATTGATGAATTTTCATATTTTATTGATTTACTGTTGTTGAATTTATTTATGTATTTAAAGATTGTTGGATTTATTTTTTTGTGTGAGAGGTTGTTAGCTTTTTTAAAGAATTTAATGATGTGATTGAAATTTTATAGTTTTTGAGACATTCAAGTATTAAATATATTTTCATTCAATATATTTTTCTGTAAAATCAAAAACATGTTATTATTTATGTATAACCCGCCAACCCAACCCAACCAGTTCTTGATCGGGTCGGTTCGGTTCGGGTTAAATGAAAAAAATACGGGTTTAAAACTTAAATCAACCCAAAGATAATCGACCGGATCGGGTATCAAATTTTATCAAAATCCACCCAACGCAACCCACATACACCCCTAATAAATAATAGATACTATATAATTATTTTTATGTTTACGTTAAAGATATTAAAATAATTTTATTTTTAATATTTTTAATGATAAATATTTATTTATGTATATTTTTTATAATCAATTATAATTAGTATATTTTAAGTATTCTATTTTTATTTAAAAGATTTTAAAATCTATTAAAATTAACTAATGATATATGAAAAACATTTATCCGTGTAAAAATTATATGCGTCAACTGCTTTTTTAGTGATTCATTTTCAATAATAAAAAATATTTAATTAAATTTTTTAACAATATTAAACTTATAATAAATATATTTACATTATGTAACTTTAAAAAAAAAAATTACATAAGTAACAACCTATCAATAATTAAATTTATCAAAAACAAAAGTAAATTAGCAATAAGTTAATAACAAATTCTAAAGTAAAACATTTCATACATTAGTCTTAGCTTGGATTGGATAAGTTAATGAAAGTTTTATCCTATACCCCTACAATTATACCTATACCCCACAAAATTTTTAAAATGCCAAAATTACCCTTCACGTTTTTTTACTATTTTATCAAAATAATTTTTTTTTACCTTCTACCGGAAAACTTGAAAAAAGTTTTCCAGAAAAAACGCGAACATTTAACACTACCGAAAAACTTTTTGGCAAATTTTCTGGTAGTTACCAGAAAACTTGGGAGGAAGTTTTCCGGAAAAGGCGTACCATTTAACACTACCGGAAAACTTGCCATGAAATTTTTCGGTAGTTACCGGAAAACTTGCCAAAAAGTTTTCCAGTAGTGTGAAATATTTGCGTCTTTTCCGGAAAACTATTTTCAAGTTTTCCTGTAGAAGGTAAAAAAAAAGTAAATTTTAATTTGATAAAATAATAAAAAAAATGAAGGGTAATTTTGACATTTTAAAAAATTTGTGGAGGTATAGGTATAATTGTAGGGGTATGGGGTAAAACTTTCTAAGTTAATTGGTCAATTTTAGTCTTTTAGTTTGGTTGACTTAATAAAAAAAAATTAGGAAAAAAATCCAACTAAAAGTTCCAACCTAGAGACTAGTCATATAAAAAATAATAATATAAATTATCTCCATGTAATTTTCATATAAATATAAATTTTTAAGAAATAATTAATATTTAAACACTAAATTACTAATTTGTTTATACAAACGTGTATTTTAATTATTAATTACGAAACATAAAAAACAAGTGACATATTTCAGAAATGAAGCACCAAAATGAAACAACTTTTGGAGTACAAAAATAAAATTACTATATTGTGAGGGGACTAAAATCAAATTAATTCTACAAAAGAAAATGAAATGAAACTTTATTTATATGAAAAGCCTCAAACACGAAATTTTCTCAATGGCACCATTGACATCTATGATTGGCAATGTATCTATCTTATTTCTTGAAGCAAAGTAATTTGCTTTAGCACTAATTGACTTTGGGTTTAAACCAATGCTTATACAAAAATCATATTTATTTACTTACTATTTATTAGAAAAGACAATAATCACTTAAACCATGACAACTACATTCAAACTCAAAAACGGGAAGTGATTTGGGAAAACAAAGCCTTGAAGTCCTTTGTTGGTTCACCTGCATCCTCAGGTTTTGATGCCAAGTCAAATGCCTTGAATTTAGTCTCCTCATAATTTAGTGCCTGTTAGACAAACAGAATGAAGAATTGTTAACAAGTCTCACTAAAACAATACTCCCTCTAGAATGAATATAAACAAAAAGGATATAAAAAAAATTTATGTATGTAGTTAAAAATTAAGACAAGACACATTAACTTTTCAGATACTCTTTTTATTTATATTTCATTCCAGGGTAATAGTATTTAAGATTGAATCACCATTTTGGTTTATGAAATTGTAAGTGTTGGCTAATTATATTTTCAAAATTAATGAAATTATAAAATGATCTCTAAAATTAAATTCCTTAATTATACTAGTCCTATTGAATTGCTCAATATAGTTCTAAAATGATCTCTGAAATTAAATTCCTTAGTGATACCTGATATTGGTCCAAGAGACCAATGTAATGGAAAGTTTTCAATTTCAGAGATTATTTTGAAATTTTGTAAATTTCTATAATCAAA
This sequence comes from Cicer cuneatum, assembly GCA_037974295.1. Lineage (NCBI taxonomy): Eukaryota > Viridiplantae > Streptophyta > Magnoliopsida > Fabales > Fabaceae > Cicer > Cicer cuneatum. The sequence goes on along the minus strand of JBBPBO010000005.1, from coordinate 41,911,667 downwards.
TTGCCTAACCACTACAATTTCGATGATTAAATTTTTGATTCACTCGCGTTTTGGTATGTGTGGAAGCTGGTTTTATTTGTTTGCTACCCAAGTTCTATAAAAGATATACCTGAACGCAGACCTCGGCAACATCAGCTCTAGGTATAGTTTTGGTTTCAGTCTTGAGAAGTTCATCGTCCTTCCCTACAATGAGCTCCCGAAGACCTCCATCTTTATCAAGCAAGCCACCAGGTCTGAATAGCAATGAAGGTGAGAAAATATAAGACATAAGTAAAACATTGGGTTGAATTCTTCTTTGGAGTCAAGGTAATAGCAATGAATAGTCGTCGACTCCCAATAAAGGGTAGAAGAGTTCGACTAGGATATACAATGCACATTATCACAACACATTTATAAGAGCATCATACAAGCAACAAAGTACATTAACATTTGATAACAAGAGTGCTTCAAATATATATACATAAATATAATGAAGTACATTGAAGAAACCGCAGGCAATTATGTTACTCCATCCTTCCTATATTGATTGTTACTTGAGTATTTTTTACACGAGTAAGAAAAGTTGTAACTAAATTAAAGAGTGTAATAAGTTTACAAAATTATCCTTGTTAGCTATTGAGTGTTAACCATTGCCATAAATGCTTAGTGAAGTATAATTGACCTGGAAGTGATGCCTATAGTATTAATTTTGGAGTAGAATTGGAATAAAATAATTAATGTTACGTTGAAAATATAAAGTAATTTATTTTGGAAATAATTTATTTTGCTAATGTGATACTTAATATGAAACAAAGGGAGTAGTAAGTTTAGCAATTGAAACAAGTATCTACAGAAAAGATAAAAATGTTTCTTTATACAGTTATAAATATCAGCAGATATTTTCTTCTTTCCCTAGAGAATGACACCAAAATATTCTGAAAGTTTGATAACTCAAACAATCAGATATCGAGATAACATTGTGGAGTATATTCAAACCAGTTTCCTGGTTCAGCTGAGGTTACTAAAGGCATCAGTCACAATTTTTTTTCTAGTGTTTTTGACCCGTGCAATGCACAGGAGATCTATCCGGGTTTGGAACTGTGAAAACAAAACTTAAAAGATAATTATATACTATTTTAACATGGACAGGAACTAGTGTACCTTATGATTGTGTACGGAACACCAGAATCAGCGAGATATTCTTCAGCTTTTCTTTTCCAAACCTGCAATAATATGAAACTGTATTCTTTCTATCAAAAGATATAAAAGAAAGGATAAAGGGGATGAAAAAAGATGCTATCTATTCTGCTTTGAAAAAAAAAATGTAAGATCTGTTCAAACAGAAAAGGAAGGCGAAAATGCTATGAAATGAAGTGATTTAGAAGTATTGGAGAAAATATGACTCACCAATATATTTCCATTTCCCAAACTGTTCAAAGGATGGTTAGGGTTTGTTCCACCCATAGACCCAACCAACACAATATGCTTCACTCCTGCAGCCTTAGCTGTTCATAGACATAAAACAATTTTAATATCAGAAGTATGAGTGAATATTATGACTTTGGTAGTGAGATTCTTTAAAGTTAAACAGAAATCTTAAGCTCAGATCGAATATTGTAATGTTTGGTATGATTTTTTTCGATTATGTTTCCTGGCAAAACATTTCAAAAGGGGTGGGAACCCAAGATTCCTAAGAAGATGGAAAACTTAAACTAAACATTGTCTAACATTCCCAAAAGTATTCTACACATTCCATGCACATTATAGCATTTCTAGGAATCGTGACTCCCAAAAATGAAAAATAATACTCTGTATAGCAAATGCGCCTATGATTAATGGATAGAAAGCATGGTTTCTTAATCTTACCAGCATCAATTTGATTTTTCTGTCCAATCCAGTCAACCTATCATATGAAAAAGTTGGTCAAATTTTAAGCCAAAAGAGAACAATATATTTAAAAATGTCCTTAGCATGCATTGGAAAAATGTAATAGCATATTAGCACCTGTTCAGGATATACACCATCATCAAAATAAAACTCAGGCCTTCCACCTTTGGTTGGATCAAACCCGGGTTTCATTTGTGGGACTGCACTGCTGAGAATTATGAGAGCATCTATACCTTGAATTGCAGGAACGATACTTTCGGCATCTTTGATATCCCCAATGAAAATATCATCTGCACCGCCAATTTTCTTTTTGCTTTCTTCTGTTCTAACTAGACCTCTGGCGATATATTGGTCTCGCTTCTCTTTTAATTTTTTGTACACAATTTGTCCTGAAAAGTTAACCAACAAATCAAATTGAGAGTTCTCAATTTTCAATAAAAAGGAAAATACAACTCTCGTTCCCTATTTTGCATGGTAATAAACTGTAATCTTGTACAAGTAACTTGTATATCATACAACAACAAGAAAAAATGCATGAAATATGCAAACAATCCGCTAAAATATAGTAATCTGAAGTCCTGACATACAAATATCATATGGAGAGATTCTCTTCAAGTGCATAGAGCAAAAAAAGAGCAAAGACTGGTCAGAATATAATAAAATTTAACATTGGGATTAGGTAGTGCATATGAAAATTTGATTTATACTTCATTTACTTTCTGTTGATGACATGACTGGCACATAATATAACTCATTGTCTTATTCAATCATTACAAAATACATCCAAGTCTTATTCTACTAGTAGAAGTACAAGAATACAGAATCAAACAACATAATTGAGCTCTATCAAAAAGCAAAATTTCAAATTTCACCGTGAAGCATTAATACTTTATTTTCCCCCTCAATCTATTTTTAACTATCTCTCAGATCCATTTGTTCCAAATCATATATTATATTATGTGTCAAATCATCCACCTAAGAAACCTCATATCAACTACACTTAGGCATCACTCAGGCTTGCCAACAGAACGATTCGGCCAACAAACTTTCAAGTTGTGAATGATCAATATTCATTTGCAGGCTTGAGAAGGAGTATTGTAAATAATATTGGATCTGTAATTATTATTAGGAGAACAAAATCTGTAATTATGAGCATATATTTTCTTATTTATTGATTTGCATTTATTTAGTTAGGACTAGCCTATACATTCATATTAGAGTTTATACTTTCTACTAATTCAATAATATTCAGATTCTATTATTTTCACATTATCATTATTAATATGTCAATGTAACGAACAACCTTTACTAGTCAAAACTAAGAAAACAATATAGGGTTAGAAGATAAATTCGTAGAATGGTGAATCTACTTACACATTTGTTAGTAAACCTTAAATATATTGAAATGGTACCCTACATCAATATCAAATCTAAATATTTGCAACCTTTTTCCAAGTTGAAAATAAAATTAGTGTAAAACAAAATCTTTCACATACATTTGTAACAACATTTGAAAGGTAAAGGCTGAATTTCACACAGCTAACAAAATTTTCAATTTTTACTACAAGGGAGTTGATGCATAGATTAGTGTTATTTCCGTTGACTAGGTGATCACAGATTTAATCGTGAAATCAACTTCTTGCTAAATGTAAGGAAAGGTCACCTAAGACTTCAATGGATTTCCAATCGGTTTGAGAAAGGTTTGAAAAAAAGGGTCCACAAACGTGATTGTTCCATGGTTTTATGGTTTTTTATGTCACCGTGACTCTATCATCACAACCGCAATAGCAGCATCAACTAAATTAGTGTCACCATGACTATGACACTAACGCGACTGCAACTTAAAACCTTGGATTAGACCATTTCTACAGCCTGCCACAGCCCGCCATGACATTTTTTAATTTACTGATTAGTTTTGTCTATACCCATGGCCAGTTGGTAGTGTAATTACTAACCTCGGTAGCACCGACACCTTTGATCGATGGTGTCCTGGTGCCCGATACTGATGTGATACAACGCCTTCATTAAACTATTTTCAATTAATTTATTTTCTCATGTTATTACCGATGTTGACATATCAGTGTCATGTCAATATCTGTGATTCATAGATACTAACTTCTTAAACTATGAACATAGATTGTGTTCTGGTTGACCAGCAAGCTTTATTTGAGCAAATTCTCATTATTTTTAGGGTACTGAGAAAACCCTAAATTGACAATAAAGCCCAATTTAACAAAAAATAATAATCAAGTTTACAAATTCCCATAACACAGATAAATCATCGACCCCAATTTAAATAGACTCATCAACTAACACGAGTTTCTTACAATCAATAGCGGAACCCTAAAGCAGCGTTTCAAATTCCAAAATTGCTTTTTTTTGGGAGTGAGAAAACGAGAATTGAAGAGAAAACCCATGAAAGAATAGAGTAAAAAGAGAGTACCTGTGCGACCACCAGCTCCGGTAACGAGGACAGTGATTTGGGATGAAGAACCCGCCATGGATTATGAATAGAGAGAAAACAAGCAACTGTTACAGTGATACAAAGAAAAGAAGCTTCTAGATGATGTCGTGAAGAAGAGGCTATTGTTGCTTTTGTTTTTGTTGTTGTCGGTAGTTTGGGAACATTGAATTGAAGTAGCCTATATAGCAAAGAAACATGTGTACACTCACACATTCTCGGTTGTGGAGAGATTTCGGTCGTTGAATTATGAATAGACTATTTAGATTTAAAGGTATATTTAAATTATTTTAAACAAAAATTTTAAACTTAAAATTTAAATTGTCTTATTTTAATTAAATCATTATTATAAAATTAATTTTATATTTTTTGTACTTATTTCATATATTTAAATAAGTTTTTAATTAATATATTAATAGTATAAAAAAATTTAATAGAAAGATTTATTTACTTTTATCAAAGTTATAGATAAAATATTACATATAATTGGTTTACTGGTAGTGACGTTAAAAAGTTGTTGTTCTAATATTGTTTTTTTACCGAGTTAAAATATAAGATTGAATTCTTAAATAATTTATACAGTAATTTAGATATTTCTCTGTTTTTTTTTCTACAAGCGTACGGGAAACAAAAATTTTTATCCTATACTTTATATTTTAATAAAAAAATTAATTTTATCTTTTTTTAAATAAAAAATTTAAACTTTGAAAATACATTTTTCAGAATACAAAGTTTGAGTTTTCTAAATAAATTTGTGTTTTGAAATACTTGAAAAAAAAATTCTGAAACACAAATTTCGAATTTCAAAAACACAATTGTGTATCAATGCTTTCAAGTTTTTCAGTATATAAATTTCAAAATTTTTGAAACACATTTATATTTCAGAAAATTTTAAAAAAATTTCGGAAGTTAAATGTGTTACAGAAAAATTGAATTTAGTGAAATATAATTTTTTTTAAATGAAAAAGGTAAAATAAGCAGTTTGCATAAAATGTTGGAGTATAAATGTTGGTTATAGTGTTTAATTTTTGAAAACAAATTATATTTTTTCAATAAAAATACATTTAAAAATAAATTGAATGAATGAAAATATCAAAAATGAATAAATTTTACTAAGTGGAAAAAAATTAAAACCATTTGTATGAAAATTAATGTAATGAAACATAAATTTTAAAAAATAAAAATTTTTGAAAAAGCTTTAATATAATAATTCATAAATATATAGGTTTAAAAATTTAAAAATAAAAATATTTTTATTATATATATAATAATATTTATAGATTGTAATTTAATTGTAACAAATAACAATTCAAAATCTTAAAAATAATTTATTTGAAATTTATTTAAAAATTGAATTGAATTTTTATTTTCGTATGGATTATATGTTGTATAATATATTTGAAGTTGAAATAAATTATATAATAGATTATGTGGGATTTTTTTAATTAAATATAAAGCAAATGTATAAGTGGTTCCTATTATAGAGTATTTTGTGGGAGTTTAAATATTACTAGGTTTAAAAGTCCTTTACATGGTTATCTTTTTGTTTATTAATGTTATTTTTTGTAATGGATCTCTATATTAATCAATTATAGCTTGTTATTTTCTATGTGGTTGTTGTTTGCTAAAGGTAAGTAGGTTCATTTTTTTTAATTAAATATAAAGCAAATGTATAAGTGGTTCCTATTATAGAGTTTTTTGTCGAAGTTTAAATATTACTAGGTTTAAAAGTCCTTTACATGGTTATCCTTTTGTTTATTAATGTTATCTTTTGTAATGGATCTCTATATTAATCGATTATAGCTTGTTATTCTTATTTTCTATGTGGTTGTTGTTTGCTAAAGGTAAGTAGGTTCATTTTCTTTGCATGTGTTTAGATATGAATTTTTCTATTGATCACAATGTTACAATCTCTCATACTTTAATTCTGCATAAGCTTAAAATTTGTCTTCAACTACCCATGTGTTTTTCGAATGTTATTTAAGATTTCTCACAACAAATGTTTCATTTTCAATGTATTGTTATGTCTCTATTACTTTTAATTTTCATTATGTTAATTGGTGAATTTTGTGTATTTAAAAATTATAGTTTTTTTAGTTGTAGGATTGACGGCTTGTGATTATGAGATTATGAAATGTTAATTTGAGCTATGATATTATGTTATTTGACGTCTATTGTTTATTAAAAAAATTGTATGTTATTAGGATTTAACTACCTTAGAATTAAGGTATATTATTTTGCTAACAATTTTGGGAATTTCAGTATGTTTTGATTAAATTAATCCCCCAATAACTCAAATATTCTGGTTTGTTTTTATATGCCCAAAATTTGTAATCTTAATGTGTTACCTATGTGTTTGCGTACTTCACTTGTTAAAATAGATGAATGCGAATTCATTTTTAAGTCATGAATGATTTAAAATAAAAGTTATTGAACCATCCTCTTGCGAAGTATTGCTGTTGCAAAGGAAAACATCAATTCTTTAACTTTGTATTTTTATTGGTTTGTCCCACTTAAATTAACATCTATCGGTATAAGTTTTTTTGACAAAGTGTCTCTTTGTATAAGTTATTAAACAATAATCGTGTAAATATTAAAGTTTTATTAATTGTTGATTGAAATCATTTTAAGGTTTGTTAGATTGACTTATCTGTGAAATTTATTAATCTTTTAATTAATAACATGAAATTTATTTATTTTCTTAAATTTATATATTACAATAATTGTTCTTTTTTTGTTAGAAAGAACACTTACTATTGAAATCTAACACTTCGTACCAATGTTAAAAAATATTGATAATGAATCAATTGAAAGTTTTTTACTTTTTATAGTCTACACTATATATAAGGATTCCTTTTATTAAAAAAAAATTCAAGATGCTAGTAGATTTAATTCCATATTTAAATATTAATCAACTATCAACACTATAAAATATAAATGAAACGGACGTTGCATTACCACACAACTTTATTTATATATAATATAATATTTCATTCATTCAATTAATTTTTTAACTTATTTGTATTTGTATTTGATGTTATTTATATCGAATTGGATCACATAAAATGTCTAATCTAATAACATCAACGTTTGTAGACGAAGATTATTATAAAAAAAAAACATCGTCGATTGAGCCATGTCATAAAGAAAATAGTTATTTATATTATAAATAGATAGATGATTAATATTTAAATATGAAAGTATTTGGAGTATTATTGCTCAAATTTAGGAATTCATTATTATTGTTATAAATTTAAAAACTTTCTTTTGAACTATTCAACCATGAATTTAATATATTATTTTTTTAATCATTGAAATGCCTAATTTTAGTTAGATATTTACATTTTGGGGATGAATTTTGAAAAGATACGATATAAGTATTTTTATATGAGAATACGTGAGAGAATGAATTATATTCATTAACAATCAGAAAATTATGTACTTCATTAAAAAAACAATCAGAAACTATAAAGAAACTAAACATATACAATAAAAAATTGTGAAACTAATGCCGCTTTTGCTCCTAGTAATAATTTTTCACACTAAACACAACAAATAATTATTGATATTTTTCTTTGCCTAAAAATCAGCTCCATCACTCCACAACATGCATCTTTGCAAACATCATCGTTATATAATTCATCGCACTCCTTGCACATAATTGCTACCTATAGAGAGAAAATAAACATCACACAAAGTAATTAAGAAACAAATTTACTCGTAGCTATATAAAAACACTCATAGTTCAGAAAAAACACAAAGATCTTCAGAAATACGAAAGAAGTGGAATCCTTATGATTTCTTCACCCATCTATAGATGGAAGACATACAAATATTTCTTCACATGAGTCATCTTTGTGGAATAGAAGAAGTATTATAAGTAGAAAACAATCATAAGGACTAATGGGCCTAAAAAGTTTAAGGTTACGGTTATTGCTAACTAATTTGATACCATATTTAATTTGTAGTGTATTTAGTCTCTAAAATGGGTAAAATTCATTTGATTAATTATTATTATTATTAAAATTAATACTTTTTTTTAAAATTTTTCTAGATGCACTATGTTTGATCGAAATGACAAAATTTAATATAACAATTTAATGCAACAATAAAGAAAATTGGGGAAATGAATTAATGACATTAATGGAAAGTATTTTCATATCAGTTGTGTGCTATAAGAGATTAGAGAATTTCCACAAATCAATTAGCTAGAGAATATGCTTGAATATCCTATATTGTTATTTTTGATTCCAAATTTGATTTAATTATCATTTACAAAATTGATAACATTAAATAATTAGAGTTTTGCTAAATGTGAATGAAAAATATTAGAAAGACATTAGTTATTTTGTTTATCTAAAACTTGCCACGTGTACTATTTTCTTTGGTATAAATCAATTGTTTTATATTGTAGATTAATTGATATAAACTAAATATATTTTTTAATTTGTGTAAAAATATTTAATTTATAATTTGAGATAAAGAAAGTATGTGGTACATGAACACACCCGCCAATATATGCCAACTCCGGTGATTCAAAAATTTAACATTCAATATATGTATCACATTTATGGAAAATAATTAATTAAGATTATTGTTTGATTTGCTATGCACCTAGTCTAAATTATAGCAACATTATAAATACACAATACGATATCTAATAATCGTCAATGATCAATCTCAAAAAAATTAAATTGAAAACTTTAAAATTAATTTGATTTTTTGATATCTAATAATTTTCAATCAAAATTATTAACTTTATGACCTAGTTGAAAACTTAAATGAGAATAATTTGCTATTTAAATAAACAGACAACTATTATGACATAGTTATTAACTTTATGACCTAATTTAGTCACATATATGATTTAGCTAACTAAATGACATGAAATACCGTTTTCAAAAAAATTATGCTAATATAAATGAAAACCGTTCAAAAAGTTGCAGTTTAGAATTTGAAATATCGATATTAGAAAATTGTAGGAAAATAAATTTAGACAAATAAATTAACATAGGAAAATAAGTGTCATTTAAGGATAATATCTATACTTTCGAGAACATTTTTTTATTGATACCAAAACATATATTGTATAGTTGATAACATGTCTTAAGTCTTAACATTCGGTTATAATATTTTCTTTTGACATATCCATTATTAATACTAATTATAACTATTTATTAGTCTTAATATAATTTTAATTATAATAACAAAATTTTCGTAATTATGACTTTATTTGTCTCATAGTGATTTTTTTTTTCAACATCCCATAATGTGATCATTAAATGTGAACACTAATATAAAGTCATTAAATATTAGGTAACCTAATGTCAGACCACGTGTACTATATGTCAATTTGCAAGACGTTTTTTTATAGCATAAATACTTGATATCAAGAGATTATTTGCAATTACAAGAAACACACAACTCAAGTTCAGAAAAGAGTCTTTAAAATCCCAAAACTATTTAATAATTTTTAAATATATGCTTAAACTAAAAAATTTATAATTAGATCTCTAAACTAATATTATCTCTTATTCTTAAATATAAGAACTCTTTCAAATTATTAGGTGCCTTTATTATTTTTCCAACCAAACTTATTCACACTACTAATTTATCTTGAAAAATGAAAAGTCAAATTGGATATATTCGTATATAAATGATATGTTAGGAACATTAATGCAGAAAATTAAGGTTCACCTTCTTCTTTTGTGTTGAAGATTTTTCGAGATTTGCTTTTGATTTGATGAATGATTTTTTTGGCTATTTTTTGTTGTTTTTCTTGATTTTTGATGTCTATAGAAACCCAAAATTAAAAATAGAGAAAGATGCATTTCAATGATTGTTCTCTATCTTTTTCCTTTCTTTTTTATTTTAGAATTATTTCTCAGATTTGAATATATCTTGAGTTTGAAAGAAAAAGATGAATTTGGGAGAGGAAGATTTGAGTTTTTTCTAATTAAGATATATCTTCTTTTCATTTGTTTCTTTTTGGTTTGGTGGTGTTGGTTTTAAGATGAGAACATGGTTTGGTTTAGGGAGGTGGTATATTGTTGAATGATACATATAGTGAGAAAAAAAATTGAGAGATTAATGTTTGACATTTACAATGGAGTAGAAGATGAAAATGTGGTTGTATTTGATGGAGATGATATGTGGATGTGGATGGCTGGCGTTTAGGGGAAAAGTTGGATGTTAGATGTAGGGTTTTACTAGGTTTGTTATTTGAGATTCAAACCTTGTTATAGTATTTCAAATATGTATCCAAAACCAAATTAGAAACCCAATATTTAGAACGTCTAAAATCTTGGGCTAGGATTTTAGTTCACAATGGTAGTCTTTAATGAAGAAATGAAGAAAAAAAATCAGAATGAAAACAAACCTGGTGAATCTATTTACCACAGTTTTCTCTATATCTAAAAGATGAAAGAATAATATGATGCCACTGAAGGACAAAAAATACAAGAAAAGTGGGGTTTGAATTAGAGTAAAGAAAACATAACAAATAAGTAAAAACAAAATAGAAAGACATATGTGATTTATCCTGGTTCACCACCAACACAGTAACTTCATCCAATCCCTTTAAATTGAAGGATTGAATCCACTAATTCACCATTGAATCGAACTTACACTTGAACACCTATTGGTCACACTAACTGTGTTCAATCTTCTCATCTCTAGCTTAGTACTGTATAGCTGTTGAGGAAAGGCAACAACTACCGAACTAGGTTACAAGTTCAATCAAATCTTCTCAACCTTCTATCTTAGTACCGTCAAGCTGTTGAGGAAGGCACCCACTTATGGGCTTGGTTACAAAGGGATAGGTTTTCTGAAAAACTCTCTCAATAGGTTGTTTACAAAGTAATCACATAATTTCTTTCTTAGCACTAAGATAAAATGAATGATCAAGAGTAGGATGAATTTGCTTTTGTGTTCTGTATTCTTCAACAAGGAGTCCGCGTCTTTATATAGATCTTTTTAGGGTTTTTGGCCTGATTTCTGAAAATCAACATATCATGAAGTTTCCAACACGAATCACAGTAATTTTGTGTCAAATATTTTAGCATTTCGAAACGAATCCTAAAAAATAATTCGACGTATCTTGGTATAAAAGCAGAGGAAGCAAAAGATACAATAACCAAAGCATGTCGCATAGACCATCATCAAACAAAACATATTCAGGGTGATTATTAGAGGATGCGTAGAGCTTTGTCTTCCTGGAGCAATGACTTTATCAGATCATTGAATTTCATCAGAGTGTTGACTTTCATTAAATAGAGCGTTGACTTTCATCAGAGCATTGACTTTATTCAGAGGATACATTATAAATTAGAGTCAGACAATTAGAAGGTTGATGTGATTATCAGATGTGGAGAAAATAACTTGCTTGTCAAGCTTATCAGAGCTAGACGAACATACGCTTGATGTAGTTATCAAAAGCAGACGAACACTTGCTTGGTGCATTCATCAGAGGCAGATGATCAGATGCAAATTGTAGCTATCAAAGTCAGACAAACCAAAGCATAGTTGCATTTCAGAGGAAACATAAATAAAACATATCTGCATTCACCAAAGGCAAATGAACCAGAGAATTACTTGCATCACTAGATGCAACTGAAGTAGAACATTGCTTGCATTATCAGAGTCACCACTAAAGGTGCGTGTCAGATTGCGTGCACCAGACTCATAATGTAGAAATGAGGCGGAGTCTTGGTATTCTTTTGTCTTAGTTCGATCACTAGAGGATATAGCATAAGATCCTACTAAATCACTTGTTCTGGGAAATACACATTTAATCAAAATGTTAGTGCATTAAATGGTTCTCACAAATTAATTTTGTTATCATCAAAACCAGTAAGGTCATGGTTCTTCAAACCAACTTGGTTCTTACAATCTCGCCCTTTTCTATGATGACAAACATATATTTTTGTGAACATTTTTTTATTTTAAAAAAAATAAAAAAAATAAAGCATTACAACAAAGCTCCCCCTCACAATATGCATGTTTGATTCATAAGATGAAAATATTCTGACAGAATAAAAAATAGTTCATCACAAATACATTTGACCCCTTTTTTCATCAGACCAAAAGAGAAAAGAAAAATTGTGAGAGTTGTGAGCGATAAATGGGTTTTATATATATAAAAAAATCATTTGAGTTTCTAACACCTCTCAAAGTATCATAACTTACTAGGAAAATTGTGCATATTAAGATTAGAAGCACAACATATATACATTTAACCATTCACTCTATTTTACCAAAGGCAAACATACAGATGATTTAACATCATTATTTTATAAATATAACATTTAGATGTTCCTTTATAAACTAAATTTGTCCTCAGCAAGGGGTTTTATGAAAATATAAGCCTATTGATGATCAATGTCGACAAATTTAATGTCTAAAATACCCTTCTAGACATAATCTCCTATGAAATGATGTTTAATCTCTATAGGTTTGGCTCTTGAATGTAAAATGGGGTTTTTGGTTAAACATATAGCTGAAGTATTATCACAGAAGATAGTAATGTTACTCTCATTAATGTTGAAATCTACTAGTTGATGGTTCATCACAACACACGAGTGATGCAATTAGTTGTTGAGATATACTCTGTTTTTGCTGTAGATAGAGCAATGGTTCCTTGTCTTATGTGTGACCATGAGATTAGATTCTTACTAAGGAATGTATAATTTCCACTGGTGATCTTCATTTTTAACTTATCTCTAGCATAGTCAACATCATAGAAACCAACTAACATGTACTCAAAGGGTGGCTTACAACACATACCAAGGTTAGTAGTGCCTTTAAGATATCTAAAGATCCTCTTAACAGCTGTTAAGTGGGACTCTTAAGGGTCAGACTGAAATCACACACACACTCTAAACATAATATTAGGTCTAGAGGCAATTAAGTAAGGAAAGGAAAAACAAAGCGTAGACATCAATTTGTTTATGAAAACCCAATTGGTTTCAATTAATTTTTTTTTGTCGGATCTAGTTTTCAGATGATCACTTGCATTTCCTATGATCAAATATTCTTTATGAGAAGATTTGTATTTCCATCCAGGCTTGGAGTCATGATGAACTTGATTTGAGTGCTCAAAGATATCTTCTGATTTTGATGGTTCTTCTAATATTTCTGGTTCCTTTGATATATATGGTTTCTTTGATATATCTGGTTCCAATGATATCTACTTTGCTAAGCAATCCGTGTTCTTGAGTGTCAGGTCTTGGAATATAGACTTTTCTCTCGTCATGTGTCGTGAGTATCTATTATGCAGGTACCATGGTTGTTGTTTTAACTTTGTTTCTAAGGATATCTGCAAGATATATTATTTTATCCTTTGGTTCCCAAATTTTGTGGTCCTAGTTTGTTAGTTCTGAAAGTTTTCTTGTCTTTCCATGCTTTTTGCATAGGACAAGTTATTATATTATGACATTTCTTATGGCAGTAAGCACAAACAGTATCAAACATGTTAAATCTAGTATTTTCTTTTGGTTCTTCAAAACTTATGCCATGTTTATTGTTTCTGCTAACACCATAGATCATAGAAGCTTGTTTAATTTTGTTTATGTTGTTTGCAAGAAGTTCTTGAAATACTATTTCATACTTAATATAAGTGCATACTTTATCCTTTGAAGTTTTTGAAACATTTTCTTTCAAAGTTAAATTTTCGCTTTTTAAAATTTCAAACTCATTTTCAAGGGAACTGCATTTAATCGTTATGATGTCATGAGTTTTTCTTAGAGACTTGAGTTTCGAAGAAACCCCTTTAACTTTTGTTGAGAAACTCATTTAACATATCTATAAGTTCATTACGAGATAGGTCATATAGTACCTTAATTTTTTCATCAATTGATTCATCGTTAGAGTCAAATTCAGGGTAAGAGTAAGTGTAAGCCATCAGAGCCATGTTTGCATGCTCTTCATCAGATTCCTCCAAAGTAGCCATAAGACCTTTCTTATTTGTCTTGAAGTATTTCCTCTGAGATTTTCTTTTTTCATGTTTAGGGCATTCTGATTAAATATGACTTGGTTCCTTGCACTCATAGCAGATAAGTCTTTTCTTTCTATTGTTCCACATGTGCTGGATTTTTCTAGAGATAAAGAACAACTCTTCGTCATCTAAGTCTTCACTCTGGTTTTCCAATTCGTTTTCCTCTAAATCTTCAGTTGCTTGTAGAGCCTTAGAATTCATCTTCAACTCATTCAACCTCATGGGATCTGAGTGAACTCATCAGCTCTTCCAGAGGTAGTTTGTTAAGATCATTAGCTTCTTGAATAGTTGTTACCTTTGGTCTCCACTTGCTGGGATGAAATCTGAAATATTTTTTACGTGGTCAGAGGTAGTGTAATTCTTTTGGAGAACCTTCAGTCAAGAAACCGAAGTCTAGAACCTAGAAAACATTGTCTCAATGTCTTCATCTTCTTCCATCTGGAAAAGTTCATGCTTCTTAACAAGCATATTTGCTTTGGATTATTGTACCTGCTTGTTTCCTTCGTATTTGAGAACCAGAGTATCAAAGATACCCTTTGTTGTTTCTTTATTGCTGCACTTTTCAAACTTTTTGAAGGTGATAACTTTCATCTTGAAGGTTTTTGGCTTTAAGATGCATTTTGTGTTGCTTCTTTTATTTAGCTTGAGATCCTTTCTGGAAATTTCAACACCATCAACATCTTTTGGATCCTTATAGACATCTTGAACTATGTCCCATAGTTCAGGATCATAAGAGATGTAAAAGTTTCTGAGTTTGTCTTTCTAGTACTCGAATCTCTCTCCATCAAGCATGGGAGGCCTGTTAATGTGTCCACCTATAACTTATGCACCATAGTTAGCCATAAAAACACAGATCTTCACTAAAACACGGTTAAATGCTCAACTTCGAGACCAAGCTCTAATACCAATTAAAGGGTGAGAACACACAAGAAGAGGGGGGGTTGAATCGTGTTCTCTATTTTAAAACCTTTTTTCGTGTGGCTAAACAAGAGTAAAGAAAACAAAATAAATAAGTAAAAAAAATAAAGACACAAAAATTTATCCTGGTTCACCACCAACACGATAAATACACCTAATCCCTTCAACCTGAAGGATTGAATCCACTAATTCACCATTGAATCGAACTTCTACTTGAACACCTATTAGTCACTCCAACTATGTTCAATCTTCCCACCTCTAGCTAAGTATCGTCAAGTTGTTGAGGAAAGGCAACCACTACCAGGCTAGGTTACAAGTTCAATCAAATCTTCTCAACCTTCTGGCTTAGTACCATCAAGATGTTGACAAAGGCAGCCACTACTAGGCTTGGTCACAAAGGTATAGGTTTAGGTTTTCTGAAAAAATCTCTTAAGAGGTTGTCTACAAAGTAATCTCACAATTTCTTTCTCGCACTTAGATAAAATGAATGATCAAGAATAGGTTGTATTTGCTTGTAGTGTTGTATATTCTTTAACGAGGAGATCACGTCCTTATATAGATCTTTTTAAGGTTAATAGTCTTTGTCCTGATTACATAAATTCATCATATCACGAAATTTCCAAAATGAATCTTTATAATTTTTTATCAAATCTTTCAGCATTTCGAAACGAATCCTTATAAATAATTATGCGTATCTTGGTGTGAAAGCAGAGGAAGAAGAGGATACGATAATCCGAGCATGTCTGATAGACCATCATCAAACAAAACAAATTCACATTGATTATTAGAGGATGTGCACAACTTTGTATTCTCGGAGCAATGACTTTATCAGATCACTGAATTTCATTAAATCGTTGACTTTCATCAGAGCATTGACTTTATTCAGAGGATACATTATAAATTAGAGTTAGACGATCAGAGGCTCGATGTGATTATTAGAGACATAAAAAAATCACTGACTTGTTGCATTCATCATAAGCAGACGTTCATATGTTTATTAGAGGCAGAAGAATATACACTTTATGTAGTTATTAGAAGTAGACGCATGCTTGCTTGTTATATTCTTCAGAAGCAGAAGATCGGATGCATATTGTAGTCATCAAAGGCAGCCGAACCAAAGCATAGTTGCATTTCAAAGGCAACTAAACCATAACATATCTTCATTCATTAAAGGCAACTGAGCCAGAGCATTGCTTGCATCACCAGAGGTAACTGACGCAAAACATTGCTTGCATTGTTTGAGTCACCATTGGAGGCGCGTGTCAGAGCACGTGCACCAATTCAAAATTTAGAAAAGAGGCAGAGTCTTGGTATTACTTTGTCTTAGTCTGATCATTAGAGGATATAAAATAAGAGTCTATAAAAATCACTTGTTTTGGGAACTACACACTTAATCAAAATATTAGTGCATTAAATTGTTCCCATAAATTGATTTTGTTATCATCAAAACAAGTAGGGTCGTGGTTCTTCAAACCAACTTCATTCTAACAGTCACCACTCCCTTAAGAGTCTTTCCTTTCAAACACATGCATGATATGTTGATATTTGAGAATTGGGGGTATAAGTAATCAAAATTAGTATATTCTTGGAGATGATAAAATAGAGAAATAATCCAACAATAAAGCAATGAAATTAAGAAAAAATTATATAAATCCTCTATGTTGTGCTTTTAGATTCTAAATTCACTTCCTAGTAGAAACCAATACATATTCTAAAATTTTATTTAAAATATACACATTATTTCATAATGACTAAGTAATAACAATGAAAACCAAACCAATCATGACGTGACAAAGATTTTATTGACTTTAAACTAAATACATAGATATTCTCCATCCCTTTACTAGGGTTTGTGTGAGAGCCATTTTTTCCCTTGCTAGGGCGTGACCTTGTTGAGCATTTTTTTCTTTATGTAACAATATTTCTTGTCTATCTCATGCCAATTTCGTTCAAATAGTTTATCCATGGAGGGTCTCACTTTATTGGAAGACGTGTTGGAACCAAGTTGGTTTTCCTCTTGTGATTTTGATGTTAACAAAGTTACTTTATGAGAAAATAATTGTTTTTACTAATGGCTTCATTAAGTGTGCAACAATTAGAACAAGAAAATTTGAGGAAGGTACTAGAGGAAGCGACCAGAGAAAGCTACCAAAGGAAGTGACCAGGGGAAGTTACTAGAGCAAGTGACTAGAGGATGAGATCAGAGGAACATAAAAGCATACACGTCTACCTCTGAACATATGCATCTGAAAGTGTAACACCCCGATTATTATTTTTTTTTATTTTTTTTACAGCGCGAGTGTATTTTTTTTCTCCAAAATAAATAAAAGAAATTTTCAAAATTAATTCAAAAGAATTAAAAGAAATTAAAATTAAACCACTTAAATAAATTGAAATTAAACCATTTCAAAATAATATGGCGTCGTAATCCAAAATGACAAAAGTAGTTAAACAATTACATCATAATTATAGCCAAGTAATTTAATTTTGGGAATTAATACTTTTAATATATCAAAAGGTAGTACATCAACAAAAGTCACTATCATAATACCTCAAAAATTCGGATCAGGGACCCACTAAAACATTATCAGAGTGTGGAATAGATATACAATTATCCCAATACAAGTAAATACATCCACCAAGCACTAGGCCCTATACAACAAGACTAAACTGATCTGATCATGCAGTAAAACTATAGTAGCACGGTTTCCACCGAATCCTCTACAAGTCTCGTCTTCACTCCAGCTGTCTGTCCCTCTGCGCTGTCCACAAATACTCCGTACGTGAAGATCAAAGAAAACTAACAGCATCTCCGTCGTTAGTGTATCCATCGGTGACACGGGTTTGGGTATCATCTGAGGGCAAAGCCCAATTTCCACAATATTGTAAAGGGTCACCAACCAAAATTAACGATTACCACATAGCAGTTATGTCAAAGATAACAAATACATTCATGACATGTTCCAATGTTATGACAACATAAATAAATAAGTATGCTCACTTATTAAATGTATAACATCTACATCTTTGCAAAACAGTCAATTTAACATTTAAATCATGTCGTAAGTACAAATACAATCAACAATCACAACAACTCATTTGACACTTAGAATTCATAAGATACTTGCACACATCGATTTCCACTCATCAACTCATATCAAAGCATGACTCACAGGTCAACCATCCCAATGCAATGTGTATATGCCAATGTACACAACTCTTGGAATTACCAAAGTGCAGTTTCTCACGGACCAGCACACGTGCAGTCTCTCACGGACCAGCACGATTTACGAATAGAATGGACCATCACGAACACGCGACAATTCCGTAGCCCGGATAGAATGGACCGTCTAATACACGCGGAATCATTCTGAAACCCGGATAGAATAGACCGTCTAATACACGCGGAACTACTCTATTACATATCACAGTTACTACATTTGCGTGTATTAGCCTCTCACAGGCCCAACACACAGAAGTTAAATCCTCGCACAGATAGAATGGACCGTCTAATACACGCGGAACCACTCTGAAACCCGGATAGAATAGATCGTCTAATACACGCGGAACTACTCTATAACCCATCACAGTTACTACTTACCTTCGCGGCCCATCATGGTCACCGCATCAACTCTGTGGCCCATCGCGGTCACCACCTGACTATGCAATGCATGAACATGCTATGTTTTCTCTTCACTAAAAACAGAATGCAATGCAATCTGAAACCCAGAACGTCCTCAACACAACATTAATGATTTTACTCGTCAACACAACAAGAAAAGCATCATCAATGCATCAACCAAGTCAGCAACAAAAACAACAAGGACAACAACATAAAAAAATCAGAACAACAACAATAACTGCATCCAACATGCATCATCTCTACAACATGCATTTTAATCTTCAACAACATAATAATAATCATCCACAGCAACATGCAAGGACATCAATATCTCAACAACAAGACAACAACAACAGTCCCCACAAACATGCATGCACCTTAACTCCAACAACATAACAATGATCATCCCCGGTTTTTAATAACATAACATAATAATCAATCCATCAAACATGCATTTACAACCCTATATGCAATCTAGAAAGTTGGAAGGAGCCCCTTACCTTCGTTACGTTTTCTTGTTCGTTTACGTTAACGCGACTAAAACCGGCGAAACTCCCGCTCACGTCGTCGCTACCAAAGTTGGTTCTCTAGTACAGTAAAGATGAGAGGAATAACTTTCCTTCTTGACACTTTCTTATTCGAGGCTTGGATTTCCAAGTAATTTGAGTTTTGAGTATCCCTTCTCATTACCAACACAAACAGAACTGAACAGAGGAAGAAGAAGAAGGCAACTCGGGTAGGTGAGGGAAACTGATTCTGTGTTTCTGATTTTTTTCCCTTGCCTGTCACATACATACGCATATATAGGCATACCCCTCACTTACTATATATATATATATACATATTATAATTAAACTTGCCCCTCCAGCAACTAAATACTCCTGTCGCAACTCTGTTGGCAGATAAAATCTTGATAAATTGCCTGATATTTAACTAGTAATTAAATTAAATAATCATTCGTTCAATAATTTTACTCAATCTCAAAAATATTTTTATACATATAGAAATATACATATATCAAATACCTTTACAAATATTGCAAAAATACATTTGATATTCAATCCATAATTTAATTTAAATTTAAGGGTCTTACTTTACTACCCCCTTTAAATTAGTTTCGTCCTCGAAACTACGTGTCGGTAAACAATTCTGGATGTTGCTCCTTCATCTTACTCTCCAGTTCCCAAGTCGCATATCCGGTAGTTGGATTCCAAATCACTTTGACTAGTGGGACTTCCTTATTTCTCAACTGTTTAATCTTCGTGTCTTCAATTCTTACAGGTAACACTTCAAATGATAGGTTATCCCTTAGTTGAATTGTGTCTGGTTCAATCACATGTGACAGATCCGAAATATATTTCCTTAACTGCGATACATGAAATATGCGTGGATATTGGACAGTATGGGAGGTAAAGCAATCCGATAAGGCACTGGTCCAATTCGTGCAGTAATCTGGTATGGTCCAATAAATTTCGGAGTCAATTTCCTTGATTTAATAGCTCTACCAACTCCAGTTGTAGGCGTGACCCTTAGAAATACATGATCACCCTGCTCGAATTCCAAAGGTCTGCGATGCTTGTCCGCATAAGTCTTTTGACGATCCTGTGAAATCTTCATTTTCTCTTGTATCCTCTTGACCTTCTCTGTAGTCTGTCCACCATCTTAGGTCCTACAATCATACTTTCTCCGTCCTTATACCAGCATAAAGGCGTCTGACACTTGCGTCCATACAAAGCCTCACATGGTGCCATTCCAATACTTGCGTGAAAACTATTGTTGTAGGTAAACTCAATCAATGGCAATACATCATCCCAACTCTCTGTATCATCCAATACACATGCTCTCAATGAATCTTCCAAGGTCTGATTCGTTCTCTTGGTTTGCATGTCTATTTGCAGATGGTAAGTTGAACTCAATTTCAGTTTCGTTCCCAATGCTTCATGCAGCGCTCCCCAAAAGTGAGACATGAACTTTGGATCACGGTCCGATACGATACTCGATGGTACTCCGTGTAATCTCACTATCTCAGCAATGTAGATCTCCATCAGCTTATCTACCTTATAGGTGGTCTTTACTGGTAAGAAATGTGCGAATTTAGTCAATCGATCCACTATTACCCAAATCGAATCATTCTTTCTCCTTGTCTTGGACAATCTGGTTATAAAATCCATAGAAACGCTATCCCACTTTCATTCCGGTATATCCAAAGGTTACAACATTCCAACACGTCGCTGATGTTCCACTTTCTCTTTCTGACAAGTTAAACAAGCCGATACATACTCCGCTACATGCCTCTTCATTCCTGGCCACCAGTAATTCTATCTTAAGTCCTGGTACATCTTTATCGCTCCAGGATGAATACTCAATTTGCTTTTATGAGCCTCTTCCAAAATTGTTCTCCTCATATCTGCAACGGCTGGTACACAAATCCTCCCATTACATCTCAAAATATTATCTGGTCCAATCTTGAACTCAGTTGTCTTTCCTTGCTCTTTTAGGTTCCTCTTCTCTTGGATTAATGCGTCATCTTGAGAATTCGCAATATCCTCGAGTAAACCACTCGAAATTTTTATCATTCCACATTTTAAAATTCCCAGTGCAAACTCTACATCCAAGTGTAGATCTCTAAATGTTTCCCACAACTCTTGTTGTCTAGCCATTATCATTGAAGATACTGACACACTTCTCCTACTCAATGCATCAGCCACCATGTTGGCTTTCCCAGGGTGGTACCGCAATGAAAAATAAAAATCCTTGAGAGTCTCCACCCATCTCCTCTGGCCATGTTCAATTTTTTCTGATCAAACAGATATTTCAAACTTCTATGGTCACTGAACACTGTGAACGTGCATCCGTATAAGTAGTGTCTCTAGATCTTTAATGCAAAAACTACCGCAGCAAGCTCTAAGTCATGAGTAGGATAGTTTCGTTCATGAGTTTTCAATTTCCTTGAGGTGTAGGCTACAACTTTCTTGTGTTGCATCAAAACACATTCCAAACCTTGGTGAGATGCATCACAGTAAACCTCATATGGTTCCTCTGGCTGTGGCAAGACCAATACTGGTTAGGTCGTCAGCTTTTCCTTATGCAACTAAAAACTTTCCTCACACTTCCCTGTCCATGCAAACGGCTTATTCTTGAAGGTGCAAACACGAGAAGGGGGGTTGAATTGTGTTTGACTAACTTGATTACTTTTTCTGTTTTTGCAGTTTTATAACAAAACCTGATGTATGAATAAAACAGAGTTAGCAGCGGATATAAAGTAAATATAAAACACAGAATTTTATACTGGTTCACCGTTAACTAGGCTACGTCCAGTCCCTTCACTTTGAAGGATTTCACTAATTCAAAAACCTTGAATTACAACAATACCACTGACCCTCCAAGTTAGTCTTCTCAAACAGTCTAACTATCCTAGGCTTTTGAGGAAAAGAACCTTGAATCTAACTGCTAAGTAATCTGCTACTCCTTCTGACTCCTTCAGACTGTAGACTCTACTTCAACAACTTAGATCTAACACAAGGGAAGGAAAAACATAGAGTGCTTGCTTCTGGAAAGCGGATATTCACAATTTACCTCACTGAAAACTCAAGTATTTTGCTTTTGGAAGTGTATGACTCTCAAGTATTTTCGATGCTGAGTTTTCAGTCTTAAGCCTCCTTTTATAGATGTGAATTAGGGTCTCTTCCAAGCTTAAATTTCAGCTGTATCTTGCTTGATTCTCTTGGAAAAATAACTTGGCCAATCGATTTTCTCTTAAATAAAAAACATATCTTTTTAGCTCTAGATATGCATTTGAAAATAACTTTGGCCAATCCTGTTCTTAATTAACTATGGATCAAATCTCTTTCCAGCCAATAGCTTCTGAATTCCCACAAGACTTCAATTTATTTTTGTATCAAATCTTTTTAATACTTTGATCAAATTTAATCAAGTCTCCACTAATTATCATCATGATTAAATCTGGACCGTTTGATCTTCTGATCTTATCCACATCAAGACCATACAAACTGATCTGATGTGATCCTATGATCTCGGCCAACACTGGACCACACTTTCTGATCTTCTGATCTCGACCACTCTGGACTTGCAATCTAATCTGTTGACACTAGGCCATATGCTTAAATTTGGACCATTGATCTGAACATTTTCCCTCTGATCTGGACAAATTCTGGACTGGGTCTGGATTGAACTGAAATTAAATGTGGACATAGGATATTTTAATCTGGACATTTACCTTCTGATTTGGATCAAGTCTGGATTAAATCTAGACATCATTTCTTGTGGTCTAGACTTAGTTTCATACTCTGCACCATACTATCTCTGGTCTGGGCCAAATCTGGACCAAGTCACTTGTTCTGGTCCAATTATCCGAAGCTCCGATTAAGTCTGGATCAAGTCTGGACTGATTATCATTTCACTGCCAAGCTATCTTCTGGTCAGAATAAATTCTGGACCAAGTTTGGCTTATGATTCCTTCTTGTCTGGAACAAGTCTCCCTTTGGTAGGCTTCTATATGGTCTGGTCAAGTCTCCTTCTGGACTCGGCTTCCTTCTGTTTTTGCAGTTTTAAAACAAAACCTGATGTATGAATAAAACAGAGTTAGCAGTAGATAAAAGTAAATATAAAACTCAGAATTTTATAGTGGTTCACTGTTAACTAGGCTACGTCCAGTCCATTCACTTTGAAGGATTTCACTAATTCAAAACCTTGAATTACAACAATACCACTGACCCTCCAAATCAGTCTTCTCAAACAGTCTAACAATCCTAGACTTTTGAGGAATACAACACCTTGACTTCTCAAGTCAAGTCTTCTCCTACCAATCTGACAACCCCAGATTGTAGAAGGAATTACAACGCCTTGAATCTAATTGCAAAGTAATCTGCTACTTCTTATGACTCCCACAGATTGTAGACTCTACTTCAACAACTTAGATCTAACACAAGGGAAAGAAAAACACGAGTGCTTGCTTCTGGAATGCTGAAACTCACAATTAACCTCATCGAAAACTCGAGTGTTTGCTACTAGAAGTGTGTGACTCTTTTGTGATTTTCGATACTAAGTCTTCTGCCTTGAGCCTCC
This sequence comes from Cicer cuneatum, assembly GCA_037974295.1. Taxonomy (NCBI): domain Eukaryota; kingdom Viridiplantae; phylum Streptophyta; class Magnoliopsida; order Fabales; family Fabaceae; genus Cicer; species Cicer cuneatum. Next base: position 41,887,721 of record JBBPBO010000005.1, on the reverse strand, counting down.
TTTTATAGATGAATAATTAGGGTTTCTTCCATGCTTAAGTTTGAGCTGTATCTTGCCAGATAGTCTTGCAAAAATAACTTGGCCAATCGGGTTTCTCTGAAATAAAAAAACATATCTTTTTAGCTCCAGATTTGCATTCAAAAATAACTTTGGCCAATCCTGTTCTTGATTAATTATGGACCAAATCTTTCTTCCCGCCAATAGCTTATGAACTCCCATACGACTTTAATTTATTTTTGTATCAAATCCTTTTAATACTTTGATCAAATTTAATCAAGTCTCCACTGATTATCATCATGATTAAATCTGGACCATTTGATCTGCTAATCTCGACCACATCTGGACCATACAATCTGATCTGCTGTGATCCTTTGATCTCGGCCAACCCTGGACCACACTTTCTGATCTTCTGATCTCGACCACTCTGGACTTGCAATCTGATCTGCTGTGATCCTCTGATCTCGGCCAATACTAGACCACACGTTCTGATCTTCTGATCTCGGCCAACATTGGGCCATATGTTCTGATCTTCTGATCTCGGCCAACACTGGGCCATATGCTTAAATTTGGACCATTGGTCTGAACCTTTTCCCTCTGATCTGGACCAATTCTGGACTGGGTATGGATTGAACTGAAATTAAATCTGGACATAGATATTTTAATCTGGACATTTACCTTCTAATCAGGATCAGGTCTGGATCAAATTTGGACATCATTTCTTCTGGTCTGGACTTAGTTTCATACTCTAAACCATGCTATCTTCTGGTCAGGGCCAAATCTAGACCAAGTCACTTGTTCTGGACCACTTATCTGAAGCTCTGATTAAGTCTGGATCAAGTCTGGAATGATTATCATTTCATTGCCAAGCTATGTTCTGGTCAGAATAAATTATGGACCAAGTCTGACTTATGATTCCTTCTGGTCGGGAACAAGTCTCCCTCTGGCAGGCTTCCTTCTGGTCTGGTCCAGGTCTTCTTCTAGACTCTTCTTCCTTCTGATCTGGGCCAGTAAAGATATCCTCTGATGGTGTTTTGACATGCTGGTGTATCCTCTGGTGCCTTCAGGATGCATCCTCTGGTACCTTCTGGATGCATTATCTGGTGTCTTCTGGAGGTATATCCTCTGGTTTGATTTTATCCTCTGGTAATTCATCTTCTGCCTCTGGTGACTTCATCTTCTGCCTCTGGTAACTTCATCTTCTGGTGGCATTTAATATAATAATTCTAAGTACAAAATAAGATTACATGGAGTACTTTTGTAAACATCAAAATCCTAAGTACTTAGAATCAACTTGGTTCTAACAATTCTTTCTAGTGAGTTGTGTCAAGAGAGCCACAATCTTAGCAAATCCTTCAATAAATCTCCTGTAGTATCCTGCCAATCTGACGACACTTCGTATGTCTGTGATAGTCTGAGGCTGTTTCCAAGCAAGGATTATCTCAATCTTTGCCGGATCCACCGCGATTCCTTCTTTGGTTATCACATGTCCTAAGAAGTTCACTTTTTCTAGCCAAAATTCGCACTTCGACAGATTGGCATACAATTGCTTCTCACATAAAACTTCAAGAACTTGGTGCAAATGCTATCCATGTTCCTCTTCACTTCTTGAATAAATCAATATATCATCGATGACCACCACAACGAATTTATCCAGAAACGGGCTAAAGATTCTATTCATATAATCCATAAAAATTGCTGGTGCATTCGTAACTCCAAATGGCATAACAAGATATTCATAATGTCCGCAACGGGTCTAAAAGCAGTCTTTTGAATATCTCATTCTCTTTCCCGAATTTGATGGTATCCTGACTTCAAATCAATCTTTGAAAACATCGCGGCTCGTCTTAATTGGTCCATCAAATCATCGATACGTGGTAAAGGATAACGATTCTTATTAGTTACCTTGTTAAGTTGCCTATAATCCACACATAAGCGCGAACTTCCATCCTTTTTCTTAACCAACAACACCGGAGCTCCCCATGGCGACACACTTGATCTGATAAATCCTTTCTCCAGCAAACCTTCGATTTGGCCCTTAAGCTCGCTTAATTCCAATGGCGACATCCGATACAGCGCAATTGAAATAGGTCCAGTTCCTGGGTGTAGATCAATAAAGAATTCCACCTCTCTTACTCGGGGTAATCTTGGAATTTCTGTTGGAAATACGTCCGGGTATTCCTTGACAAGCACCACATCTTCTATGCTCATATCTATCTTTGCCCCCACGTTAGCCAATGATAGAAACTCTTGAGTTCCTTCTCTCAGCGACACTCCGAGTTTGTTAGCAGCCAAATACTGAACGACTCCAGGTTCGGGAAAAAGAACTAATTTGCGAGCACAATCCAAGATTACATAATTATGCGACATCCAATCCATGCCGAGAATGATCTCGAGTGATTGTAGGGGTAAATAGATTAAATTAACCAAGAAATCTCTATTTTGAATAGTTACAGGACAACGTAAACATGCAGAATTTATGGTCAAAGTCTTAGCAGGTGTGGAAACAACCAAATCAAAAGGCAAGGAAGACATAGATAGCTTCAAACGATTCACACATTCCATAGCAATGAAGGAATGGGTTGCCCCTGAATCAAAAAGTGCAGTTAGTGTGTTACCTGCAATCTCGCAATCTCGTTGGATCAAATTATGGGATTGATTCCCGGCTTCAGCACCCATGTGATAAACGCATCCCCTCGCCGTAGGACGAGTAGCCCTAGTTGTGTTCACTATTGGTTCCACCTTCGGAGCCTTGCAATCCCTTGCAAAATGTCCTGGCTTCTGGCAATTGTAGCATGAAGGACTCATAGTGGTACAAGCAGTAGCATAATGTCCCTCTTTCCCGCATCGAAAACATCAGACCCCTTGTCCCAATTGTCGTCCAAAATTCTGGTTCCCTAGGCGATTGTAGCCCCTGTTGTTGTTCTGTGGCCGGTTATATGGCTTAGCAACCTGCTTCCCTTTATTGTTCTGATAGTTCATCTGGCTAGGCCCTCCTGAATTAAAGTCCCCTCCTCGGTTGGCCCTCCTGTTTCTTCATATCCTCAACCTCTCTACACTTCTCCACTAAGGCTTGGAAACGTTGAATTCCCAATGGTAAGATCGAGTCTTGAATCTCATACTTCAGTCCATTTTGGAAACGATGACACATAAATTGTTCATCCACCTCTTCACGGAAAAATCTGAAATGCCTTGACAAGGACTCAAACTTAGCAGCATACTCACCCACCGTCATGTTTCCTTGGTGCAATTTAAGAAAATCATCACCCAACTTATTCCTAGTGCTCATCGGGAAGTATTCGGCCAAAAACTTCTTTTTGAACGACTCCCAATTCACCTCCTCATGAGCTGATCCCATCAGAAGCCTTGTACTTCTCCACCAATATTCTACATCCCCTAACAGAAGATATGTAGCATAGTTGACCTTTACCATTGCCTGGCAATTTATCATTTCGAAAATTTTCTCTATTTCCTGAATCCATTGGTCCGCTCTTTTTGAACCCTCATCACCCTTGAACTTTGGAGGATTCTGACGTCTAAAATCCTCTAGTCCTCTTGATTCAGCAGCACAAATCTCTCTTTCTCTTTTCTCTAGATCTCGTTGAGTCTTTGCAGTCATCTGTGATGCAACAGACGCAACCATATTATTCATCGCTTCAGTCATCCGATCATCCCGGATGACGCTGGCTCTTGCAGTGTCGTCTCTTCTTGGAGGCATTGTTCCCTACAAAACCATCATCAAGTAGAAATCTCACACACTTAGAATAATCCCAAAAATATAACTCAAGAGCATCATCACTTCAGCACATCACAACTATATAAGACTTGACACTCTAACTACTTGCTCCTATGCATGATCAGATAACGATCTAACCAGAGCTCTACCCAAAAGTCTAACCAAAGCTTAACTAAAACATTAACCAGGCTCTGATACCAAACATTGTAACACCCTAATTATTATTATTTTTTTACAGTGCGAGTGTATTTTTTTTTCAAAATAAATAAAAAAAATTCAAAATTAATTTAAAAGAATTAAAAGAAATTAAAATTAAACCACTTAAATAAATTGAAATTAAACCATTTCAAAATAATATGGCGTCGTAATCCAAAACGACAAAAGTACTTAAATAATTACGTCATAATTATAGCCAAGTAATTTAATTTTGGGAATTAATACTTTTAATATATCAAAAGGTAGTACATCAACAAAAGTCACTGTCATAATACCTCAAAAATTCGGATCAGGGACCCACTAAAATATTACCAGAGTGCGGAATAGATATACAATTATCCATAAACAAGTAAATACATCCACCAAGCACTAGGCCCTATACAACAAGACTAAACTGATCTGATCATGCACTAAAACTACAGTAGCACGGTTTCCACCGCATCCTCTACAAGTCTCGTCTTCACTCTAGTTGTTCGTCCCTCTGCGCTGTCCACAAATACTCTGTACGTGAAGATCAAGGAAAACTAACATCGTCTCTGTCGTTAGTGTATCCGTCGGTGGCACGGGTTTGGGTATCATCTGAGGGCAAAGCCCAATTTCCACAATATTGTAAAGGGTCACCAATCGAAATTAACGATTACCACATAACAGTTATGTCAAAGATAACAAATACATTCATGACATGTTCCAATGTTATGACAACATAAATAAATAAGTATGCTCACTTATTAAATGTATAACATCTACATCTTTGCAAAACAGTCAATTTAACATTTAAATCATGTCGTAAGTACAAATACAATCAACAATCACAACAACTCATCTGACACTTAGAATTCATAAGATACTTGCACACATCGATTTCCATGACTCACAAGAAGATATGGCCAAAATAATGTTCACAAGAAGGTATGGTCAAAATGTTGTTCACAAGATATGGTCAAAATATTCTTCACAAGAAGATATGGTCAAAATGTTGTTCACAAGAAGATATGATCAAAATGTTGTTCATAAGAAGATATGGTCAAAATTTACTCATAAGAAGATATGCTCAAAATTTGTTCACAAGAATATACACTCAGAATTATTCACAAGAAGATACACTTAGAATTATTCACAAGAAGATACACTCAGAATTATTCACAAATTTTACAAGGACAATAATTAAACCGTAATCTATTCTATAAATATATAATCAAGGCTGAAGAAGAAAGCACAGACTCTTAAACTCATAAATCCATATATTTCAAAAAAAGTTCAACGGTTTAAGTTCTAGAGAAGCACCTGCTCAAAGAAATCTTTTCTAAGTGTTTTAGTGTGAGAAATCAATTGTAACAATTTTCTTAGTAGAAGCAAAACAAAATTCGTTCCAAACTTGTATAGCCCAACCCCATAGTGGCTTTAGTAGTTGCCTTCAACAATATGTGGTTTTTAGGTTGACTTTGAGGGTCAAGGTGTTTGTTTGTGTAACATCCTCTAAGTTTATTATTTAAAATAATTAAGACTTATAAATATATATATTTCGTTATTAATTTAGGTGTGATAATTATTTGCCTTGTTTGACTTATTGTAGTTGATAAAATTATTAGTAAGAATTATTTAATCAATGGAGAAGTTTTATATAATTATATATATATATATGTGTGTGTGTTTTTTTAGTACGAGAAGAATTTGAGCTAAGGGTTTGTGGCTAGGTGTGACCCAACCCGTAATAGAAATTTGGGCTTGGAGTTGGTGGCTTAGTTTTTGTATGATCAAGGTTAAGAAAAAATAATAATAAATAAATAAAATAATATTTTCTCCCTTCTATTCTTTATTTGGGCTCAACACTATCTACCCAATAATCTCTACTTTAAATTTTCCCTAAAGTCCAAAATATTTCAATACTAAGTAATAGTAAGCAGAAAAAAAATACCGAAACCCTAGCCGTCATCTCCTTCACACCTCATCTCCTTCGTGCAGCAAGCTTTTCGTGTGAACAACTTCGTGGGGGCTTAGAGATTCGTACTAGGAAGAAAAGCGGCCAAGGTAAGGGCTTTTCCCCACACAAATTTGAGTTAGACCGTTAGTTGGATGACATGGAACTAATAATTGTAATTGCTTGCTTTTGAAAGAAATAAATGTAGACTAATAAAATAAAATAATGGAATGTGAAATCCTTTACGTTGAGTTCGATATGTATTGTATGTATTTTTAAGAAGTAAAATATGAATTTTTATATTTTATGTGATAAAGTTTTAATTTTTATGATGGATATGAAGCGAAATATGATTTTTCTTATGTTATATATATGATAAAGTTTTGATTTTGATGATATATTATGAGTTGGAGTTTGACGTTTCTTGTTATATATAAAGTTTTAATCTTTATGGTGTAAATGAAGTCAAGTCCCAATTTTTATGTGTACGTGGTGAAAATTATTATTTAATGATTATTTGTCTATGAATATATGATTCTAATGATAAGGATGTGTGATATGTGATCTTTGTGATGTGAATAAGATGATGGTTTTAAAAAAAGGTGATTTATTTTAATGCACATGACATGATTCTTAGTGGGCTGTGTGCAAGTATGATTGTGATAATATATGGTCATATCATGGCATATGCATCTTCGTGGGAGTTGCCTTCGTGACAGGTTTATTTTCCCCATTGGTATGGGTGATCTTTCTGTGTGGAAGTTGCCTTAGTGGCAGGTTTATATCCGGATCATATAGTTTTAGGAGCATGCATTATACATATATTTTTTATATACGATTTACCGTTTGCGCATTTTTTTTCTTTTAAATTAGAAGTTTTTACCTTTATATGTTTTGTGTTATTCTTCTATATGTTTAGCTTTGGTTTGATGTGGATGATGGAAAAAACTGACCCTTACAACAACATTTTAGGTACTAATGAGTTCGAGGAGATTCAAGAGTAGTTGATGAGTATTAATGTGCGGCGAACGTGGGGTAAAAATGGGGTTTTCAAGACAATTTTTGTAATAATCAATATTGCCGCAACATTTCTATATTTATTTTTTTTTTAAGTTTTGTCACTAAACTTTTAAATGCATTCGAATTCTATAAATACGGAAGTTGGTTTTTGCTTCTGTTAGGAATAATTGATTTTTCCTTGATTTTAGCTTGAATAAACCTTTTTTTTATAATATTAAATAAATGTGATTGTTACTAATTATTTAAAAGTATAAATGTAGATATTCTTACCAAAAAAAAATTATCGTAAATTTTCTAAAAGTATTTTTTTAGTAACGTTTTAGACCAAAAATCTGGGGCGTTACATTATGGTATCAGAGCAATAATCCTCGAAAAATTTTTGGAGAGACGATTATGTATGTCGCATGCCTTGATTTATGTGTGATGTTTGACCTTGTTATATTTTATTCTATGATTTATTACTAATTTGGTTATATATATTCATATAGGGAAAATTAACATTTTTCATTGATTATTTGGTCTCTTTTAATATTGATTGTTTTTTTTTGTTTCTTCTCAAAAACAGAAATTTTCCTTCAATTAATTGCAATTATGATATGCCTTAATTCTTAATCCTATGATTTGAACTAGTTTTAATTTGATTCAATGCAATAATTAATTACGATTTTATGATGGTATAAATTGTGAATTTATTGCATTATAATTTAAAATTATCTCGATTTAATTTGATTCAATGCAATAATTGCTTGTATCTTCCCTAATCGCCTATATTTAACTAATATTGTGTTGATTTCGAAAGGTGATTTTAAAGCATCAATGAAAGAATGGAGGCCTATTGCTTTATGAAATCTTATTTACAAATTGGTTGCAAAAGTCCTTGCTGATAGATTTAAAAGCGACCTTGATAAGTGTATATCAGAAGATCATTTTGCTTTCGTTCTGGGACGATCCATTCTTGACAATGCTATGGCAACTATTGAGCTTGTTCACAATATGAAAACTAAGACTTGTGGCAATGTTCGAAGCTAGACATTATCAAAGGATATGGTAGAATTAATTGGAATTAGCTTTGTGGTGTTATGCTCACTTTGGGTTTCTCTCAATAGTGGGTCACCTGGATTATGCTTTGTGTGGAGAATGTGGACTATTTTGTGATTGTTAATAGTAACATGGTTGGTCTTATCACTCTGAGGATAGGGTTGCGCCAAGGTGACCTCATGTCCTCTTATCTTTTCATTATTTGTGCTTAAGACCTCTCGACTCTAATAAGACAGGTTGAGAGAATAAGAGATATTCACAAAACCAAGATTTGTAGAAATGCTCCTATTATTATTCATCTCTTTTTTACAAATGATTGCTCTTTAGTTTTCAGCGCCAATGAAAATGAGGTGCTAACAATGAAGAGCATTCTGCAGCTTATGAAGTTGCTTCATGACAAACTATTAACCTAAATAAGTTTGAAGTTTTCTACAACAAGAATATCCCTATAGTTGACCAAATATTCTATTGCCAACATTCTAGGTGTGCGAGCAGTCTTGGGTACTGGCAAATACATTAGTCTTCCTTCCATGATTGGTAGAAGTAAAAAAGTTACTTTCAATTTCATCAAAGACAGAGTTTGGAGGAAAATCAGCTCTTGGAGTAGCAAGTGCCTTTCAAAAGATGGGAAAGAAATTCTTATCAAATATTTCCTACGCGCTATTTTGACCTATATCATGAGCATATTTCTGATTCCAAACTCCCATTATGATGAAATAGAGAATACGATTAACTCCTTATGGTAGGGTATGGGTGGTACCCAAGCGAAAGGTATTCATTGGATCTCTTTGGATAAATTAGCTATGTCTAAAACTGATAATGGCATGAGTTTTAAAAACCTTATGATATTTAACCTTGCAATGCTTGGCAAGCAATGGTGGCGATTACATCTTTAACTTGTATCCATATCTTTATTGATATTCTGACATGTATCCAACACTTTATTATAAATGAAATGCTATAAGCATTCCTTTTTCAAAAACAACACTTAAACAAAAGAATCATGAAAAGAAAATAAAACAAGAAGGACTTTGATGTTCCTTCATGTTATAACCTACAAAAACATGCATATCCCTTAACATAAAACTATCACTTTGAAACAATTTTAATAGTTTAATGATAATATGACAAAAAAATGAATATAATCATTGAACAATGAGCATATAAGGCATGTTCTTTGATAGACACTTTAAAACTTACATATCCCTTAGCATAATGGGTTCTAATACAATCACTTTGAAACAATTTTAATAGTTTAATGATAACAGAACAAAGAAAATGAATCTAATCATTGAACAATGAACATATAAGGCATGTTCTTTAATAGACACTTAATCCCTTATGAACATGTGTACGTATATATTTAAAATTCATATAAAGTTAAAAATTCTTTAATAGGCATAAATAAATTCTATTTCATCAAAATACATTGCAAATGAAATGGCTCTACTAACAAATACATTACATATAAATAGGAAACAAATAATTTGAAAGTACTTATTAATAAAAAAGTATTTCTTATTGAGAAGGACAATAATTTGAGATAACATCACATTCTATTACCAAAATGCTGCTTGTTACTACCACAAGAAAAAATGATATGGAAAAAGCAATTAAATTCAAATTTGTTACAGTTGAACACATTTTCACCAAGTTAGATCAAAGTTGTTTACCAATTTTGCCATATATTTCCATAGAATTTTGTTTGTGTAATACCTCTTAGAATTGTTCTAACTTCATCATTATATGAACTGTAAAGAACTTCATATATAGCACATCTCTTATGAACTTGAAAAACCTTTCCAACAAACAAACTATTAATAGCAAAAGCGTGAGAGTTAGTTTTGAGTTGGAAAACAAACTTACTCAAAGGTAATTAAGAAAGAGAGAAAATAAAAGAAAAAACTATTTTTTTGCTATCTCTTATTCCTTACGATTTCTCTCTAATTTCTTGCTTGTTCTGGTGTTGACTCTTCAATCCCCTACACACATAGACAATGGGCAGATGGTCTGAGCAACAAAATAAAAAATTGAGAGAAAAATTCAAAGATATCAAAAATAGTATTAATGTATTCCACACTATCCCTAAATAAAATCTCTAAATCAAACTTGTTTCACTCTAATAAATTAAAATGTTGAGTGTTATCAAATTTGAACAATTTTTCATGCATTCAGAGACACTTTTCTTTAAATGATAAATTCAAAGCTAATGTGAAATATAGACTATAAATATTGTAAGAAATAATATTATGGCACAAAGACCACAGTTGAAATATGATTGGACGTATATTTTTGTACACTTCATTGCATAGTTACAAATTCTGAATAATAGTAGCAAGAGTAGTATCTATTACCACCTCTTCCAACATGAGCCACCTCTCCCAAATTCAAACTTGTTCTCTTCTTCTTCCTCGAAAAGAGGGGGGTGGTGTTGCAACAGGTTGGGGTCGTGGCAGAAAAGGGCAAACTAAAAGAAAATAGTGATAAGTTCTTTCAAAACTGGGAGTCGCCACCTTTGTTTATTTGTTAAGGTAAACATTGAAAAAACCTTTAAAAAATATAGAAGAAAGGTTCTTGAAACCAAATTTTGGGTTCAAAAGTCAATTATGTGTATGAAATATATTAGTACTCTATAACATCCGTTCAAAAATGACACCTTTAATTAAATGTGCAAAACTAATGTTAACTATAAAAATATTTATTTTACCCCAAAAATATAAACATAATTTTAAATATTATTTAATTATCAAATTGATTTTTATTAAAGAAAGGGAAAATTGATTTTTATTAAGAGAATATAAATAGAGGTTGGGAAATAAAACAAGTAATATTGAAGGGGAAAAAATGGGCTTGTAGTCCAACCATTATCTCAAAACAAATAAGTAACAAGCAGTTGACAAAAAAATGAATAATAAACAAAAATAAAAGGAAAATTTAATTATAAAAAAAAACTAAACCTAGAAGTTTCTAAAACCAACTAGTTGGCATACGCTTGGATAATGCAATGAATTAACTTAATTTAAATTAAAAAAAAAATCTTTATATGTCATATATAGTAAAATAGGAAGGATCATTCATTGGCTTGCTCTCCCATGTGTTTGCTCTATTATATCTATTTACTTTCAATCAATTAGTTTAAAAAATATTTGTCTTGTATAAATATTAGAATATAAATTACTACAAAAACCCATCTATCAAAATTGTTGTACTAGTTTATATTCTTATATTTATCTTAAACCCTAAACCCTAAACATAAAAATAAATGAAAATATTGCATGATTTCCTCATTTTAATTTCTATTTATTATTATTATTATTATTATTATTATTATTATTATTATTATTATTATTATTATTATATATTGGAGTACGTCGCACACTTTTTTATTTATTGCTCGATACTTGATAGTGAAGAAGGAAAGGTCAGGGCACTTGTGTGCACTCCCATGGGTTTGACCGATTTAGAAGATATTGAAAAACATAATAGTAATAATAATAATAATAATTAAATATATATTTATCTTTTAGTTAATTAATTTCAAAAATCCATATTTTTGGAGCATGTTGTACACTATTTTTAAAAATATTGCATTACACTAGATAGTGAATAGGGAAGGGTCGGGTACTTGCTTGCCCTTCCAAGGATATGCCTCAATTAGAAGATATTGAAAAAATACAATAGTAATAATAATTAAATACATATTAATTTTTTAACAAATTAACTATGGAAAGTCCGTATTTTAATTAAGTAACATGTAAAAATATGTGTAACATCTATGTAGTTTATACGGCTGTATTATGATTGATACTCCCACATTTTATAAGATCCCAATACCTATACGTTTTGAATTAATATTTGATCTCGATACTCAAACATCTTTTATGTCTATCTTGTGGATAAATATCAACTCCTTCACAAAAATAAAAGTACTAAGAAAGATTGAGATAACAATTCTATTTATCTTCTTTCAAACCACTAAAATCTAACTATTATTTTATAAAACATAGGATGAGAATTAAAATGTATAAAAATTAGTCAAATAATACAAAATAAATTGTATCAATGTGATATGCCTAGTGATCTTAAAAAAATCATATGCATCGATCCATGAAAAAGTGTTGTTCAACAAGTACCAAGTTAATTAAATGTCGCATACTTGCCAAAGTCCTAAAAATGAAAGATGGGAAGATGTAAAAGTAGGATACTTGAATATTCACTTATATGAAAAAGTCCAATATCACTAACAAAATGGGTTGAACTAAACTTATGCAATTTGAAATAGCATACACAAAAAATGCCTTAAAAAAATCTACCCAAAAAGGTGCAAGGTATACTATATGCTAAAACATCTTTCTTCCAATAGAAACTATTAAAGAGAGAATGTGCAACGACGTAAATTAGTTGTTTCGAATAAACTAAAAATGAGAATCGAAAAAATGATATTGAAACAAATAAATTTAATTTGTATTATGCAAAAAAGATATGATATGAATTATTACCACGTTAATATGGTAATACATTGACAACACTTAAATATTACCATTGTTAGTATTGTTCTATCTTGTTTTTTGTCTATTGATGCAATTGAACCATCGACATTATTCAGGTCATAACAAAGAGTATATCAAGTGATTACAACCATGGAATAACATAAAAGCCAAAAAAGAAGAAATAAATGCAACAATCAACCTTTTCAGCCTTTAAAGACTGTTTCATCTTGCAACCTCTTTGTAACTGCTTCATTGCTTATTTTTCTTTTGCTTCAAAACTTGGACCTGTCTCTCTTGGTTTTTCTTTAAATATGTAATCCTTGTAAAGGGTTTTTAAAGTTAGAATATATTAAAAATTAAAAGGCAATTCTTTCTCTTACTAAAAGTAAACTTGCTGAAGAATCAAATGATTTAAGGAGCAATGAATGATGGATATAAATAGTAAACCTCCATATAGTTTGCAACAATAGAAGCTATCATCTTATTCCATTAATAATCCAATATCCTTTATAATAACTTTGATCTTTTTAAAGATTCATTTATTCTCAATACTAACGTGTGAATAAAAATTTATTACAAAATAACAAAAAGTCATATTTACAGCAAAATAAAAGTAATGGAGAAAACAACTTAAAGAAAACAAACTGTGAAACATGGAGAGAAAGTGTTAGAGATACAAAAAGAGGCCAACACTTGATAAGAGAAAAGAGTGAGATCTTGTGTTTGGTTGAATAATAAAATCCTCCAACTATTTTCCTTTAGGATTGAACATGAGATGAAAGGCTGGAGGTGCAAACACGAGAAATGGAGGATGAATTGTGTTTGTCAAACTTGAATTCTTTTGTTGTTTTTTTGAATGTTGATGCGATTTATTTGATGAATAAATAATCAGACTTAGCAGCGGATAACAACAACATAAGAACACATCGATTTATCCTGGTTCACCATTAACTTGGCTATATCCAGTCCCTTCACTCCGAAGGCTTTAATCCACTAATTCAAAACACTTTGAATTACAACAGCTGACCCTCCAAGCCAGTGTTCCGAAACAGTCTGATAACCCCAGACTTTTGAGGAACGATAACAACACCTTGACCTAACAAGTCAAGTCTTCTCCTACCAATCTGACAACCCCAGATTGAAGAAGGAATCTACACCTCTAACGGGTTTGATTACAAGGTTTGGAACTTTGCAAAGTTGATTCTGGAAAGATGATTGTTGCAATGACTTTTACACTCTTTTGTTGCTTCTGGAAAGCTGATTGCTGCACTGAATTTCACTCTCGAAAAATCAGTTTCTTTTGCACTCAAGTGTTTCTCTCTTTTGAACTCTCAGATGACTTTGAATTGAAGCTTGAGTTCTTGTGTTTTTTGATGCCTAATGCTGCTGCCTGAAGCATCCTTTTATAGCTGCAATTATGGCTTTGTCCAAGCTTAAACTCGAGATAAATCCTGCTCAGATTTCCTTTAAAAATTCTGTTGGCCAATCCCGTTTCTCTTTATTTCAAAACGTATCTTTTAGCTTCAGATTGCATTTGAAAATTCTGTTGACCATTCATGTTTCTCTTAATTTCAGACTATATCTTTTAGCTTCAGATTTCATTCGAATTTCCTTTAAGTCTTCAGTGATTTTTGAATCAAATCCCCTTAATACTTTGATCAAATTTCTATCAAAATTCAATTAAGTCTTCTTCGAATTTTAATCAAGTCTTCACTGATCTGCATCATGATTTAAATTCTAGACCGTATGATCTGCTGATCTCGACCAACTCTGGACCATGTGATCTTATTTGTACCATTCTGTGATCTTCTGATCTGGACCATTGATCTTTCTGATCTGGACCAAGTCTGAACTAAGTCTTATGTTCTGGACCATGCTATCTTCTGGTCTGGACCAAGTCTTATGTTCTGAACCATGCTATCTTCTGGTTTGGACCAAGTCTTATGTTCTGGACCATGCTATCTTCTGGCCTAGAACAAGTCTGGACCAAGTCTGACTTATATTTCATTCTGGTCTGGACCAAGTCTTCTGTTTTGGACCATGCTATCTTCTGGTCTGGAACAAGTCTGGACCAAGTTTGACTTGTGTTTCCTTCTAGTCTGGACCAAGTCTCGTTCTGGACATGCTTCCTTCTGGTCTGGACCAAGTCTCCTTATGGACTCTGCTTCCTTCTGATATGGGCCAAGAATAATATCCTCTAATGATGTCATTGTTTCTTCCCTTTGATGATATCCTCTAATCGATGTCATTGTATCTTCTGGAGGTATCTTCTGCTGACGTCATCCTCCGATGTATCCTCTGATGACATCCTCTGGTGTATCCTCTCGTGACGTCATCCTCTGATTTTTAACATCCTCTGATTTTTCATTCTTCTAAGTCAAAATCTGATTGTCATAAAATACTTTTGTTAACATCAAAACTTTAATTGAAAGAACCAACTTGGTTCCAACAAAGGCAAATGTAAAGGGTTGCAATCTTGTACCCATAATTACAAATTTCTACAAACATCTAATACTTAACAAAAAATGAAAAATAACCCCTCTTTTTCATAACACACCACAATAGAGGAAGATGAGACAGAGAAACAAGACAATTATATGATACTAAATACCCTATTTTAATGACCCATCTTGTTTGCTATCAACTATGCAAAATCTTGTCACAATAGAAGTTAATATTAGTAACCAAATTTATCTATGCATGGTAAGAAAATTCAATTTAGGAAAAATCCATATTCAATGTTTGTTATAAAATTTCAAAAAATAAGATGATGTCACCACTTTCTTAAGAGTATTTCCTTTGAAAGACATGCATGATATGTTGATATTTGAGAAAGTGGCGGTATAAGTCATCAAAATTAGTATAGTCCTAAAAATGATAAAATAGAGATATAATCCAATAATATAGCAATGAAATTAAAAAAAAAAAAATATAAATCCTTTATGTTGTGCTTTTAAATGCTAAATTCACTTCCTAGGAGAAACTAATACATATTCTAAAATTGTATTCAAAATATAAACATTATTTCATAATGACTAAGTAATAACACTGAAAACCAAATCAGTCATGAATTGACAATGATTTTATTGAATTTAAATCAAATACATAAATTTTCTCCACCACTATACTAGGGTTTGTGTAAGAGCCATTTTTTCACTTGCTAGTGCTTGACCTTGCTGAGCATTTTTTTTCTTTATATAGCAGTATTTCTTGTTTGTCTCATGACAGTTTCGTTCAAATAGTTTATCCATTGAGGGTCTCACATTGTAGGAAGTGGATGGAAGAATTATAGTAGATATCACAATAGATTGAGCTTCCCAAGCAATCAAAGAAAAATACCTTGTTGGCAGACTTATTGCGGATAAACCTATAAGGGTTAACATCTTGAAGGGGAGGCTAACAACCATATGGAGACCAGGGAAATGAGTTACTATCATGATGCTAGATCAAGGAAGATTTCTTTTTCAGTTCTATTATCGCTTAGACATGCAATGGGTAATGCGAGAGGTTCGTGGACCTTTGACAACCACATGCTTGCACTGAACAAGGTTGCTCCAGAGGATTCTTTGATGAATGTACCATTAAACATTTTAGATATGTGGGTGCAAATTTTTAACCTACCGCTTGGCTTCATGTCTAAAACAAATGGTAAGAGCATTGCAAACTATATTTTTAAAGAATATGATGATAATAATGAGCAGGGTGTGTCGAAGCCATATCTGAAAATCAGAGTAAGCATCGATTTATGATCCATTCTGAAAAAACAATTGAAGATTCTCAAACTAGGAGGTGATTGGATTCTCCTTCAGTTCAAGTATGAAAAGCTTGGAATATTTTGCTTCCTCTATGGTGTCTTAGGACACACAAAAACATTCTACGACAAGAGGTTTGAAAAAGGCCATGATGGAACTCATGAGAAGAGCAATGGTTTGAAATTGGAGACGAGAAAGTATAGCGACAGTGGCAAGAACAATGGTTGAGGGAAGGAGTCATTCATAGCAAAGGAAACAATAAAATTGGTATTAATTGTGAAGGCACAAATCAAGATGCTATAATTGGTAATAATTAGAATAATGCTACTAATGGTGCATCAGTTACTAATAATGTACAAGGAGTGCATTTATTCAGGCAAACTGGCAATACTTCTGTTGTTTGAGGCCCAGACTTGGAAGCCAAATTCAGTACTTTTGGAAATGAATTGGCAATGGTAGTTACACAAGTAAGCAACATTTACAAATATTTTGCACCCCCACCACGTGACTTATTATTGTTTAATGTCAATGTGAATCAAATGGGCAACTCTAATGTAAAATGATACGCGTGACATGTATAACTGAAGCCAATAATCATGTTCTCATGCTGGGGAATAATGCAATAAGTGACATGACTATTAATGCAAGTTCAAATGAGACAAATGGTGAAGGAAATAATAAAGTGGACACGAAAATTAATCCCTTGTTTAATGAGCATTTTTTATTGGTAGGTCTTGGCAATTAGGCCTACCATGAGAAATGAGTATTGTATGCTGGAACTGTCGAGGCCTAGGTAATCTGTAAGCAGTTCCTAACTTAAAGCACCTCGTTTGGTCATATAATCCATATGTTATTATTTGTATGTAACATTTGATTTTTTTGTTTTATTGTGGATAGAGAAGGACATGGTGAAGGTGTTGCAATTTTCTAGCAAACCATTATTAATTTCACTATTAAAAAAATTTCTGCTAATCATGTGGACATAGAGTTGATTGATAATATTAAAGGTGCCCGATGTTTGACTCGTTTCTATGGGTCTCTAGAAGGCTTTCGTAGGAGATACTCTAGTAACTTATTGAGACAACTTGCTAATGATTCTGCCTTACCATGGTATATCTTGGTAGGTTATAATGATATTTTGTCACTAGAGGAGAAAAAAAGGAAGAGTTGAAAGTGCTAGATGGTTTATTAATTACTTTAGAGAGGCGGTAATGGATGCAGATCTATCTGAGGTTCATCTGAAAGGATACCCTTTTACTTGGTTCAAAAGCTTAGGAACAAATCATGTTTTAGAAGAGTGTCTAGATAGAGCCATGGCAAATGAGGCACGGTTTCGTTGTGGATTGAGAATGCTTGGTTGACAAAACCCGCTATCGACGAGTAGGTTCAAACATCTTGGTTGGTTGGGCGCAACCTTAGTGTCTTATCCAAGCTTGGTAATCAAGTCTTGTCCTCAGAGAACTCGAATGGCACTATGGTTACTAAATTAGGACTATTTTATTGAGCTTTTCCAACGACAACACAATGGTCGAGATCTAGTGCTTAATGTGCTCTCTCTAACTGTCACCATTGATGATAATGTAGCTCTCACATTTCCCTTTCGGTTTGAAGAATTTAAAGATGCTATCTTTTCCATGAAGCTGATAAATGTCCCGACCCTGATGGTTTTGATCATGGTTTTTACCATCATATGGACCATATGTGGTCATGAGATTTTTCAAGAATGTTCTTCTTGGCTTGAAACCGGTGTCTTCCTTACTCGCCTAAATTTAACTAATATTGAGTTGATTTCAAAAGGTGATTCTCAAGCATCAATGAAAGAATGAAGGCTTATTACTTTATGTGATGTTATTTACAAATTGGTTGCAAAAGTCATTGCGTATAGGCTTAAAAGCATCCTTGATAAATGCATATTAGAAAATCAATCTACTTTCATTATGGGATGTTTCATTATTGACAATGCTATGGCAGTTATTGAGCTTGTTCACAATACGAAAACTAAGACTCGTGGAAATATATGAAGCTAGACATTAGCAAAGCATATGATATAATTGATTGGAATTACCTTTGTGATGTTAGCCTCACTTTGGGTTTCTCTCATAAGTGGGTCATTTGGATTATGCTTTGTGTGGAGACTGTGGACTACTTTGTGATTGTTAATAGTAACATGGTTGGTTCTATCACTCTGGGGAGAGGGTTGAGCCAAGGCGACCCCTTGCCCTCTAATCGTTTCATTATTTGTATTGAAGGCCTCTCAGCTTTAATGAGATAAGTTGAAAAATAAGAGATATTCATGGAACCAAGATTTGCACAAATGCTCTTATTATTTGTCATTTGCTTTATGTAGATGATTGCTTTTTGTTTTTCAAGGCAAATGAAAATGAGGCTCTAACAATAAAGAGCATTCTTGCTGCTTATAAAGCTGCTTTAGGACAATGGTGGTGGTTAATGATGAACCCCAAAAGTTTACTAACACGACTCCTCAAAGCTAGATACTTTCCTCATATCTAGACTTGGACATAACCCTAATTTTGTTTGAAGAAGTATCTCTAGCACCAAATTCATTATTCGAGGAGGTGTTCGTTAGAGTGTATGAGATGGAACGAATATCCCACTATAGGATGAGAGGTGGATAAGTTACTCTAGTGTATTGGTTCAGTCCCCTAAATTGCACCCAAGCTTTGATAATATGAATATCTCAACACTATTATAGCTGCACAAGAAGCAATGGAATTCTACTATGCTCCATAATCTGTTTGATGGCAACACGAATGTCAAAATTCTACATACACCACTAGGTGAGTTAGTTCAACAAGATAGAATAATTTGGCGGGGTGAGAAAAATGGCCTATACTTAGTGAAAAGTGTGCATCATCTATGTATGAACGGGTTCGTTGATAATTCAAATCTAAAATCGATGTGAAATTGACATATCATATGGAAGGCAAAATTGCCGCCATAGGTGAAAATTTTATTGTGGAGGTTGCTTTGCGGTTGCCTCTTGACTACATTTCGGTTTCGAAAGTGTGGTGTTAGTTGTCCCAACACATGTGCCTTATTGGAAACAATAGATGAGGACAATATACATCTCCTTTTTAATTGCCCATCTAGCATAAGAATTTGGCAGCGTGCTAACTTATGGAATACCATTAATGCCATGGTCAATTTCCACGAGAAAATTCAAGTCCATGAGTATCTAGCCTCGGTTCTGCAACAACTCAATATTAAGCGATTCAGGAATTTGTGCAATCCTATTTGGGAGCCATTTGAAAAAGAAAAATAACAGAATTTGGAATCGCACAACTGATACTACTGCATATGTTATTGATAGGGGACTAAATCTTCTACAAGAATGGTCTGAAGCGCAAAAATTGTGACGTATAGAGTAGTACATTGCACCAGCCAACCCTAATATAGCAGCATGGAGAAAGCCTTCACTATGTCGATATAAGTTTTACATGGATGCATATTTTTCCACCTCTCTAAATAAGGTGGGTGTTGGTATGTGAATTAGAGATGAATATGGTATATTTGTGCTTGCACGGACAGACTAGTCCTCGCCTATTGTTAATGTTGATGTAGGAAAAGCTCTTAAACTTCTCTTTGCTATGAATTGGGCCTAAGAACTCTAGTTGAAATCTATTGACTTTGATTTAGACTTTAAGAATGATGTTGACTGAAGGTTCAAACACGAGAATGGGAGTTGAATTGTGTTTGCCAAACTCGAATTCTTTTTGCTGTTTTTGATGAATGTTGATTTAAGTTACTTGTTGAATAAATAATCAGATTAAGCAGCGGATAATAACAACATAAGAACACAACAATTTATCCTGGTTCACCATTAACTTGGCTACATATTGTCCCTTCACTCCGAAGGCTTTAATCCACTAATTCAAAACACTTTGAATTACTGCACCTGACCCTCCAAGCCAGTCTTCTCAAATAGCCTAACAACCCCAGACTTTTGAGGAATAACAACACCTTGACCCTACAAGCCAAGTCTTCTCCTACCAGTCTGACAAACCCCAGATTGAAGAAGGAATTCACACCACTATCAGGTTTGATTACAAGGGTTTGGAACTTTGCATTGTTGCTTCTGGAAAGTTTATTGCTGCAATGACTCTCACTCTCGAAAAATCACTTAGAAAATATTGCTCTTGCACTCAAGTGTTTCTCTCTTTTGAACTATCGAATGACTTTGAATTGAAGCTTGAGTTCTTGTATTTTTCGATGCTTACTACTGCGGATTGAAGCCTCCTTTTATAGCTGAAATATGGGTTTTGTACAAGCTTAATTTCAAGATGTATCTTGCTCAGATTTCCTTTGAAAATTCTTTTGACCAATTATGTCTCTTTTTAATTTCAAACTGAATCTTCTTTGCTCAGATCTCCTTTGAATTTTCTTCTTTGATTTTTCAATCAAATATTCTTAAAACTTTGATCAGATCTCTTTCAAGATTCAATCAATTCTTCTTCAAATTTTAATCAAGTCTTCTATGAATCTGAATCACGTTTTAAATCTGAACCGTGTGATCTTGTGATCTGGACCATGTCTTCTTTTGATCTGGACCATGTCTCCTTCTAGACCATGTTTGCTTCTGATCTGGACCATGTCTAGACAATGTCTTCTGATCTGGACCAAGTTATCTTCTGGACCATGTTTCCTTCTGATCTGGACCATGTCTCATTCTGGACCAAGTATTCTTCTTATCTGAACCATGAATGATATCCTCTGATGATGTCATTGATTTTTGCCTTTGATGATATCCTCTGATTTTTTCCTTTTATGACATCCTCTAATTTTTACCTTTGATGATATCCTCTGATTTTTGCCTTTGATGACATCCTCTCATAACATCTTCTGGTATCCTCTAGAGGTATCTTCTGGTATCCTCTGATAACATCTTCTGGTTGTATCCCCTGGAGGTATCCTCTAGTGATATCCTCTGATGATATCTTATGGTATCCTCTATTCTAGCTTTATCTTCTGGAGGTATCCTCTGGTGATGTCATCCTTTAGTGGTATCCTTTGGTGACGTCATCCTTTGGTGGTATCCTTTGGTGACGTCATCTTCTGGTTTCTACTTCTGGTGACGTCATCTTCTGATTTTTGCATTCTTCTTCGAAGTCAAATATATTATTTTCATAAAATACTTTTGTTAACATCAAAACTTTAAGTGAAAGAACCAACTTGGTTCCAACAACTGTTGGAACCAAGTTGGTTCTAAGTACTTAGGATTTTGATGCTTACAAATGTACTCTATGTAAACTTATTTTGTACTTTGAATTATTAAGTTAAATGCCCCAGAAACTGAAGGAATCAGAAGCAATGATCAAAGGATTCCAGAAAAATGAATTCTGGAATGACCAGAAGATACTCCAGGAATGTCAAAACATGACCAGAAGATATCTTTGATGGCCCAGATCAGAAGGAATAAAAATCAGAATGAAACATGGAGCATACCATTGGAAAGCCTGCCAGAAGGAGAGTTGTTCCAGACAAACAGGAATCAAATATCAATTTTATTCCAGAAGTTATTCTGACCAGAAGATGGCCTGGCAGTGAAAAATTACTTGTTCCAGACTTGACCAGAAGGCATGTTTATGAGTCCAGAACAAGAGGATCAATCCAGATTTGGCCCAGACCATAAGATAGCATGATTCAGGGCATGGAACTAAGTCCAGACCAGAAGAAATGAATTCCAGAATCAATCCAGACCTGGTCAAAAATCAAAGGTAAAATGTCCAGACTGAAATATTTTTTGTAAAAGTTAATTTTAGTTTGTTCTAGACCAAATTCTAGAATCTGTCCAGGTCAGAGAAAAGACTTCCAGATCAATGGTTCAGAAATAATTATTTGGTCCAGTGATGGTCCAGATCAGAAAATCAGCCATGGCTCAGTGGTGGCCGAAATCAGAGGGACAGACTGTGCAGTCCAGCAAAGGCCGAATTCAGAGGATTTTAGCAAATCAGGTGCGCGTCCAGGGAAGACCGAAATCAGAAGATCAGAGGGTTAGGATGTGTGGTCCAGGAATGGCCAAAATCAGAGGATCACAACATATCAATTAGGTTGGTCCAGTTGTTGACTATCGCATGAAGATCCAATGGTGTAGATTTGATCATGGGGATTAAAGGTGAAGATCTTATGTTATTTTTATCAAAGTATTACAAAAGATTTGTTATAAAAATAAAGTGGAGTAGCATGGAAATCAGGAGCTGTGGCGGGAAGCAATGAAAGGATTTGATTGGCCACTAAGTTTTTGAAAGAAATCTAAGGCTTAAAAAAAGATATGTTTTTTAATTAATTGAAGCCCAATTGGTCAAGATATTTTTGCCAGAAAATCTAGCAAGATTCAGCTCGAATTTAAGGATTGGAAGAGGCCCAAATCTGCATCTATAAAAGGAGGCTCAAGGCAAAATACTAAGGAATCGAAAATCACAAAAGAGTCATACATTTCTAAAAGCAAACACCCAAATTTTCATAGAAGTCAATTGTGAGTTTCAGCTTTCAAGAAGCAAGTACTCTTGTTATTTTCGTTCCACTGTGTCAAATCTAAGTTGTTGAAGTAGAGTCTACAAGCTGAGGGAGTCAGTAGGGGTAGCAGGTTACTTGGCAATTAGATTCATAGTGTTGTGTGTTAAATCTAAGTTGTTGAAGTAGAGTCTACAATCTGAGGGAGTCAGAAGGGGTAGCAGGTTACTTGGCAATTAGATTTATAGTATTGTGATTTCTTCTACAATCTGGGATTGTCAGATTGGCTGAAGATAGGAGCTGCATTCCTTAAAGAAGTCTATGATTGTTAGACTGTTTGAGAAGACTGACTTGGAGGGTCAGTAGCAAAGTTGTAATTCAAGGTTTGAATTAGTGAAATCCTTCAAGGTGAAGGGACTGGACGTAGCCTCGTTAACGGTGAACCAGTATAAAAACTGTGAGTTTATTTTTACTTTTATCCGCTGCTAACTCTGTTTTTAATTATACATCAAGTTTTGTTTCAAAAGTATAAAAACAGGAAAAGTAATCAAGTTAAGTCAAACACAATTCAACCCCCCCTTCTCGTGTTTGCACCTTCAACAACAACCTTTATATTTAAGCATTTACTAAATTGTCATTTTCATATCTATTATGTTGAATTTGTAAGGAGACAAGCAAATGAAGTTGCTCATGCTCTTGCTCAAGCGGCTTCATCTTTAACATGTATCCATATATTTATTGATATTCCGACATGAATCCAAAAAATTATTATAAATGAAAAGCTATAAGCATTCCTTTTTCAAAAACAACACTAACATATAAGAATCATGAAAAGAAAATAAAATAGGAATGACTTTTATATTTCTTCATGTTATAACCTACAAAAACTGACATATCCCTTAACATAATGGATTCTAAAACTGTCTCTTACAATTTTAATAGTTTAATGATAACGTGACAAAAAAAGAATCTAATAATTGAACAATGAGCATATAAGACATGTTGTTTAATAGACACTTTAAAACTTACATATCCCTTAGCATAATGAGTTCTAAAACTATCTCTTTGAAACAATTTTCATAGTTTAATTCTAACAGAACAAAGAAAATGAATCTAATCATTGTATAATGAGCATATAAGGCATGTTCTTTAATAGACATTTAATCTCTTATGAACATGTGTACGTATACAGTTAAAATTTGTATATAGTTAATAAAAAGTATTAAAACTTATTAATAAAACTTATTAATAAAAAGTATTTCCTATTGAGAGGGACAATATAATTTGAGATAATGTCACATTC
This sequence comes from Cicer cuneatum, assembly GCA_037974295.1. Classification (NCBI taxonomy): domain Eukaryota; kingdom Viridiplantae; phylum Streptophyta; class Magnoliopsida; order Fabales; family Fabaceae; genus Cicer; species Cicer cuneatum. Next base: position 41,863,780 of record JBBPBO010000005.1, on the reverse strand, counting down.
TATTAGCAAAATGGTGCTTGTTTCTACCACAAGAAAAATTGATATGGAAAAAGCAATTAAATTCAAATTTGTTACAAAAACAGTTTAACACATTTTCACGAAAAGTTTGTTTACCAATTTTGCCATATAGTTCGGTGACATTTTGTTTGTGTGAAACCTCTTAGAATTGTTCTAATTTCTTCATTATATGATCTATAAAAAACTTCATATATAGCATCTCTCCTTATGAACTTGAAAAACATTTCAAAAAACAAAATGTTAATTGCAAAAGCATGAGAGAGTTAGTTTTGAGTTGGAAAACAAACTTCCTCAAAGGTAATTAGAAGATAAAAAATAGAAGAAAAAACTAATTTTTTTTTCTGTTTCTTCTTCCTTATGATTTCTCTCTTATTTCTTGCTTGTTTTAGTGTTGATTCTTCAATCCTCCACACACATAGACAGTGGGGAGATTGTCTGAGCAACAAAATAAAAAAATGGAAGAAAAACTCAAAGATATAAAAAATAGTATTAATATTTTTAATCAATTATGGGTGCTAAAATAAAACATATAAGATAAAAAGATCAAACAAAAGTGGCTTAAAAAAAGGACCAAAAAAGAAACAACAATGGTGTTATACAAACATAATTTTATAATTGACTAATTCTAATAATATGCAATAACTGATTTATGGAATCCTACAACAAAATTTTATAATTGACTAATTGATATATAAAATATTGAAACATTTTCCCATATGAAAAAAAAAACGAGAAAAATCAATTTATACTGCCAATATATAAAAAAAATTCATATTATAACTTTCAAGTATGTAATAAAACTTGAGAAATAAATTAACATACCGGAAATTTTGAAAAGGAAATTTTTGGTATGATACACCAAAAATTTGTAAAACGAAATTTTCGGCATGCAAAAAATTTCCAATATGTAAAAACAATAGATGTATGGTACAAAAAACATATTGATTTTGTTTAAAATTTTGTATTTTCTATAAGGTTTTTTTTTTAAAGTTCATACAAAAAATGGTAAAATGTGAGGGTAGGAGTTAATATAAAAGAGTATGAAATCCAATTCTTTATTAAGCATAAGTAAATTATATTCTAGATCTTGATCAAAATACATTGCAAATGAAATGCCTCCACTAACAAATTCATTGCATATAAATAGGAAACAAATAACTTGAAAGTACTTATTAATAAAAACTATTTCCTATTGAGAGGGACAATAATTTGAGATAACGTCACATTCTATTAGCAAAGTGTGACATCCTCTGGATGTTTCCTCTGGCTGAAACTTCTGGTGACATTTTTATCCTCTGGTTGCTTCCTCTGGACGTATCCTCTGGTGGTGTCATCCTCTGATTTTGTAGAGCCTCTGATTTGTTCTTCTAAGTCAAAATACAATTTACATAAAATACTTTTGTTAACATCAAAACTTTTATTGAAAGAGCCAACTTGGTTCCAACAATCTCCCCCTTTTTTATGATGACAAAATTTTGTATTTTTTATAACTATGTTTCTTTCTTTTGACTTTGACTCCCCCTAGTACTAAGCTTTACTTTGATGTTTTCTCCCCTAAGTCTAATGCTCCAGATTCTTTATCAAATACATCTTCTCCCCATTTGTTATCAAAAATTTATTTATTTATTTATCAAGAAAGAAGATCCTCTAAAATTTATTTATTTATTTTTTTCATATTCTGACTTTTCTTTTTTGTTTTTTTTTTCATCTTCTAATTTTTTTTTTGACTTTTTTTTTTCATCTTTTGACTTCTTTTATTTTTTATTTATTTTGAGAAACAATACACGACAATAAAAGTAAAATAACATACATAAAAAAATTAAACTAAGCTATTTGTCAGGAATGAAAGTAAGATTAAGGTTTTTCTTGATGAAGTCAAACCTATCTTCAAGTAGTGATTTAGTGAATATGTCAGCTCATTAATGGTCAGTGCCTACAAACTAGATGTTGAGTGTCCCTTGTTGAACATAATCTATGATGAAGTGGTGTTTGATTTTTATGTGTTTGGCTCTAAGGATAGGGTTTTTGGTTAGGTTGATGGCTGAAGTGTTGTCACAATATAAAGGGATGTTGGTTTCCATGATGTGAAGGTGCAAACACGAGAACAGGGGGTTGAATTGTGTTTGTACTACTTGAATTCTTTTTATGTTTTTGATGATTATTTGAAATCTGAAATATAATCAAGTAGAGTTAGCAGCGGATAAAAATAAATAACACAAGGATTTATCCTGGTTCACCATTAACTAGGCTACATCCAATCCCTTCACCTTGAAGGATTTTTCCACTAATTCAAAACCTTTGAATTACAACAACACTACTGACCCTCCAAATCAGTCTTCCCAAACAGTCTAACAATCCTAGACTTTTGAGGAACACAACACCTTGACTTCACAAGTCAAGTCTTCTCCTACAAATCTGACAACCCCAGATTGTAGAAGGAATTACAACACCTTGAATCTAATTGCTAAGTCACCTGCTACTTCTTCTTACTCTTCAGATTGTAGACTCTACTTCAACAATATAGATTTACCACAAGGGAACGAAAACAAGAGCGCTTGCTTCTGGAAAGCTGATACTCATAATTAACCTCACTGAAAACTCGAGCGTTTGCTTCTGGAAGTGTATGACTCTTTTACTGATTTTCGATACTAAGTCTTTTTCCTTGAGCCTCCTTTTATAGATGAAAATTAGGGTTTCTTCCATGATCAAATTCGAGCTGTATCTGTCCAGATTCTCTTGCAAAAATAACTTGGTCAATCCTGTTTCACTAAAATAAAAAACGTATCTTTTTTAGCTTCAGATTGCATTTGAAAATTCTGTTGACCAATCTTATTTCTATCAAAATTTAATCAAGTCTTCTTCGAATTTTAATCAAGTTATCACTGATTTTCATCATGATTAAAATAAGGACCGTATAATCTTCTGATCTCGACCACATATGGACCATATAATCTGATCTGCCTTAATTATGTGATCCTCTTATCTCGGTCAACACTGGACCACATGATATGATCTTCTAATCTTGGCCAACACTGCGCCATATGATCTGATCTTCTGATTTCGGCCAATCACTGGACCATATGATCTGATCTTCTAATCTCAACCAACACTGGGCCATGATGCTTAAATCTGGACCATTGATCTTAACATTTTCCCTCTGATCTAAACCAAGTCTGGACTGAGTCTAGATTGAATCTGAATTCAATCTGAATTAAATCTGGACCATTGATCTTTTAATTTGGATATTTATCTTCTGATCTGGATCAAGTTTGGATTAAATCTGGACAATCATTTCTTCTGATCTGGACTGAGTTTTATGCACTGGACCATGCTATCTTCTGGTATGGACCAAGTCATTTTTTCTGGACCAGTTATCTTCTGCTCTGGACCAAGTCTGGATTAAGTCTGGACTGATTCTTATAATCACTACCAGGCCATCTTCTGGTCAGGATTAATTCTGGACCAAGTCTAACTTATGATTACTTCTGGTTTGGACCAAGTCTCCCTCTGACAAGCTTCCTTCTCGTTTGGACCAGGTCTCCTTTTGGACTCTGCTTCCTTCTGATCTGGGTCAGGAAAGATATCCTCTGATGATGTTATTTGATATTTGATGACATCCTCTTATATCCTCTGGAGGTGTATCCTCTGGTGCCTTCAGGATGCATCATCTGGTATCTTCTGGATGCATTATCTAACCTAACTTTCTGGTGACATTTCTATCTTCTGGTTGCTTCCTATGGATGTTCCTTCTGGTGGTGTCATCCTTTGATTTTGCACAGCTTCTGATTTGTTCTTCTAAGTCAAAATACTATTTACATAAAATACTTTTGTTAACATCAAAACTAAGTATAGAACCAACTTGGTTCCAACTTGAGGTTGTAGTCTTCCAACTGATGTTTCATCCAAATGAGTTGAGAGCTGCATCTGGCTGATGAGATATATTCAACTTCTACTGTTGCCATTGCAATGGTGCTTTGTCTCTTGCTTGACCAGGATATTAAATTATCTCCCAAGAACGTGCAGTTTCCACTTGTACTCTTTCTCTCAAGTTTGTCTCCGGCATAATCAGAGTCGCAATATCCATTTGGTTTGTATGTAGGAGTTTTCTTGTAGAACAAGGTGAGGTTGGTAGTGTCTTTTAGCTATCTAAGGATTCTCTTAACGACAGTTAAATGGGATTCCCTAGGGTCAGACTGAAATTGTGCACATACATATACACTAAACATAATGTCAGGTCTAGAAGCAGTGAGGTAAAGGAGAGACCCTATCATACCTCTGTAGGATTTTTGATCAACTTTTTGGCCTGAGTCGTCCTTTTCAAGTGAGTAGGTAGGGCGCATTGGGGTAGCCATAGGTTTGCAGTCACTCATCTTAAACTTCTTTAGAAGATCTTTTGTATATTTTGATTGATGAATGTATATACCTTTTTGACTTTGCTGAATTTGTATTCCTAGGAAGAACTTAATTTCTCCCATAATTCTCATTTGAAAATTCTGCTGCATCAATTTAGAAAATTCTTGGCAGAGAGTGCCATTAGTAGATCCAAAGATAATATCATCAACATAAACTTGAATAATCAGAATATCATCTTTTATTGATTTTCTAAAAAGAGTATTGTCTACTTGTCCTCTTTCAAAGTCATTTTTAAGTAAGAAGTTACTAAGTCTATCATACCATGCCCTAGGTGCTTGTTTTAAACCATACAAAGATTTTTTAAGTTAAAAAACATAGTTTTGAAATTCAGATCTTTCAAAACCTAGGGGTTGTTTAACATAGACTTCTTCACTTATATAACCATTTCAAAATGCGCTTTTAACATCCATTTGAAATAATGACATGTTATTATTAGCAGCAAAGGAAAGTAGGATACGAATAGCTTCTAACATGGCCACCGGAGCAAAAGTCTCAGTGTAGTCAATACTTTCTTGCTGACTCTAGCCTTGTGCAACAAGTTGTGCCTTGTTTCTGACAACTTCTCCTTTTTCATTCAGTTTGTTTCTGAAAACCCACTTGGTTCCAATAATGTTCTTTTCTAGTCTTGGAACACTCTTGCTGATCCCAAACATCTTTCCTTTCAAATTCATTTAACTCCTCTTGCATAGCAAGAATCCATCCATCTTCCCTCAGTGCTTCATCAACAGAAGTGGTGCTCCTTCAGGATGTGAAGATTTGTACTTCCATCCATATCTTCCTTCTGACTTATCTTCAGATTCATCCTTTGAAGATTTGTCGGGTTCTTCTGTTTTGCTTTCATCCTCCACTTTTTCAAGCTCTATTGGTTTTGTCTGCATCAACTTCCTTTGGTTCGGGTAAACCTGCACTATCATCATCTTGCTTTGACTTTTCAAGGTCAGGTTGTTTGTCATCAAATTTAACATGTATGGATTCCTCCTTAATATTTGTTTCCCTATTAAACACTCTATATGCTTTGGATCTTTCAGAGTAACCAATAAAGGTACTCTTTTGAGATTGAGAAACAAATTTTCCAAGATTATCTTTAGTGTTCAACATATAACAAGTACAGCCAAATTGTTTAAAATAAGATATGTTAGGCTTTTTACCTTTGCACAGTTCATATGGTGTTTTATTCAATATGGATCTAATATAGACTCTATTTTGAATATGACATGCATATTAATTGCTTCTGCCCAAAAGTGTTTTGAAACATTCATATCATTTAGCATTGTTCTGGCCATTTCTTGGAGTGATCTATTTTTTCTTTCTACAACTCCATTTTGTTGGGGTGTTCTAGGAGAAGAAAAGTTATGAGAGATTTCATTCTCATCACATAAATTTTCAAAGAATTTGTTCTCAAATTCTCCTCAATGATCTCTTCTAATTGATATAATTTTAAGACCTTTTTCATTCATTATTTGTTTGCAAAAAGTGATAAACACTTTTTGGGATTCATCCTTACTTCTTAAAAAATTTACCCATGTCCACCTAATGTAATCATCTACAATGACAAACCCATATTTCTTACCACTTAGAGATGATGTTTTTACTGGCCCAAATAGATCTATGTGTAATAGCTCAAGGGGCTTTGAGGTAGATATTGAGTTTTTAGGATTGAAAGAATTTTTTGTTTGTTTTCCCTTTTGACAAGCTTCACACATAATTTCAGTTTTGTAGCTTAGCTTAGGTAAACCTCTCACCAGTTGAGGTTTATTTAGTTTTCAAACTAATCTAAGGTTAGCATGGCCTAATCTTTTATGCCAAATTAATTTCTCTTCATTTACTGACACTAGACACTTAACTTTTTGTTTCTCTAGAGTAAATAGATTTATCTTGTAAATATTGTTTTGCTATAACCTGTGAAAAGTACAGATCCATCCTTCTAACTAATAGCTTTGTATGTTTTTTGATTAAATATAATATCATAATTACTATCACTTAATTGACTAATACTTAAGACCTTTAACTAGTAGTACATCTATAATAGAGGAAGAAGTACCATTACCAACCGTGCCTCGACCAATGATTTGGCCTTTTTGCTTTCCTCCAAAAGCCAATGTGTCTGTGTAAGCCATCAGAGCCAGTTCTGTTTCTGATTCACTTCCAGAATCAGAGTCTGGGTTGGATCCAGAGGCAGAGCTAGTGCAAGCCATAAGAGCCAGTTCTGCTTCTTCATCTTCCGATTCTTTGCCAGAGTTAACATCAGTGTCGTATCTAGAGGCAGTATGAGTATGAGCCATCAATGCTAATTCTGATTTACTTTCAGAGTTGATTCTAGAGGCAGAATGTATGTGAGCCATCATGGCTAATTCTGCTTCTTCATCTTCAGAGGATTCATCAGAATCATCCCATGTTGCCATTAGATTCTTCTTCTTGGGTCTGAAGTCTTTCTTCTAATTTCTCCCATTCTCCAAATTTTTACATTCTGACGTGATGTGCCCAGGTTCATTGCATCCATAGCAGATGATGTTCTTCTTGTCTTGTTCTTCCTTTCATCTATTGGAATGCTTGGAATTCCTCTGGGGAAACTTCTTCCTTCTGTTTTGCCACATTTTCAGAATCTTTTTTGTTATGAAGGCAATGTCTTCTGCTTTTGATTTCTGATTCTGGTCCTCAGAATCACTATCTTCTGATTCCATTTTTGTTTCTGCTTCTACTTTTAGAACTTTCTTCTGTTTGGACTTTAAGGCTAGGGTTTTATTCTTCTTCTTGGGTTCAACTTCTTCAAGCTCTATTTAATGTGACTTGAGGGAGCTGATTAATTCTTCCAGCTTCAGAGTGTTCAAGTCTTTTGCTTCCTGAATGGCAGTGACCTTTGGTCTCCACTTGTTTGGCAGACTTCTAAGAATTTTCTTCACGTGGTATGCAATGGTATAGCTCTTCTTGAGTACTCTTAATCCTGAAACCAGAGTCTGAAATCTGGAAAACATTGATTCAATGTCTTCATCTTCTTCCATCTTGAACAGCTCGTACTTCTTGACTAGAATGTTGGCCTTTGCTTCTTGAACTTGCTTGCTGCCTTTGTAAGTCAGAACCAGACTATCATAGATGTTCTTTGCTGTTTTTTTGTTAGTGCACTTGTCAAACTCCTTGAATGTGATTGCATTGATCATGAACGTTCTAGATTTGTGAAGTAACTTAAACATCTTCTTCTAGTCAGCATCAAAATCTTTCCTAGGAATTTAAACCCCATCAGCATCTCTTGGAGCAATATATCCATCTTCTACCATGTCCCAAAGTGTGGGATCTTATGAGAAAAAGAAACTCTTCAGCCTGTCCTTCCAGTACTCGAACCGTTCCCCATCAAACATAGGTGGTCTGTTGATGTTTCCTCCAATAGCTTCTATGTCGAACCCGTGGATCTTTCCTCAAACACTGTAAAGTGCTCAGTCTTGAGACCAAGCTCTAATGTCAATTGAAGGTGCAAACAAGAGAAGGGGGTTGAATTGTGTTTGCCAAACTTTGAATCTTTTTGCTGTTTTGTTGAATGTTGATGTGATTTACTTGATAAATAAATAATCAGACTTAGCAGTGGAAAATAACAGCATAAAAACACAACAATTTATACTGGTTCACCATTAACTTGGCTACATCCAGTCCCTTCATCCTGAAGGCTTTAATCCACTAATTCAAATCTTTGAATAACCGCACCTGACCCACCAAGCCAATCTTCTCAAACAGCCTGACAATCCTAGACTTTTGAGGAACGAAAACAACACCTTGACTCTACAAGTCAAGTATTCTCCTACCAATCTGACAACCCTAGATTGAAGAAGGAATCTACACCACAATCGGGTTTGATTACAAGGGTTTGGAACTCTTCAAAGTTGCTTCTGGAAAGATGACTGTTGCACTTAATTTCTCTCTCGAAAACACTTAGAAAATTTTGCTTTTGCACTCAAGTGATTCTCTCTTTTGAACTCTCGAATTGAATTGAATATGAAGCTTGAGTTCTTGTGTTCTATGATGCTTGAATTGAATTGAATATGAAGCTTGAACTCTCGGATAAATAAATATGAAGCCGCTTTTTATAGCTGTAGATAGGGCTTTGTCCAAGCTTAAATTCGAAATAGATCTTGCTCAGATTTCCTTTGAAAATACTGTTGGCCAATCCTGTTTCACTTAAATAAAAATTGTATCTTTTTAGCTTCAGATTGCATTTGAAAATTCTGTTGACCAATCTTATTTCTTTTAATTTCAAACCATATCTTTTTAAGCTTCAGATTGCATTCGAATTTCTTCAAGTCTTCAGTGAATTTTTTGAATCAAATCCCCTTAATACTTTGATCAAATTTCTATCAAAATTTAATCAAGTCTTCTTCGAATTTTAATCAAGTCTTCACTGATTTGCATCATGATTAAATTCTGGATCGTATGATCCTCTTATCTCGGCCAAATCTGGACCATGTAATCTGATCTGTGGCAATTCTATGATCCTCTGATCTCAACCAATTCTAAACCATGTTATCTGATATGTACCATTCTGTGGTATGTACCATTCTGTGATTTGGACCATTGATCTTCTAATATGGACCATTGATATTTTAATCTGAACCATTGCTCCATTTATCTTCTAGTCTGTACCATTGATCTTTTAATCTGGACATTTATCCTCTGATCTGGACCAAGACTGGACTAAGTCTGGATTGACTCTGAATTAAATCTGGCCTAAGTCTTATGTTCTGGACAATTACATCTTCTGATCTGGACTAAGTTTTATGTTCTAGACCATGCTATCTTCTGGTCTGGACCAAGTCATTTGTTCTGGACCAATTATCTTCTGCTCTAGACCAAGTTTGACTTATGTTTCCTTCTGGTCTGGACCAAGTCTCCCTCTGACAGGCTTCCTTCTGGTCTGGACCAGGTCTCCTTCTGGACTTTGCTTCCTTCTGATCTGGGCTAAGAAAGATATCCTCTGATGATGTTATTTTTCCTTCCCTTTGATGATATCGTCTGATTAATGCTATCCTCTAATGTTTGTCTTTGATGACATCCTCTTATATCCTCTGGAGGTGTATCCTCTGGTGACATCCTCTAGGGGTGTATCCTCTGGTACCCTCTGGATGTTTCCTCCGGCCAAAACTTCTGGTGACATTTTTATCCTCTGGTTGCTTCATCTGGACGTATCTTCTGGTGGTGTCATCCTCTGATTTTGCACAACCTCTGATTTGTTCTTCTATGTCAAAATACAATTTACATAAAATACTTTTGTTAATGTCAAAACTTTTATTGAAAGAACCAACTTGGTTCCAACATTATTATCTTCTGGTGACGTCATCCTCTGTTGACATCTTCTGCTTTTGATTTGTATCTTTTGGTTGTATCTTCTGTTGACGTATTCCTCTGATTTTTCATATCCTCAAATTTTTCATTCTTCTTCTAAGTCAAATATGTTATTTTCATAAAATATTTTTGTTAACATCAAAACTTTAATTTGAAGAACCAACTATTGGAACCAAGTTGGTGCTATACTTAGAATTTTGATGTTTACAAAAGTACTTTTATGTAATCTTATTTTTGACTTAGAATAATAATGAAAAATGCCACCAGAAGATGACGTCACCAGAAGATAAAATCAGAAGCAGAAGATGAGGACACCAGAGGATAAAATCATAGAATGACACTAGAGGATACACCTCCAGAAGATATCAGAGGATGTCATCAAAGGCAAAACATCAAGGGACAAATAACATCATCAGAGGATATCTTTCTTGGTCCAGATCAGAAGGAAGCAGAGTCCAGAAAGAGACCTGGTCCAGACCAGAAGGAAGCTTGCCAGAGGGAGACTTGGTCCAGACCAGAAGGAAACATAAGTCAAACTTGGTCCAGACTTAATCTTGACCAGAAGATAGCTTGGTCGTGAATACAAGATTTAATCCAGACTTGGTCCAGATCATAGGGTAAATGTTCAGATTAAAAGATCAATGGTCCAGATTAAAGTATCATGATCCAGTGTTGGCCGAGATCAGAGGATCACAGAATTGGCGCAGATTAGATTACATATACCAGAGTTGGTCGAGATCAGAGGATCATACGGTCCAGATTTTAATCATGATCAAAATCAGTGAAGACTTGATTAAAATTCGAAAAAGACTTGATTAAATTTTGATAGAAGTTTGATCAAATTATTAAGGGGATTTGATACAAAAATAAATTGAAGTCTTGGAGGGAATTTAAAAGCAATTGAAGGGCAGAAAGATACGGTCCAGAATTAAACAAGAACTAGATTTGCCAAAGTTATTTTCAGAACAAATCTGAAGCAAAAAGGTTCGGATCAAGCATAAAGCTCAAACCCAATTGGCCAATTTATTTTTGCAAGAGACTCTGACAGATACAACTCAAATTTGATCATGGTAGAAACCCTAATTTTTCATCTATAAAAGGAGGCTCAAGGTAGAAGACTTTGAAATCAAAAATCAGTAAAAGTGTCATATACTTCCAGAGGCAAACACTCGAGTTTTCAGTGAGGTTAATTGTGAGTATCAGCTTTCCAGAAGCAAGTACTCTTGTTTTTCGTTCCCTAGTGTCAGATCTATATTGTTGAAGTAGAGTCTACAATCTGAAGAGTCAGAAAAAATGTAGGATTGTTAGACTATTTGGGAAGACTCACTTGGAGGGTCAGTAGTGCTGTTCTAATTCAGAGGTTATGAATTAGTGGAAAAATACTTCAAGGTGAAGGGACTGGATGTAGCCTAGTTAATGGTGAACTAGGATAAATCTTTGTGTTGATTATTTTACTTTATCTGCTGCTAATTTTGCTTGCTTATATATCAAATTTTAAATAATCATCAAAAACAGAAAAAGAATTCAAGTATTACAAACACAATTCAACCCCCCTTCTCGTGTTTGCACCTTCAATTGGCATCAGAGCTCGGTCTCAAGGCTGAGCACTTAACAGTGTTTGAGGAAAGGTCCAAGGGGGTTCAACATGTCAGAATCCAAAGAAGAATATGGAGGCAACATCAACAGGCCACCATTGTCTAATGGAGATCACTTTGAACACTGGAAGGACAAAATTAGAAGCTTCTTCATCTCCCAAGATCCTGATCTCTAGACCTTGGTAGTCAAAGGCTACACTGCACCCACTATACCAAGAGATGAAACTGGTCAAGAACTGGATGTAGCATATATGAATCCCAACTAGAGGAAGTTATACAAGCTGCATCACAAGTCTAGAACCATCATAATCAATGCTATCACATTTAAAAAAATTGACAGATGCACCAACAAGGAAACAGCAAAAAGCATCTATGACAGTATGGTTCTGACCTATGAAGGAAGTCAATAGGTTCAAGAGGCAAAGGCAAACATACTTCTCAAACAGTATGAGTTGTTCAACATGGAAGAGAATGAAGACATTGAAACAATGTTCTGCAGATTTCAGATTCTGGTATCAGGTTTAAAAGTATTAAAGAAAAGCTACACCACTGCAGATCATGTAAAGAAGATCCTCAGAAGCTTACCAGCCAAATGGAGACCAAAGGTTACTGCAGTACAGGAAGCCAGAGATCTAAGCACCTTGAGGCTTGAAGATCTGATCAACTCCCTCAGGTCTCATGAAATAGAGCTGGATGCAGATGAACCAAAGAAGAAAAAGACTTTAGCCCTTAAGTCAAAACAGAAGAAAGCTGCAAAGGTTGTATCAGAATCAGAGGATAGTGATTGTGAAGATGATGATCTTGCTTACATTACCAAGCAGAATGCAAAGATGTGGCAAAACAGAAAGAAGAAAGCTCCCAAGAAAAATGGCAAATACTCCAACAGAGGAAAACAAGAAGCTGACAAGAAAAGCATCATCTGCTATGGATGCAATGAACCTGGACATATCAAGTCAGAATGTCCGAACATGGAGAAAGGAAAGCATCACAAGAAAGGTTCCAGATTCAAGAAGAAGAGTTTGATGGCAGCATGGGATGCATCTGACTCAGAAGAGGAATCATCTGATGATGAAGAGGCGGAAACAGCTATGATGGCTCACATCAAGTTTGCCTCTGGACTCCATAAAGGTACTAGCTCTAGAAGAAAAGCAGAAGGTAAGAAGAATGAATAAATCATTCATTCTGGCAAATCTGGAAGAACATCAGAGGAAGCAGTATTGGCTCTGATGGCACATACCAACTCAAGTTTTGGATCCAGCATAAACTTTGGAACTGATTCAGAAGATGAAAACAAAGAGGTATTCTCTGATCTTACTAAATCTGAATTAATTACTGCTCTTAATGACTTTCTAAATGTCAACAACAAGATATCTTTAAAACTGAAACTCTTAGGGAAGAAAAGAAAATTATAACCAAAGAAGTACAAATTTGAAAGAATCAGAATGTTGAGTTCGCAACTGAAAACACTAATTTTAAAACTGAAGTTGCCAGACTCATATCTGAAAATCTAACTCTCAAAAGTAATATTTGCTCTACTTCCAATACTGTTTGTGATTCTGATATGCATGAACAAGCTTTTCAAAACATTATTGCAAATGGTATGGAAAGAAGTAAGTATGCTTCCATGATTTATGGAATCAGTAACAATGGTAAGAGAGGAATAGGTTTTACTGAATCTGTTGCTAAAATTAAATCTGCTCATTCTAATGTTAAGTGTATTATTTGTGCTAAAAGGGGTCATTCTAAATTGTCTTGTCCTATGATAAAATCTAGGAAAGACAAGAGGCCTGTTAAGTCTAACAAATCTGGACCCAACCAGTTTTGGGTACCAAAGAACAAAATTGTTTAAGTTGAAGATATTCACAACAACCAGAAGGAAACACCAATCATGGTGTCTGGTCAATGGATGCTGGTAATGCACAAACAGAAAAAGGTGTATGTTCCAGTTTCCACCAGACAGAAGCAAAATGAGTCTGATGAAAGAAGGTATGGTCAATACAATTCACACCAGAATCAGAACCAGAACCAGTATCAGTATCAGAATCAGAGGTTCAGCCACAAACAGCAAAATCACACACATCAGCTTCAGTATTACCAGAAGAAGCAGAATTACCAGAATCACCATAAGTTCCAGAATCACCAGAGAAACATAGTGTATCAGCCGAAGCAGAATCAAGGGAACAGTTCAACCAGTCTGAACATGCCAGAAACCGAATTGGCTCTAAAGGCTTGTACAGAATCTAATTACAACACTGAGTCTGACTCTGACTCTAACGGTGAAGTATCAGAAGAAGAAAGGTCTGATCTGCAACACAAAGCATGGTATTTAGACAGTGGATGCTCCAAGCATATGACTTAAGACATATCAATGTTCTAGAAGCTAACTCTGAAGAAAGGAGGCAAGGTTTCCTTTGGAGGAAACCAGAAAGGTCAGATCATTGGTACAGGCACAGTTGGTAACAGCTCTTCTTCCTTATCTATTAAAAATGTTTTATTCGTTAAAGGTCTGAATAACAATCTGTTAAGCATTAGTCAGCTAAGTGACTGCAAGTATGATGTTGTGTTTAATCAGAAAACCTACAAGGGTGTTAGTCAAAAAGATGGATCTATTTTGTTCACTGGTGTTAGGCAAAATAATGTCTATAAGATAGATCTGTTTAGTCTAGTTAAGCAGAAAGTTAAGTGTCTTTTATCTGGTAGGGAGGAAAATCTAATTTGGCACAAAAGGTTAGGCCATGTAAACCCTAGGCTGGTTTCTGAGTTAAGTAAACTTCAGCTAGTGAGAGGTCTCCCCAAACTAAGTACCAAATCTGAGATTCTGTGTGAAGCATGTCAAAAAGGTAAACAAACCAAAAGCTCTTTTAAACCTAAAAACTGTATATCTACTTCACAACCTCTTGAACTGCTTCATTTAGATTTGTTTGGTCATGTTCAAATTACATCCCAAGTATGGGTTTGTCATAATTGATGATTACTAAAGGTGGACTTGGGTAAAGTTTCTGAGAAACAAAGATGAATCCCATAAGGTATTTATTTCTTACTGCAAGCAAGTTATGAATGAAAAAGGTTTTAAAATCATAATTATTAGAAGTGATCATGGAGGTGAGTTTGAGAACAGGTACTTTGAACAATTTTGTGATGAGAATGATATCTCTCACAACTTCTCATCCCCCAGAACACCTCAACAGAATGGACTTGTTGAAAGGAAGAACAGGTCAGTGCTGGAGATGGCCAGAACCATGCTGAATGACATGAATGTTGCTACCTACCTATGGGGAGAAGCTGTCAACACTGCATGCTACATCCAGAACAGAGTTTACATCAGGTATATTCTAAACAAAACTCCATATGAACTGTGGAAAGGTAAGAAACCTAATATTTTCTATTTCAAACAGTTTGGTTGCATTTGTTATATGTTAAACACTAAGGATAATCTTGCAAAATTTGATTCCAGATCTCAAAAGTGTTCATTGGTTACTCTGAGATATCAAAAGCTTATAGAGTGTTTAATAAAGAAACTAACACTATGGAGGAATCCATACACATTAAGTTTGATGACAAACAGCTTGACTCTGAAAAACAAAAGCAAGATGAGGAAATTACAGGATTACCAGAAGCACAGGAAGTAGGAGCAAATCAAACAACAGAACCAGAGAAAGAAAAGGATGAAAGCAAATTCGAAGATAATGCTGAACCGGAAGACAAGTCAGAAGGAAAGAATGGGTGGAAGTACAAGTCTTCACATCCAGAAACACTGATTATTGGAAGCGCAGCTGAACTATTGAAAACCAGATCATCATTTAAAGAAACAAGTTTGTTTGGTTTACTTTCTACCATTGAACCAACTATTGTTGATGAAGCACTGGCAGAAGAAAGATGGATTCTTGCAATGCAAGAAGAGCTGAATGAGTTTGAAAGGAATGATGTTTGGGATCTGGTATCCAGACCACACAAAAATATCATTGGAACCAAGTGGGTGTTCAGGAACAAACTCAATGAAAAAGGTGAAGTAGTCAAGAATAAAGCTAGGCTTGTGGCACAAGGATACAGTTAGCAAGAAAGCATTGATTACACTGAGACTTTTGCTCCAGTGGCTAGGTTAGAAGCAATTTGTATTCTACTCTCTTTTGTTGCAGATCATGATATTACTATTTATCAAATGGATGTCAAAAGTGCTTTCTTAAATGGTTATATAAGTGAGGAAGTCTATGTCAAACAGCCCCCAGGTTTTGAAAGTTCAGATTTTCCAAACCATGTTTTTAAACTTAAAATATCTTCATATGGTTTAAAACAAACACCTAGGGCATGGCATGACAGACTTAACAATTTCTTACTTAAAAATCAGTTTGATAGAGGCCAAATAGATAACACTTTGTTTAGAAAATCCATTAAAGATGATATTCTGATCATTCAAGTTTATGTTGATGATATTATCTTTGGATCCACTAATGGCACTCTCTGCCAAGATTTTTCTAATTTGATGCAGCAAGAGTTTCATATGAGCATGATGGGATAACTTAAGTTCTTCCTAGGAATTCAGATTCAGCAAGGCAAAACAGGTATACTAATTCACCAATCTAATTACACTAAAGAACTTCTCAAAAAGGTTCAAGATGACTGATTGTAAGCCTATGGCCACCCCCATGCACCCCACCTGCTCACTTGAAAAAGATGAATCCGGCCAAAAGGTAGACCAGAAAACATACAGAGGTATGATTGGATCCCTTCTTTACCTAACTGCTTCTAAACCTGACATTTTGTTTAGTGTTTGTGTATGTGCTCGTTTTCAAGCTAACCCTAGGGAATCCCAGTTAACTGCTGTCAAAAGAATCCTTAGATACCTTAAAGGAACCAAACATCTTACCTTGCTCTACAAAAAAACCCCATTTTACAAACTAAGTGGTTTTGGTGATTTTGATTATGCTGGAGACAAATTAGAGAGAAAAAGCACAAGTGGAAACTGTACGTTTCTAGGTGATAATTTGATTTCTTGGTCAAGCAAGAGACAAAGCACCATTGCCATGTCAACAGCAGAAGCTCTATACATATTAGCAGCAGGATGCAGTTCACAGTTAATTTAGATGAAACATCAGTTGGAAGACTACAACATCTTAGAAACCAACATCCCTTTGTTTTGTGACAATACTTCAGCCATAAACCTAACCAAGAACCCTATCCTACACTCTAGAGCCAAACAAATCGAAATCAAGCAATTCTTTATCAGAGACCATGTTCAAAAGGGAACAATGAGCATCCAATTTGTAGACACAGATCGTCAATGGGCTGATATCTTCACCAAACCATTGCCTGAAGATCGATTTGAGTTCATCAAGAAGCATCTCAACCTAATCTCCATATCTGACTAGATCAAGTAGTCTTTTTAAAGGAGTATTGTTTACATTTTTATTTTTTGTCTTTTATTTTCTGTTATTTATTTTTTTTGTACTCTGTAAAAAAAAAAACCTCTTTTTGGCTGATGACAAAAAGGGGGAGAGAAAAAGAAGAGAAAAAATAAAGAGTGAAATAAAGAAGGAGTTAAAAAGGAGAGGTAACAAGGAGAGTGAAAAAGAAAGAGTGAAATAAAGAATGAGTTGAAAAGGAGAAGTGATAAGAAGAAAAGAAAGAGTGACAAAAGAAGGAGTTGAAAAGGAGAGGAAAAGTATGGGGCGTTAGACTTAGGGGGAGAAGCTTGATCTGAGGGGAAGCCTAACAAAATAAGTTATCAAAAATACAAGGTTTTGTCACCATCAAAAAGGGGGAGATTGTTGGAACCAAGTTGGTTCTATACTTAGAATTTTGATGTTTACAAAAGTACTTTTATGTAATCTTATTTTTGACTTAGAATAATAATGAAAAATGCCACCAGAAGATGACGTCACCAGAGGCAGAAGATGACGTCACCAGAAGATAAAATCAGAAGCACAAGATGAGGACACCAGAGGATAAAATCAGAGAATGACACCAGAGGATACACCTCCAGAAGATATCAAAGGATGTCATCAAAGGCAAAACATCAAAGGACAAATAACATCATCAGAGGATATCTTTCTTTGTCCAGATCAAAAGGAAGCAGAATCCATAAAGAGACCTTGTCTAGACCAGAAGGAAGCTTGTCAGAGGGAGACTTGGTCCAGACCAGAAGGAAACATAAGCCAAACTTGGTCTAAACTTAATCCTGACCAGAAGATAGCTTGGTCGTGAATATAAGATTTAATCCAGACTTGGTCCAGATCAGAGGGTAATTGTTCAGATTAAAAGATCAATGGTCCAGATTAAAGTATCATGATCCAGTGTTGGCCGAGATTAGAGGATCACATAATTGGCGCAGATCAGATTACATAGTCCAGAGTTGGTCGAGATTAGAGGATCACACGGTCCAAATTTTAATCATGATGAAAATCAGTGAAAACTTGATTAAAATTCGAAAAAGACTTGATTAAATTTTGATAGAAATTTGATCAAATTATTAAGGGGATTTGATACTAAAATAAATTGAACTCTTGGAGGGAATTTAAAAGCAATTGGATGGAAGAAAGATACTGTCCAGAATTAAACAAGAACAGGATTGGCCAAAGTTATTTTCAAAACAAATCTGAAGCAAAAAGGTTCGGATCAAGCATAAAGCTCAAACCCGATTGGCCAAGTTATTTTTGCAAGAGAATCTGGACAGATACAGCTCGAATTTGATCATGGAAGAAACCCTAATTTTTCATCTATAAAAAGAGGCTCAAGGCAGAAGACTTTGTAATCGAAAATCAGTAAAAGAGTCATAAACTTCCAGAGGCAAACACTCGAGTTTTCAGTGAGGTTAATTGTGAGTATCAGCTTTCCATAAGCAAGTACTCTTGTTTTTCGTTCCCTTGTGTCAGATCTATATTGTTGAAGTAGAGTCTACAATCTGAAGAGTCAGAAGAAGTAGCAGGTGACTTAGCAATTAGATTTAAGGTGTTGAAATCCCTTCTGCAATCTGGGGTTGTCAGATTTGTAGGAGAAGACATGACTTGTGAAGTCAAGGTGTTGTGTTCCTCAAAAGTCTAGGATTGTTAGACTGTTTGGGAAGACTGACTTGGAGGGTTAGTAGTGTTGTTGTAATTCAGAGGTTTTGAATTAGTGGAAAAATCCTTCAAGGTGAAGGGACTGGATGTAGCCTAGTTAATGGTGAACCAGGATAAATCTTTGTGTTGATTATTTTACTTTATTCGCTGCTAATTCTGCTTGCTTATATATCAGATTTTAAATAATCATCAAAAACAGAAAAAGAATTCAAGTATTACATACACAATTCAACCCCCCTTCTCGTGTTTGCACCTTCACCAACTTTTTGACTTTTTATTTTTTATTTTTTGACAAAACTTTTTATTTTTTATTACTATTTTTCTTTTTATTTTTGACTTTGACTCCCCCTAGGACTAAGCTTTACTTTGAAGTTTTCTCCCCCTAAGTCTAATGCCCCAAATACTTTATCAAATACATCTTTTCCCCCTTTGTCATTAGACAAAAAGGAATGAAGGAATAAAGGAGATCCTCTCAATTTTTTTTCATCTTCTGCTCTTTTTTTTTATAACATGAATATAACATAATACAAGAAAGTATAAAAATTAATTTAGAACTAAACTACTTTGGAGTGACTGCAATGTCAGTCAGATATTTAGGTTTTTCTTGATAACTCGCCAATTGAAGGTGAGATTTTGTGAATACAAAGATTTGTATCCCTATCTTCAAGTAGTGGTTTGGTGAATATGTCAGCCCATTGGTGCAGCCATAGGTTTGCAATCACTCATCTTAAACTTCTTGAGAAGCTCTTTTGTATATTTTGTTTGATGAATGTATAGACCTTTTTTACTTTGCTGAATTTGAATTCCTAGGAAGAACTTAAGCTCTCCTATCATGCTCATTTGAAATTCCCGCTGCATCAATTTAGACAATTCTTGGCAAAGAGTTCCATTAGTAGATCCAAATATAATATCATCAATATAAACTTGAATGATCAGAATATCATCTTTAATTAATTTTCTAAAAGTGTATTGTCTACTTGTCCTCTTTCAAAGTTATTTTTAAGTAAGAAGTAACTAAGTCTATCATACCATGCCCTAGGTGCTTGTTTTAAATCATACAAAGATTTTTTAAGTTTAAAAACATGGTTTGGAAATTCAGAACTTTCTAAACCTGAGAGTTTTTTAACATAGACTTCTTCACTTATATAACCATTTAAAAATGTGCTTTTAACATCCATTTGAAATAATTAAATGTTATTATAAGCAGGAAAGGAAAATAGGATACGAATAACTTTTAACCTGGCCACTGGAGCAAATGTTTCAGTATAGTCAATACCTTTTTGCTGACTGTATCCTTGTGCAACACATCGTGCCTTGTTTCTGACAACTTCTCCTTTCTTATTCAGCTTGTTTTTGAAAACCCACTTGGTTCCAATAATGTTCTTTTCTAATCTTGGAACTAGATCCAAAATGTCATTCATTTAGCTCTTCTTGCATTGGTAGACTCCATCTATATCCTTCTTTGAACTCATCTTCAGATTTATCCTCTGAAGATTTGTCGTATTCTTGCTTATAACTTCTGCTTTTTCAAGTTCTTTTGCCTGCATCAGCTTCTGGTTTTGGTTGATTTGTATCAGCTTCTGGTTCTATTAAATCGGCTTCTGGTTCTGGTAAATCTGCATCAGCTTCTGGTTCTAGTAAACCTGCATCAGCTTATGGTTCTGGTAAATCAGCTTTTGGTTCTGGTAGATCTGCATCAGCTTCTGGTTCTAGTAAACATGCATCATTTATAACAAAGATTAAAAATTATGGACTATTCGAATTTGTCAAATGCAAATTTTTCCAAAAGTAACCTTTTATTTAACTCTATTATCATGTATTAATATTACAAACAAATTTTATTCATATACAAATATTTTAGGGAATAATATATGGCACGAGACCATAGTTGAAATGTGATTAGACGTATATTTTTGTATATTTCATTGCAAAATTATTAATTTCTAATAATGTTTCTTTAAAGAAAATCAAAATTATGTGAGACATTATTGCGAGCCTACTGTAAATCTAAGTCAAATATTCCATACTATCCTTGAAGAAAATCTCTAAATCAAACTTGTTTCACTCTAATAAATTAAAATGTTGAGTATTATCAAATTTGAACTATTTTATCATGCATTCAGATATACTTTTCTTTAAATAAGAAATTCAAATCTAACGTGAAATATGAGGTTACAAATATTGTAAAAAATAATTGTTGGAACCAAGTTGGTTCTAAGTACTTAGGATTTTGATGTTTACAAAAGCACTCCATGTAATCTTATTTTGTACTTAGAATTATGATATTAAATGCCACCAGAAGATAAAGTTTCCAGAGGCAGAAGATGAAGACACCAGAGGCAGAAGATGAATTACCAGAGGATAAAATCAGTCTAGAGGATACACCTCCAGAAGATATCAGATAATGCATCCAGAAGGTACCAGAGGATGCATCCTAAAGGCACCAGAGGATACACCAGGATGTCAAAAAACCATCAGAGGATATCTTTCCTGGCACATATCAGAAGGAAGCAGAGTCCAGAAGGAGATCTGGACCAGACCAAAAGGAAGCCTGCCAGAGGGAGACTTGTTCCAGACCAGAAGGATTCATAAGTCAAACTTGGTCCACAATTTATTCTGACCAGAAGATAGCTTGGCAGTGAAATGATAATCAGTCTAGACTTGATCCAGACTTAATCAGAGCATA
The DNA here is from genome assembly GCA_037974295.1 of Cicer cuneatum. Taxonomy (NCBI): domain Eukaryota; kingdom Viridiplantae; phylum Streptophyta; class Magnoliopsida; order Fabales; family Fabaceae; genus Cicer; species Cicer cuneatum. Next base: position 41,842,688 of record JBBPBO010000005.1, on the reverse strand, counting down.
AATTAATTGGTCCAGAAGAAGAGAATTAATCCAAATTTGGCCCAGACAAGAAGATAGCATGGTTCAAAGTATGAAACTAAGTCTAGACCAAAAGAAATGATGTTTAGATTTAATCCAGACCTGATCCAAATCAGAAGGTAACTGTCCAGATTAAAATATCATATGTCCAAATTTAATTTTAGTTCAATCCAGACCCAATTCAAAATTGGTCCGGATCAGAGGGAAGATGTTCAGATCAATGGTCCAGATTTAAGCATCATGGACCAGTATTGGCCGAGATCAGAAGATCAAACCATATGGCCCAGTGTTTGCCGAGATCAGAAGATCAAAACGTGTGGTCCAGTATTTCCCGAGATCAGAGGATCACAACAGATCAGATTGCAAGTCCAGAGTGGTCGAGATCAGAAGATCAGAAAGTGTGGTACAAGGTTGGCCGCGATCAGAGGATCACAGCAGATCAGATTGTATGGTCCAGATGTGGACGAGAGCAGAAGATCAAACGGTCAAGAGTTAAGCATGATGATAATCAGTGGAGACTTGATTAAATTTGATCAAAATATTAAAAGGATTTGATACAAAAATAAATTGAAGTCTTGTGGAATTCAGAAGCTATTGGCTTGAGAAGTCAAGGTGCTGTATTCCTCAAAAGTCTAGGATTGTTAGACTGTTTGAGAAGACTGACTTGGAGGGTCAATGGTATTGTTGTAATTCAATGTTTTGAATTAGTGAAATCCTTCAAAGTGAAGGGACTGGACGTAGCCTCGTTAACGATGAACCAGTATAAAATTTTGTGTTTTATTTTATATCTGCAGCTAACTCTGTTTGATTCATACATCAGGTTTTGTTATAAAACTGCAAAAATAGAAAAAGTATTCAAGTTAGTCAAACACAATTCAACCCCCCCTTCTCGTGTTTGCACCTTCAATAATATTATGGCACAAAGACCATAGTTGAAATATGATTGGACTTATATTTTTGTACATTTAATTGCATAGTTACAAATTCTGAATAATAGTAGCAAGAGTAGTATCTATTACTACCTCTTCCAACATGAGCCACCTTTCCCAAATCCAAACTTGTTCTCTTCTTCTTCCTCCAATAAAGTGGGGTGGTGTCGCAACAAGTTGGGGTCGTGGCAGAAAATTACAAACCGAAAGAAAATAGTGATAAGTTCTTTTAAAACTGGGAGTCACCGCCATTGTTTATTTATTAAGGTAAACATTGAAAAACCCTTTAAAAAAATAAAAGAAAGGTTTTTGAAACCAAATTTTGGGTTCAAAAGTCAGTTATGTGTAGGAAATATATTAGCATTCTACAACATCCGTTCAAAAACGGCACCTTTAATTAAATGTGCAAATATAATGTTAACTATAAAAATATTTATTTTACCCTAAAAAATATAAACATGATTTTAAATAATATTTATTTATTTATAAAACTGATTTTTATAAATAAATAAAAAGGGAAAATTGAAGAAAAAAAAAAGAAATGGGCTTGGAGCCCAACCATCTTCTCAAAACAAATAAGTAATAAATAGTTGACAAAAAAATGAATAATAAACAAAAATAAAAGAAAAAATTAATTAAAAAAAAAAACTAAACTTAGAAGTTTCTAAAACCAACTAGTTGAAAATCCGTACATCGGCACAGATAATGCTATGAATTAGCTTAAATTAAATAAAAAATATCTTTGAATATATGTCGTATATAGTAAAAAGGAAGGATCATTACATTGGCTTGCTGTCTCATGTGTGTGCTCCATTTAAAAGATATAAGAACTTTATTTTTAGATTATTATAACTATTAACTCCCAATCAATTAGTTTAAAAACAATTTGTCTTGTATAAATATTAGAATATAAAGTACTACAAAAATATCATAATCATTTTTAATCCAAACTTTCAATAGATAGATGAGTCAATTTTTTATAATTTACTTTGATATTAAATAATTTTTAAACTTTTTTTATATATTGCACGATACTTGATAGTGCATAGGAAATAGTTGGGGCAAATTGTTTGCCCTTACATGGGTCAACCCATTTAGAAGATATTGAAAAATTTATTATATCTATTGACTATCGATCAATTAGTTTATAAAATATGACTACTATAAATACAAGAATATAAACTATTACAAAAACTATCATAATTACTCTTATTCCAAAATTTTGATAGATGGATTGGAGTGACCAGTTTTTTATAATTTACTTTAATATTAAATAATTGCTAAATCACATAATCAAAAATTAAAATTAAACATTATTAGCATTTAATAATTCAACAAAAGATTAATTTATTCCAATAGCTATTGAAATTAATTTTTATTATATTAAATTTAAATATAACATAGAAATGAAAGAAATTATTTCATGATTTCTCCCTTTTAATTTCTATACATATTATTGTTATATATTGGAGTATGTTGCACACTTTTCTATTTATTGCATGATACTTGATAGTGAAGAAGAAAGGGTCTCAAGATATTGAAAAACATGGGTTTGTACAATTTAGAAGATATTGAAAAACATAATAGTAATAATAATAATAACAATAATAATTATTATTATTATTAAATACAATTTTATTTTTTAGCTAATTAACTTCAAAAGTCTATAATTTTAGAGCATGTTGTACGCTTTTCTTCTACATTGCATTACACTTGATAGTGAAAAGGGAACGATCAAGGTACTTGCTTGCCCTCTCATGGATCTGCCTCATTTAGAAGATATTGAAAAAGTACAATAGTAATAATAATTAAATATACATTAATCTTTTAACTAATTAACTATTGAAAGTCCGTATTTTAATAAAGTAACATTTAAAAATATGTTTAACATGTATATAGTTTATACGACTGTATTATAATTGATACTCCCACATTTTATAAGGTCTTAATACCTATATATTTTGAATTAATATTTGATCTTGATACTCGCACATTTTTTATGTCTATCTTGTAGATAAATATCAGTGCCTTCACAAAAATAAAAATACTAAGAATAACTGAGATGACAGTTCCATTTATCTTCCTTCAAACCACTAAAATCTAACTATTATTGTATAAAACATAAGATGAGAATTAAAATGTATAAAAAGTAGTAAAAAAATACAAAATAAATGGTATCAATGTGATACACCTAATGGTCTTAAAAAAATCATATTCTTCAATTCATGAAAAAGTGTTATTCAACAACTACCAAGTTAATTAAATATCACATACTTGCCAAAGTCCTAACAATGCAAGATGGGAAGATGTAAAAGTAGGACATTTGAATATTCACTTATATGAAAATGTTCAATATCACTAACATCAAAATGGGTTGAACTGGATTTATTCAATTTGAAATAGCATACCCAAAAAAGGCTTTAAAAAAATCTACCCAAAAGGTGCAAGGTATACTATATGCTAAAACATGTTTCTTCCAATAGAAACTATTAAAGAGAGAATGTGCAACGACATAAATTAGTTGTTTCGAATAAACTAAAAATTGAAAGCGAAAAAATGATATTGAAACAAATAAATTTTATTTGTATTCTGCAGAAAATATATGATATGAATTATTACCAGGTTAATATGGTAATACATTGACAACACTTAAATATAACCATTGTTAGTATTGTTCTATCTTGTTTTTTATCCATTGATGCAATTGAACCATCGACGTTATTCAAGTCATAACAAAGAGTATATCAAGTGATTACAACCATGTAATAGCATAAAAACAAAAAAAGAAGAAAGAAATGCAACAATAAGCCTTTTTGGCCTTTAAAGACTGTTTCATCTTGCAACCTCTTTGTAGCTGCTTCATTGCTTATTTTTCTTTTGCTTCAAAACTTGGACCTGTCTCTCTTGGTTTTTCTGTAAATTTGTAATCCTTATAAACGGTTTCTAAAGTTATAATATATTAAAAATTAAAAGGCAATTTTTTCTCTTACTAAAAGTAAACTTGCCGAAGAATCAAATGATTTAAGGAGCAATGAATGATGTATATAAATAGTAAACCTCCATATAGTTTGCAACAATAGAAGTTATCATCTTATTCAATTAACTATCAAATATCCTTTATAATAGCTTTGATCTTTTCAAAGATTCATTTATTCTCAATATTTACGTGTGAATAAAAACTTATTACAGAAATAATAAAAAGTCATATTTATAGCAAAATAAAAGTAATGGAGAAAACAACTTCAAGAAAAAAAATCGTGAAACATGGAGAGAAAATGTTAGAGATACAAAAAAAGAGGCCAACACTTGATAAGAGAAAAGAGTGAGATCTTGTCATTCACAAAAGTAATTTTCAATTTGGTTGAAAAGTAAAATCCTCCAACTATTTTCCTTTAGGATTGAACATGAGATGAAAGGCAAATGTAAAGGGTTGAAATCATGTACCCATTATTAAAATTTTCAACAAACATCTAATACTCAACAAAAAAGGAAAAATACCTCATCTTTTCATAACACACCACAACAGAGGAAGATGAGACAGAGAAAGAAGACAATGATATGACACTAAATACCCTATTTTAATGACCCGTCTTGTTTGCTATCAACTATGCAAAATCTTGTAACAATAGAAGTTAATTTTAGTAACCAAAGTTATCTATGCATGGTAAGAAAATCCAATTTACTAAAGGAAAAATCTAGATTCAATGTTTGTTATAGAATTTCAAAGAATAAGACGATGTCACCACTTTCTTAAGAGTATTTCCTTTGAAAGACATGCATGATATGTTGATATTTGAGAAAGTGGTGGTATAAGTCATCAAAATTAGTATAGTCCCGAAAATGATAAAATAGAGAAATAACTCAATAATATAGTAATGAAATTAAAAAAATTATATAAATCCTTTATGTTGTGCTTTTAGATGCTAAATTCACTTCCTAGGAAAAACCAATACATATTCTAAAATTGTATTCAAAATATACACATTATTTCATAATGACTAAGTAATAACACTGAAAACCAAATCAGTCATGAATTGATAAAGATTTTGTTGAATTTAAATCAAATACTTAGATTTTCTCCACCACTCTACTAGGGTTTGTGTGAGTGTCGTTTTTTCACCTGTTAGGGCTTGACCTTGTTGAGCATTTTTTTTTCTTTATAAAGCAGTATTTCTTGTTTGTCTCATGTCAGTTTCGTTCAAATAGTTTACCCATGGAGGGTCTCACATTGTAGGAAGTGGATGGAAGCATTATAGTAGATATCACAACAGATCGAGCTTCCCAAGCAATCAAAGAAAAATGCCTTATTAGCAGACTTATTGTTGACAAACCTATCAAGGTTAAATCTTGAAGGAGAGACTAACAACCATATGATACCAGGGAAATGAGTTACTATCATGATGCTAGATCAAGGAAGATTTCTTTTTCAGTTCTATCATCGCTTAGACGTGCAGAGGGTATTGCGGGAGGTCCGTGGACCTTTGATAACCACATTTGTGCACTGCACAAGGTTGCTCCAGAGGATTCTTTGATGAATGTCCCATTGAACACTTTAGATATGTGGGTGCAAATTTTTAACTTGTCTTTTGGCTTCATGTCTAAAATAGATGGTAAGAGCATTGCAAACTATAATTTTAAAGAATATGATGATAACAATGAGCAGGGTATGTCGAGGCCATATATGAAAATTAGAGTAACCATCGATTTTTGAACCATTCTGAAGAAACAATTGAAGATTCTCAAACAAGGAGGTGATTGGATTGTCTTTCAGTTCAAGTATGAAAATCTTGGAATATTTTGCTTCCTCTATGGTGTCTTAGGACACACAAAAACATTCTACGACAAGAGCTTTGAAAAAGGCCATGATGGAACTCATGAGTAGAGCAATGATGTGAAATCGAAGACGAGAAAGTATATCGACAATGGCAAGAACAATGGCTGAGGGAAGGAGTCATTCATAGCAAAGAAAACAATAAAATTGGTATTAATTGTCAAGGCACACAACAAAATGCTATAATTGGTAATAATTTGATTAATGCTACTAATGGTGCATCGGTTACTAATAATGTGCAATGAGTGCACTTATTAAGGCAAACTGGTAATACTTCCGTTGTATGGAGCCATACTTGGAAGTCGAATTCAGTACTTTTGGAAATGAATTGACAATGGTAGTTACACAAGTAAGCAACATTTACAAACATTTTGCACCCCCACCATGTGACTTATTGTTGTTTAATGTCAATGTGAATCAAATGGGCAACTCTGATGTAAAAAAGATACATATGACATGTATAAGTGAAGGCAATAATCAGGTCTCATGATGGGGAAAATGCAACAAGTGACATGACTATTGATGCAAGTTCAAATGAGACAAATGGTGAAGGAAATAATAAAGTGGACATGAAAATTAATCCCTTGTTTAATGACCATTTTTTATTGGCAGGTCTTGGCAATCAAGCCTACCATGAGAAATGTGTATTGTATGCTGGAACCATCGAGGCCTAGGTAATCTGCAAGTAGCTCCTAACTTAAAGCACCTCGTTCGGTCATATAATCCAGACGTTATTATTTGTATGAAACAATTGATTTTTTTGTTTTATTGTGGATAGAGAAGGACATGGTAAAGGTGTTGCAATTTTCTAGAAAACCCCTATTAATTGCACTATTAAAAAAATTTCTACTAATCATGTGGACATAGAGTTGATTGATAATATTAAAGGTACCCGGCGTTCGATTGATTTCTATGGGTCTCTAGAAGACTCTCGTAAGAGATACTCTTGGAACTCATTGAGACAACTTGCTTATGATTTCTCCTTTCCATGGTATATCTTGGTAGATTATAATGATATTTTGTCACTAGAGGAGAAAAAAGGAATAGTTAAAAGTGCTAGATGGTTGATTAATTTCTTTAGAGATGTGATAATGGATGCAGATCTATCTGATGTTCATCTGAAAGGATACCCTTTTACTTGGTTCAAAAGCTTAGAAACAAATCATGTTTTAGAAGAGCGTATGGATAGAGCCATGGCAAAGGAGGCACGGTTTCATTGTGGATTGAGAATGCTTGGTTGACAGAACCTGCTATTGAGGAGTAGGTTCGAACTTGGTTGACAGAACCTGCTATTGAGGAGTAGGTTCGAACTTGGTTGGTTGGGCATAACCTTAGTGCTTTATCCAAGCTTGGTAATTGTGTTGTGGATCCTACTCATTAGAACAAGACACATGAAGCTAAAAGAAGAAAATAAATTGATAAATATAGACAAAAGCTTGCAAGAATCCAGACACATGTTAATTCGGGTAACTTAAATTATTTCATAGCTCTTAAAAAACATTTGGCTTATTTATCAGTGAATGATGAGATATTTTGGAGACAGCGTGCTAAAACATTTGGGTCAAAAGATGGTGATCAAAATACCCGTTTTTTCCAAGCCTTTGCCTCTTCATGACGCAAGGTTAATCAAGTCTTCTCCTTAGAGAACTCGAATGGTACTATGGTAACTAAATTTGGACTATTTCCAACAACAAGACAGTGGTCAAGATCTAGTGCTTAATTTGCTCTCTTTTACTGTCACCATTGATGATAATGTAGCTCTCACATTTCCCTTCCAGTTTGAAGAATTTAAAGATGCTATCTTTTCCATGAAAGCTGATAATTGTCCCGACCCTGATGGTTTTGATCATGATTTTTACCATCACTTCTGGACCACATGTGGTCATGAGATTTTTCAAGAATGTTGTTCTTGGCTTGAAACCGGTATCTTCCCTACTCACCTAAATTTTACTAAAATTGAGTTGATTTCGAAAGGTGATTCTCAAGCGTCGATGAAAGAATGGATGCTTATTTCTTTATGTGATGTTATTTACAAATTGGTTGCAAAAGTCCTTGCTAATAGGCTTAAAAGCATCCTTGATAAATGCATATTAGAAAATCATTCTACTTTCGTTGTGGGATGTTCCATTATTGACAATGTTATGGCAGTTATTGAGCTTGTTCACAATATGAAAACTAAGACTCGTGGCAATGTATGAAGCTAGACATTAGCAAAGCATTTGATAGAATTGATTGGAATTACCTTTCTGATGTTATCTTCACTTTGGGTTTCTCTCAGAAGTGGGTCACTTGGATGATGCTTTGTGTGGAGAATGTGGACTACTTTGTGATTGTTAATAGTAACATGGTTGGTCCTATCACTCTGGGGAGAGGGTTGCGCCAAGGCGTCCCCTTTCCCTCTAATCATTTCATTATTTGTATTGAATATCTCTCGACTTTAATCAGACAAGCCGAAAAAATAGAAGATATTCATGGAACCAAGATTTGCAAAAATGCTCTTATTATTTGTCATCTCCCTTCTGTAGATGATTGCTTTTTGTTTTTCAAGGCACATGAAAATGAGGCTCTAACAATAAAGAGCATTCTTGCCACTTATAAAGCCGCTTCAGGACAATGGTTGTGGTTAATGATGAACCCCAAATAACACGACTCCTCAAAGCTAGATATTTTCCTCATATCTAAACTTGGACATAACCCCCCAATTTTGTTTGAAGAAATATCTCTGGCACCAAATTCATTATTCGAGGAGGTGGTCGTTGGAGTATATGAGATGGAACTAATATTCCACTATAGGATGAGAGGTGGATAAGTGACTCTAGTGTATTGGTTAAGCCCCCTAAATTGCACCCAAGCTTTGATAATATGACTATCTCAACATTGTTACAGCTGCACAAGAAGCAATGGAATTCTACTATGCTCCATAATCTATTTGACGACAACACGAATGTCAAAATTCTACATACACCACTAGGTGAGTCAGTTCCGCAAGATAGAATAATTTGGCGAGGTGAGAAAAATGGCCTATACTTAGTGAAGAGTGTGCATCGTCTATGTATGAACGGGTTCGTTGATAATTCAAATCTAAAACTGATTGGAAATTGACATATCATATGGAAGGCAAAATTGCTGCCATAGGTGAAAATTTTATTGTGGAGGTTGCTTCGCAGTTGCCTCCCGACTACATTTCGGTTTTGAGAGCGTGGTGTTAGTTGTCCCAACACTTGTGCCTTATGGGAGACAATAGATGAGGACAATATACATCTCCTTTTTAATTGCCCATCTAGCATAAGAATTTGGCAGCATGCTAACTTATGGAATACCATTAATGCCATGGTCAATTTCCACTAGAAAATTCAAGTCGATGAGTTACTAGTCTCGGTTCTGCAACAACTCAATATTAATCAATTCATGAATTTGTGCAATCCTATTTGGGAGCCATTTGAAAAAGAAAAATAACATAATTTGGAATGGCACAACCAATACCACTGCATATGTTATTGATAGGGGACTAAATCTTCTACAAGAATGGTCCGAAGCGCAACAATTATGACGTATAGAGCAGTACATTTCACCAGCCAACCCTAATATAACAGCATGGAAAAAGCCTTCACTCGGTCGATATAGTTTAACATGGATGCATATTTTTCCACCTCTCTAAATAAGGTGGATGTTGGTATGTGAATTAGAGATGAATATGGTATATTTGTGCTTGCACTGGTAGACTAGTCTTCGCCTATTGTTAATGTTAATGTAGGAGAAGCTCTTGGACTTCTCTCTGCTTATGTTGAGTTTGTAAGAAGAATATTGGCATTTTCATATCTATTATGTTGAGTTTGTAAGAAGACAAGCAAATTAAGTTGCCCATGCTCTTGCTCAAGCGGCTTCATCTTTAACTTGTACCCATATCTTTATTGATATTCCGACATGAATCCAACAAATTATTATAAATGAAATGCTATAAGCATTCCTTATTCAAAAACAACACTAACAAATAAGAATCATGAAAAGAAAATAAAACAGGAAGGACTTTTATATTTCTTCATGTTATAACCTACAAAAACTAACATATCCCTTAACATAATGGATTCTAAAACTGTCTCTTTTAAATAATTTTAATAGTTTAATGATAACGTGACAAAAAAAGAATCTAATAATTGAACGATGAGCATATAAGACATGTTCTTTAATAAACACTTTAAAACTTACATATCCCTTAGCATAATGAGTTTTAAAACTATCTCTTTGAAACAATTTTCATAGTTTAATGATAACAGAACAAAGAAAATGAATCTAATCATTGTATAATGAGCATATAAGACATGTTCTTCAACCGACATTTAATCTCTTATGAACATGTGTACGTATACAGTTAAAATTCGTATATAGTAAAAAATTCTTTAATAGGAATAAATAAATTATATTCTAGATCTTGATCAAAATACATTGCAAATGAAATGCCTCCACTAACAAATACATTGCATATAAATAGGAAACAAATAACTTGAAAGTACTTATTAATAAAAAGTATTTCCTATTGAGAGGGACAATAATTTGAGATAACGTCACATTCTATTAGCAAAATGGTGCTTGTTTCTACCACAAGAAAAAATGATATGGAAAAAGCAATTAAATTCAAATTTGTTATAAAAACAGTTTAACACATTTTCACGAAAAGTTTGTTTACCAATTTTACCATTTAGTTCGGTAACATTCTATTGGAACCAAGTTGGTTCTAAGTACTTAGGATTTTGATGTTTACAAAAGCACCCCATGTAATCTTATTTTGTACTTAGAATTATTATATTAAATGCCACCAGAAGATGAAGTTACCAAAGGCAGAAAATGAAATCACTAGAGGCAGAAGATGAGTTACTAGAGGATAAAATCAGACCAGAGGATACACCTCCAGAAGATACCAGATAATGCATCCAGGAGGTACCAGAGGATGCATCCTGAAGGCACCAGAGGATACACCATGATGTCAATACACCATAAGAGGATATCTTTCCTAGCCCAGATCAGAAGGAAGCAGAGTCCAGAAGGAGACCTGGACCAGACCAAAAGGAAGCCTGCCAGAGGGAGACTTGTTCCAGACCAGAAGGTATCATAAGTCAGACTTGGTCTAGAATTAATTCTAACCAGAAGATAGCCTGGTCGTGAAATGATAATCAGTCCAGACTTGATCCAGACTTAATCAGAGCATAAATTAACTGGTCCAAAACAAGTGACTTGGTCCAGGCTTGGCCCAGACCAGAAGATAGCATAGTCCAGAGCATGAAACTCAGTCCAGATCAGAAGAAATGATTGTCCAGATTTAATCCAGACCTAATCCAGATCAGAAGGTAAATGTCTAGATTAAAATATCATGTCCAGATTTAATTCAATCCAGACTCAGTCCAAAATTGGTCCAGATCAGAGGGAAAATGTTCAGATCAAACGGCCCATATTTTAGCATCATGGCACAGTGTTGGCCGAGATTAGAAGACTAGACCATATGGCCCAGTATTGGCCGAGATCAGAAGATCATATGGTCCAGTAATTGGCCGAGATCAGAAGATCAGAACATGTGGTCCAGTGTTGGCCGAGATCAGAGGATCACAACAGATTAGATTGTATGGTCCAGATGTGGACGAGATCAGAAGATCATACGGTCCAGATTTAATCATGATGATAATCAGTGGAGACTTGATTAAATTCGAACAAAGACTTGATTAAAATTGATCAAAGTATTAAGAGGATTTGATACAAAAATAAATTGAAGTCTGGTGGGAATTCAGAAGCTATTAGCGGGAAGAAAGATTTGGTCCAGAATTAATCAAGAACAGGATTGGCCAAAGTTATTTTTGAATGCAAATCTGGAGCTAAAAAGATATGTTTTTTATTTAAGTGAAACCCGATTGGCCAAGTTATTTTTGCAAGGGTATTTGGCAAGATACAGCTCGAATTTAAGCATGGAAGCAACCGTAATTATTCATCTATAAAAGGAGGTTCAAGGCAGAAGACTTAGCATCGAAAATACTTGAGAGTCAGACACTTCCAAAAGCAAAATACTTGAGTTTTCAGTGAGGTCAATTGTGAGTATCCGCTTTCTAGAAGCAAGCACTCTAAGTTTTTCCTTCCCTTGTGATAGGTCTAAGTTGTTGAAGTAGAGTCTACAATCTGAGGGAGTCAGAAGGAGTAGCAGATTACTTAGCAATTAGATTCAAGGTTCTTTTCCTCAAAAGTCTAGGATTGTTAGACTGTTTGAGAAGACTGACTTGGAGGGTCAGTGGTATTGTTGTAATTCAAGGTTTTTGAATTAGTGAAATCCTTCAAAGTAAAGGGACTGGACGTAGCCTAGTTAACGGTGAACCAGTATAAAATTCTGTGTTTTATATTTACTTTATATCCGCTGCTAACTCTATTTTATTCATACATCATGTTTTGTTATAAAACTGCAAAAACTGAAAAAGAATTCAAGTTAGTCAAACACAATTCAACCCCCTTCTCGTGTTTGCACCTTCAGATACCTCTTAGAATTGTTCTAATTTAATCATTATATGATCTATAAAATACTTCATATATAGCATCTCTCCTTATGAACTTGAAAAACAATTCAAACAAAAAAATGTTAACAGCAAAAGCATGAGAGAGTTAGTTTTGATTTGGAAAACAAACATCCTCAAAGGTAATTAAGAAAGATAGAAAATAGAAGAAAAAAACTAATTTTTTTTAGATGTTTCTTCTTCCTTATGATTTCTCTCTTATTTCTTGCTTGTTTTGGCGTTGATTCTTCAATCCTCTACACACATAGACAATGGAGTGATTGTCTGAGCAACAAAACAAAAATATGGAAGAAAAACTCAAAATAAAAAATAGTATTAATATTTTTAATCTATTATGGGTGGTAAAATAAAACATGTAAGATAAAAAGATCAAACAAAAGTGGCTTAAAAAAAGGATCAAAAAAGAAACAACAATGGTGTTATACAAACATAATTTTATAATTGACTAATTCTAATAATATGCAATAACTGATTTATGGAATCCAACAACAAAATTTTATAATTGACTAATTGATATATAAAATATTGAAACATTTTCCCATATGAAAAAAAAAACGAGAAAAATTAATTTATACTGCCAATATATAAAAAAAATTCATATTATAAATTTCAAGTATGTAATAAAAATTGAGAAATAAATTTACATACCGGAAATTTTGAAAAGGAAAATTTTGGTATGGCACACCAGAAATTTCAAAAACGAAATTTCCGGCATGCAAAAAATTTCCAATATGTAAAAACATTAGATGTATGGTACAAAAAACATACTGATTTTGTTTAAAATTTGTGTATTTTCTATAAGGTTTTTTTTTTAAAGTTCATACAAAAAATGGTAAAATGTGAGGGTATGAGTTAATATAAAAGAGTATGAAATCAAATTTTTTTAACAAAATTGTTTAAAAACTCAAACAAATTTGGGTATTTATGTTTACAACAATTTTTTGATCTAGAATCACCCATCCAAATCGTTTTTCCTCCCTTTTATCTAAATAAGTGGATTCTGCACAAATTTAATTTTTGTTTCCGTATGTTTTGTTATGAATTCTTCGTCTTAGTGTAACGCTTTTTAATTTTCTTATTTTGGTGTAGTGTTTATTTTGGTACATATTTACAGTGTAGATTTAATCGCTTACAATTTTCAATATATGAGTTTTGCATTGTCAAACGTTATAGATTCAAAAACATAAATATTTTAGACACTTAAATTTCGCAATATTTATAAGAAAATTAATTTAAAAATAAGAAATTTATTAATTAGTATAATTAAATATATTAATTTAAAAATCACTTGATAAAATTATTAAATAATTAAATAGTATTATATAACATTTTTACGAAAAATAATAATAATAATAATCTAATTAAAATAATAATAATAATAATAATAATAATAATAATAATAATAATAATAATAATAATAATAATAATAATAATAATAATAAGTATAATAACAAAATATAATTCATCTCATCACTCTCACTCACAACTCATACCCTCGCGACTCACTCAATAAACCACCACCACCTCCATCGTTTCTGCTTCCAAGCCACCACCTCGATCGTTTCTGTTTCGAAGCCGCCACCACCGGTTCCTCCTGCGCAAAGCCTTAACCTACCTCCATCATTTCTGTTTCTAACTAAACAAAACTTAGCCACCGGTTCCGTCGACATTAATACCCTCTTTCTTTTTTTCCTTTTTCTTCTCATCATCTGTAAATGGAGAAAAGATGCTTCGCCGCCGTTTGGGTCTATGTCTCTCACCCGCGGTTTGGGCCGGTTGTTTTTGGGCCCGAACCCGACGGAACCGTCCCAATGCCCAGCCCTATAATAATGAGAAGCAAGAAAAGAGTGAACGTATCGTTTTCTCGTGTCTTTTCCTTCTCCTTCTCGTTCTCGTGTTTCTGAAGATGGCGCTAAGAAGACTTCCTGAACCTGAACGATTCCCAATTGGTCTACGGGTTCTCGCCCTTGACATTGACTCCACTCACCATCCCATTCTTCAAGCAATGGGTAATCAATTTCAATATCAAGGTACAACTTCTGAACAATGTTTCAATTCTTGATTTTCTTTTTCTTTTTATGACATTTTATATCTTGTTGGTTGGTTCAGTTACCACTTGTTGCATGCCTTCTTTTGCGCTGAATCTTCTTTCCCAAACAAAATGCTCTTTTGATGTCATAATTGTTGATACTGATACTCAAGAATTGATTGCTTATAATTTTCTTGAACACGTTCTGTTAGTCTACCAAATTCCTGTAATTAGTAAGTCTTTTTATTATTTCATCTATGTGAGAGAGAGTGAACTGTAGCAGATATATATTTACTAATTTTTGCGTGATCTTGTTCAATTTGCAGTCATGTCTTCTGATTACTCTACAAATACTGTGATGAAAGCTATCACAAAAGGAGCTTCCGATTATTGGATTAAGCCATTGGAAGAACAAGAATTCAAGTATATCTGGAAGCATGTCGTAAAAAGAGTTATTAATAATGAAAATAAACATGAAAATATGAACAGCACCTTTAATAAAAAGCGAGGGAGAGAAGAAGACAAAGTCAATGTTCATAATGATAATTATCCACAGCGGCAAAGAAGTTCCGGATGTCATGGACTCAACAGTTGCATAATCAATTCGTAACAGTGGTCAATCAATTAGGCCTTGAGAGTATGATTCTTTCCCAATTCTTTTCTTTTCTTTTCCCTGTTTGTATTCTTTAACAACTCAACTTATATGCATTCTGTATTTTTCAGAGGCCAAGCCGAAACAAATTCTAAAAATTATGGATGTTCCGGGTTTAACCCGAGAACACATTGCTAGCCATTTGCAGGTTTGATTCTTTATTCCTGTTTTGTATTCTTGCATGCTTTCACATGGTTGGTAAATTTTGTTATAACTTGTTAAAGATAATGGAACATTTGATAGATTTTTGGTTAGTTATAAATTATTATACATGAATGAATGTATGTAGTTGTGAAGGATTTGTGAATTTCTATAAGGACCTTAAACTCCAAAAACTGAGACAGCATGTGATTTTTACTTAATAAAAACTACTGTTTTTCTAGAATAATTATCAAGAAAGTGTTACATGAATGAATGTATGTAGTTGTGAAGGATTTGTGAATTTCTATAAGGACCTTAAACTCCAAAAACTGAGACAGCATGTGATTTTTTAACTTAATAAAAACTACTGTTGTTCTAGAATAATTATCAAGAAAGTGTAAGAAGTACTTCTTGTTGCTAAACGATGGAGTGTTCTTAAAGGAAGCGAGAGGATTGCAATTACAGTTATAAGCTTTCTCTTGGTTGCATTTGTAACCGTGTGATATATATGTCTTTCTGTTTTAGCTCAAAACCATTGTAACCAAATTAGGACCAGTTTGTTACAATTCTTGTTGCTAAGTTGATTGTGTTACAATTCTGATAGGTCAAGTTCCCATATATCTACAGTAACATAGCAAGGCCTTGTTTCATTCCTAAGTTTTGAGAGTTGTCGCCAAGTTTCAAGAGTTGTAATGTACTTTGTACCATAGTGCCTTCTTTCAAGAAGTGCTTCACAATTGTTTTAATGCCTTATTTCTAAGAATAATGTTTGGCTATAGTTTATTTTTATCCCCTCAAAAGCAAAATACCTTCTTAATTTAATGGATCTAAATCAGATTTTCAAGATGTTCAGTATTAAGATTTAGTAACATAAAAAGCATACTTGTGATTTTAAACTGAAATTTATGGAGAATTATTAACATTGAGATTGCAATACTGATTGGCAGAAATTGAAAAATAAATTGGAGAAAGGAATGCAAAAACGTGGGAGAAAAAAATCAAATTCATCAGTTTTGTCTTCTTCAGCTGAAACGCACTTAGTCCTTGAAGCTATTCACACACTTCAAGAACAGGAACAAGTACAGTCTGACCAAATTTCTGGTAGACAACAACATTTGAAGGAATTCTGCGATTACGATCCTTCCGACATTTTTTACGACCTTCCAGAAGATTTGTCTTCATTGATCTTTGAAGCATGTCCTCCCACTGAAGTTGATATATTCTGTCCGTGAGTCTGTGTTAATTTGAAAGCTGCTGTCGATAGTGAAAATAATTTGGTCATTAATTCATTCATTCATTCTTTACTTACTTCTGCTGGATAAAGAAGATGAAAGCAGACTCCTGAACCAAACATGTAATTAGGTAGTCCATTTTAATCTAAACATTTCAATTGTTTTGCCTGCATGAGGCTTATTGCAGAATATCATTATGAATATAACAATGTAACACAATATTCTTATTTCTCAAAGTGATGAAGTGTTCTTATATTCTTATTATTAAGTGTTCTATTATTTTTGTGTTTTTTATTTTTCTCATTAACTGTTTCTGTTAAAGTAAACACTTCCCAATGTATGTCTGATTTTGTTTCTAAATGATGTTTTCATTGAGTCCTTGGATAATGATATCATAGGTAGAGTGCAATAGACGAAAGGAAAAAAATTCTATTACTGTAAAAAGATTATTGTTTTTATGATGTGAATTTAGTTTGGATTGTATAATGCAACACTCGATAAGATATTTCATTTTGCATAAAACTCTTGTATTGCATCTCCATACAATCATTTTTTACATTCTTAGATTAACATGAGGATGAATCCTTTACAAAGTCGACCTTCATAGTTATATTGTTACTAGCGCATTGCTTTGGAAATAAGGATGTTGACCTTCATAAGTTGATGGATATGTGTTTCATAAACTATTATCAATTTCATGATAGATGTCAATGTGTATACCTCAATTCATGCAAATAGGAGTTCAACTCTTAAAGTTGCATTCTCCGCACATGTCGAAATGCATAATTATATTTAGATTTTTGTTACTTTTATTGTCTATAAAAATCACCTCACGTATCACAATCTAGCTAATTTATTATTTGTGTTTAATAGAACAAATAAATTACAGGCAGAGAATCAGATTTGTCGCTCTAACTTATCTCTTTGAATTACAATCTTTAAAATGAAGGACATGACTCTTGCAATTATCTTTCTTGTTGTCTTGTATGCTCAGCTAATTCTCGAATTTAATTACTCTGTATTGAAACAATAACATTACAATATGGTTTTCTCTAAAGTTGTTGAGATGTATAATTCTTATTTGATGTGTGTTGATTATTTGGCATGTTATGATCCTTGCAACAACACTCTATATGTATATAACAACATAGCCAATTATGGTTCAAAGTTAAAGGTGGCATAATCAGCAACGGTTATTAACATTAATTAGGTGAATTTCAATGAATGTGTTTTTAGTAGAATAAATTAGCTTCCTTGTGTCAAATTCAATAGGCAAGACCAATGCTTATTAACCTTAGTTAGTAATAACAAATTTTTAGTTTGTACTTAGAATTTGATATTTCTAGAAGACTATATATGGTGCAATGTACTTTTCTTTCGTTATAGTTTCTCATAATAATTTCCTGCTAGTTGTGTATATGTAGACACATTTTTAGAACATGTAACAATGTAACCTGCATTAAACATTTATATCATTATAATTTTACACACAAAACTATAATAATGAATTTTTTTTTAAAGAAATGAAGAGGATCATAATCTATTTCATTTATTTCAAGTCAATAAAGTAGCATTTTTATGCAACAAAAAAGGTAAGGTATTAATTTGCATAAACCGTCCGACGAGAATAATTTATATAACAATTTTTTATACTAAAGTTCCTATAATTTTTTTTTACTATATATGAATATTCTGTATTTTTGTAATATGTTGTTCTCATGTTAAATTAGCATATTTAAGATTTTGTGCAGCAAAAAGATGCGGTATCAGTTTGTATAAAGAAGTATAAAGGAATAAAACTATACAGTTAAACTAGCACAGTTGAAGTAGGATGTTATATGTTCAGATTAATACCATATTTTGCATAACTACCAACGTACAAAAATTGGCATTGACTTTGTTTAACTATCTATCATGTTCAACAAAATGAATATGGAAGGCTTTGTTAAATTGTTTTGTTGAATATTAGTTACGATTGAAACTAAAATGAGGGATAATATGCAGGAAATTGCTGGTTATGAGTTGGTAAAAGTTCTTTAAATTAAAAATAGTTAAACAACATTTTGGTTTTTGACTCAGAAAATAAAATAAAAACCAAATTAGTCCTCAAATCATCAAAATATCAGTCAGTTTAGTCACTAACGTGATGTTATAACGTTCATCGACTATTTTGACAGTAAACTGTATCTTTTAGTGACTCTTATTCTATTGACTAATTTAAGTTTTTTGTTGAGTCAAAATCAAAATCACCGTCTCCTATACAGACTAAAATTAGAAACAAAATACCAAGAAGCAAGTCTAAAATTAAAAAAAAAAATAAAGCTTAATGGCATCCGAAATTTTTAGAATCTTTTAATAAAGTGGAATAACTATACATTCAAGAGAGACCAATTGGACTGTGATTGTTGTAATTTACCTTTGTTAAAAAACAATTTGATTAATTATTTGATATTTTAGTTATTATTAAATATTTATGTGTAGATATAAGAATGACAAAAACTAATATTCTTCGTCACCCTTTTAAATTCCACTACTACTTCACTAAATTTTCAAAAAATTTGATGTTCTAATTTATAAGTATATTTCCTATATTTTTGTATCATGTTGATACCAGCAAATTTTAGAGATTTATTATGTTTGCTCATATTAAATTATTCGTTGATTTTTGAGTTACTTTTGTAAGGTAAAAATGTCCGCTTCAAGTTATAAGGTGAACATATAAAATAAATGTAATTAATGCACTGTAAAAAAAATGTAATTAATGGCAATAACTATACAAAGAGAAATAAATATCTCAATTCAGAGTAAAAATATAGAGGGAAGATTGATTCTAGTTTCTGGAAAAAATTGTGAGACCTGACATAGTCATTGAGAAAAAATAAATACAATCTTTATATTGAATGATAAAATTCTAGCATTGTTATTATCTTTATATATAAATGATTTTTAAGAAATTTTTTTCCTTTCAACTGTAGTCAACTTTGTAATTTACCTTTCTTACTTAGATATGTGATTGAATTATTAATTAAAATTATATATTTTGTATTTCAATTATTGTTGCTTATCACATACTTCACATTTTGCATTGATCTTAATATTAAAAAGTTATTAAGTTTGTACATAGAGATTTTTTATCTAAATTAGTGGCATATTTAAATTTTATTTATCATGCACTTGTTCAAGTATTTAAGTATTTGTAATATCGTGGATTTTTATTTATTTAACACATATATAAGTATTTAAGTATTTGTAATATCGTGGATTTTTATTTATTTAACACATATATCATATATAAATGTGTATTTTATTTGCTTATCTTCTTTAGTTTTACTTAACTAATTAATAGTTATTTGAGAAATGAAAGGACACTCGTTAATAAACTAAAAATAAAAATTTATATTAAAAATATTTTGGAACTTATGTTTTCAAACTTTAAAAGCTTCAAGTTTGTTATTTTTAATGTACAATTTCCAATTTTGACTTCCTTAACAAGAGCTCTTAAGACACTTGTTAGCATGACCTACATTATTTTTATTTCTCTAATTCACTTTTGGGTAAATGTATTTCAGTTTTCCAACACATATAAAATACTTAAGTTGTCCTTTTTTAAATTTGATAAGTTTTTTCTGTAATTATTATACTTAAACATTGTTTTTTAATTTAATTTTTTAATTTAATTTTTTAATTTTTTTAGGAATTTGCACACACAAAAAAAAAAGATTGAAATGCAAAAATTATTTCTTCATACCACAATGAAAGTAGAGTCATTTTATCTGTGAGAGATTAAAAAAATTAGTAGTTTAATATTGGATTCTTGATAATTGAATTTTAATTTTTTGATCCTTACCCTACAACTATTTGTTTTTCTAAGTATTTTTTCGACATTCATTTATGAAATCCAATTTTTTGAACAAAATTGTTTAAAAACTAAACAAAATTGGGTATTTACACGTGGTTTACAACAATTTTTTGGTCTATAATCACTCATCCAAATCATTTTTAATACCTATACATTTTTAAATAAAGAAACTCTTCAGCTTGTCCTTCCAGTACTCGAACCGTTCCCCATCAAACAGAGGTGCTCTGTTGATGTTTCCTCCAACAGCTTCTTCATTGAATCCAAACATGTTGAACCCTTAGATCTTTCCTCAAACACTGTAAAGTGCTCAGCCTTGAAACCGTGCTCTGATGCTAATTGAAGGTACAAACACGAGAAGGGGGAGTTGAATTGTGTTTGCCAAACTCAAATTCTTTTTGCTGTTTTTGATGAATGTTGATTTAAGTTACTTGTTGAATAAATAATCAGATTAAGCAGTGGATAATAACAACATAAGAATACAACAATTTATCCTAGTTCACCATTAACTTGGCTACATCTAGTCCCTTCACTTCGAAGCCTTGAATCCACTAATTCAAAACACTTTGAATTACAACACCTGAACCTCCAAGACAATCTTCTCAAACAGCCTGACAACCCCAGACTTTTGAGTAATAACAACACCTTGACCCTACAAGCCAAGTCTTCTCCTACCAATCTGACAACCCCAGATTGAAGAAGGAATTCACACCACTATCGGGTTTGATTACAAGGGTTTGGAACTTTGCATTGTTGCTTCTGGAAAGCTGATTGTTGCAATGACTCTCACTCTCGAAAAATCACTTAGAAAATATTGCTCTTGCACTCAAGTGTTTCTCTCTTTTGAACTCTCTGATGACTTTGAAGTGAAGCTTGAGTTCTTATATTTTTCGATGCTTACTAATGCGGATTGAAGCCTCCTTTTATAGCTGAAATATAGGCTTTGTCCAAGCTTAATTTTGAGATGAATCTTGCTCAGATTTCCTTTGAAAATTCTTTTGACCAATTCTGTCTCTTTTTAATTTCAAACTGAATCTTCTTTGTTCAGATCTCCTTCGAATTTCCATCAGGTCTTCTTTGATTTTTCAATCAAATATTCTTAAAGCTTTAATCAAATCTCTTTCAAAATTCAACCAATTCTTCTTCGAATTTTAATCAAGTCTTCTATGAATCTGAATCACGTTTTAAATCTGGACTGTGTGATCTTCTGATCTGGACCAAGTCTGGACCATGTCTTCTGATATGGATCATGCTATCTTCTGATCTGGACCAAGCCTTCTTTTGATCTGGATCATGTCTCCTTCTGGACCATGTTTGCTTCTGATCTGGACCATGTCTAGACCATGTCTTCTGATCTGGACCATGTTTCCTTCTGATCTGGACCATGTCTCCTTCTGGACCAAGTATTCTTCTGATCTGAACAATGAATGATATCTTCTGATGATGTCATTGATTCTTTCCTTTGATGATATCCTCTTATTTTTGCCTTTGATGATATCCTCTGATTTTTTTCCTTTTATGACATCCTCTGATTTTTACCTTTGATGATATCCTCTGATTTTTGCCTTTGATGATATCCTCTGATTTTTGCCTTCTCAAACAGCCTGACAACCTCAGACTTTTGAGGAACGAAAACAACACCTTGACTCTACAAGTCAAGTATTCTCCTACCAATCTGACAACCCCAGATTGAAGAAGGAATCTACACCACTATCGGGTTTGATTACAAGGGTTTGGAACTCTGCAAAGTTGCTTCTGGAAAACTGATTGCTGCACTGAATTTCTCTCTCGAAAACACTTAGAAAATTTTGCTTTTGCACTCAAGTGATTATCTCTTTTGAACTCTCGGATTGTGTTGAATATGAATCTTGAGTTCTTGTGTTTTTCGATGCTTGATGCTCTTCCTGAAGCCTCCTTTTATAGCTGTAGATTGGGCTTTGTCCAAGCTTAAATTCGAAATAGATCTTGCTCAGATTTCCTTTGAAAATACTGTTGGCCAATCCTGTTTCACTTAAATAAAAATCGTATCTTTTTAGCTTCAGATTGCATTTGAAAATTCTGTTGATCAATCTTGTTTCTTTTACTTTCAAACCATATCTTTTTAAGGTTCAGATTGCATTTGAATTACTTCAAGTCTTCAGTGAATTTTTTGAATCAAATACCGTTAATACTTTGATAAATTTTTTTAATCTTGTTCTTTAATAGACACTTTAAAACTTACATATCCCTTAGCATAATGAGTTCTAAAACTATCTATGTGAAACAATTTTCATAGTTTAATGATAATAGAACAAAGAAAATGAATCTAATCATTGTATAATGAGCATATAAGGCATGTTCTTTAATAGACATTTAATCTCTTATGAACATGTGTACGTATACAGTTAAAATTCGTATATAGTTAAAAATTCTTTAATAGGCATAAATAAATTATATTCTAGATCTTGATCAAAATACATTGCAAATGAAATGCCTCTACTAACAAATACATTGCATATAAATAGGAAACAAATAACTTGAAAGTACTTATTAATAAAAAGTATTTTGTAACACCCCGAGTTAAAAACACAGCGCGGGTGCATTTTTTTTTTTTAAATCAATATTAAAAATTATTTTCCAGATTTAATTCGAAAGGAATTAAAATAAAGTTTCCGTAAATCAATAAGTACTCAATTTCTGGAAATTTAATAATAAACATTAAGGCATTTTTAAAATGTTAACAATGTCATAACATCCTCAAAATACAATAACAGAGTGCATAATAAGTAGTACAAATATTTTCAAAATAAACCAAAATACATTTCCAGCTCAAATCCTAATACATCAAGTCTAACTGATCATGCACTAAAGCTACAGTAGCACGGATTTCCTCCGCATCCCAAACAAGTCTTCTCCGAATCTGCCGCTCGCCTCGACGTGACCTCCTCCTCCTCCTCATCATACAGAGAGGGGTCGGTCTCCTCAGAAGTCAGATCAATACATAATCTCGGTCGTTTCGGCGGATCCGGAATCTCATAACAATCGTCGGAGATCCTAGACGGACCCAGAATCTCAGCTGCTACTAGCTTCGGCTCATCAGTCTTCCCTTCTGCCTCGGACTCATGTACAACTCCTCCAATCACCGGGTTGGGAGTCACCACTCCTATAGTGGCCTCCGTCTCAACCCATCTAACGGACTCCTCAGCATCGTCGAAAATTCCATGCGCCTCCAACACCAGACGGGAAGGCACAGGAAAGTCTATACTCGCATGAGTGCGCTCTACGAAATCCGCTACGCTGTCGGTCCTACTCGTCCTCTCCAACCACCCCATGTAAGTCGCCCTACTTGAGATGGGGTCGAATGCCCAAGCAGTGCGCGAATTACGAACAAGGAAGTCTAACAATGTTTCCGTCGTTCGGGTTCCCACGGGTGGCATGGGTTTGGGGGGCATCTGAGGGCAAAGCCCAAAGTCCACAATATAATAGCAAGGGTCACCGACCGAAATTAACAATTAATCACATAGCATATATTTCACAGCAACAATTACATCCATGGTATAACATATGATGATGAGGAAAATAATCATGCTCATTTGAAATTTAATGACATAAATGCCTTTTCAAAAACAGCAACCAATTATTATGCAATATGTGGTAAGTACAAACAACACCTCAGCAAATCACAATCATTAAATCAGAAATTCAGATTCTGAACAGTACTCACACACATTCAATTTTCACTCATCAACATAATCAAATCTTCACCCTCCGGTCAAATCCCTCAATGCAATATGTATATGCTCATGTATACAATTTTCTTGGAATCACCAAGGTGCAGTCGCTCAACAGACCAGCACAATATGTTTGACTTTAACGGCCCTCAAGACTAGGGTGCAATCGCTCAACAGATCAGCACCAGTGCAGACGCTCAACAATCCAGCACTCGTGCAGTCGCTCAACAGACTAGCACGTTTGACATATACCAAGGTACAATCGCTCAACAGATCAGTACCTAGTGCAGTCGCTCAACAGACCAGTACTCGTGCAATCGCTCAACAGATCAGCACGTGGTTGCGCATTTTAGGGTACAGACGCTCAACAGTCCAGTACCAGTGCAGTCGCTCAACAGACCAGCACCTATATACCAAGGTACAATCGCTCAACAGATCAGTACCTAGTGCAGACGCTCAACAGTCCAGCACTCGTGCAATCGCTCAATAGATCAGCACGTGGTTGCGCATTACTCTGTGGCCCATAGCGGGTACCACTTGACTATGCAATGCATGAATATGTAGTGTTTCACTTCTCTAGAAACAGTATGCAAAATCA
Source organism: Cicer cuneatum (assembly GCA_037974295.1). Taxonomy (NCBI): domain Eukaryota; kingdom Viridiplantae; phylum Streptophyta; class Magnoliopsida; order Fabales; family Fabaceae; genus Cicer; species Cicer cuneatum. The sequence goes on along the minus strand of JBBPBO010000005.1, from coordinate 41,818,147 downwards.
GAAAATTCATGCCTTTCATCATGTTTAAAATATCTCAGCACAATTAGAATTATCATCATCACAATCATGATTAAACAGTCAAGTAATCATTAACACTTTGAAATGTTTTTCCCAGACTCTTAAAATTCAAATGCAGTGTTTAAAATTGGGATTTCTGGAATTTTACGAATCTGTATTCGAATACAGCTTCTCTGTATTCGAATACAGAGGCAAAAAACAGTGCAGAATTACACTCTGTATTCGAATACAACCCTCTGGTATTCAAATACAGCGGCAGTCTCAGTGCACAAAACAACATCTTTCATTACATCAGTAAAGTCTTAAAAGCTTCATCACCACAACTTCAAAATATCACCAAAAGTTCCATTTTAATTCACCACAACAATCCCAACATTCCCCAAACATTCAGGGTTTACAAAACACTCTTAAAAACTTGTAATTTCTGGAAACTCGAATCTGTATTCGAATACAGACCCCTTGTATTCGAATACAGAAGCATGAAACTGCAATTTTAACATTCTGTATTCGAATACAGCATACCTGTAGTCGAATACAGAAGACAAAACCTTGAAAAAATTCAACATTTTCTCCCAGATCATTAAAGGTTTTCAATACTTCATCCTCTCCTTTTCAAAATATTTCAAGAACTCCATTTAAAATCACTTTAACCCTTCTCAAGGTTTCTCAATACTTTAAAATGCATATCACAGTGTTTAAAACTTGATTTTTTGGAAAACACGAATCTGTATTCGAATACAGAAGCTAAAAACTGAGCTTCTGGAAAAAAACACGAATATGTATTCGAATACATACCCATTGTATTCGAATACAGAAGCTGAAACTAGTGAAAATCTGCATTCTATATTCGCATACAGCATGCCTGTAGTCGAATACAGATGCGAATAGAGTGTTAAAATCCCACTTCTGTATTCGAATACGACATGGTCGTAGTCGAATACAGCAACAAAAATCCTTCCTTTGTATTCGAATACAGGGGCTCGTATTCGAATACAAGTTTGAAAACTTAAGTAAAACAGAAACTTGACAGGTTGTAGTCGAATACACACATGTTGTATTCGAATACACCTTCGAAAACCAGTGAAATTTTCCTGAGATTTCAACCCTTTTCAAACTGTTTTCTTTTAAAAACAAACAACCAACATTAAAACAGATTCAACACCTTTTTTTTCCAGACAATACTTTCCTCATTAAAAATCCCTTTTCTTTTTAAAACATCAACATCATCAGAATCACTCAAAACAGAATCAGAATCATCAACAACAAATCATCCAGACTTTCAAACCATCAGAACATCATACAACATTTCAGCTTTCTCAATATCAGAATAACATGCAAGCATTTCAGCTTTCACAACACATAGATTTCACAACACATCAGAATAACATGCAAGCATTTCAGCTTTCACAACACATCAGAATAACATTCAAGCATTTCAGCTTTCACAACACACCAGAATAACATGCAAGCATTTCAGCTTTCACAAACACACCAGAATAACATGCAAGCATCACAGAGCAGCAAAACACCAACAGAATGCATTTTTGCATTTCAAAACCATTTTCAAAATAGTTTTATGAACATGCATTTTAATCATGTTTAAAATAACATTCAAGACATTTTCCACTTTCCCACATAAACAACACAACGTTAGTGCATTCAGCCCAAACAGCACTCATCACAGAGCTTTTAAACGTTAAAAAATGCATTTTTCATTTCTTTCAAGCATCAGGCAAACCAGTTTCAAAACAGTAATGAAAACACTAGTAATGCCATGAAAGTTATGCACTTACAGCCCTAATGCAACTAGAAAGTGGAAGGTGCCCTTACCCTTGTAGCGTGTTCTGCTTCTGCTAAAGTGTGTGCGTCAAAAACGGCGAAAACTCCCGCCTGCGTTTGCTGCTACAAAACTGAGTTCTCTAGCTCCGTAATGATGTAAGGATTAACTTTAGTACTGGGGATTTTCTGGTTTGATGCTTGGATTTTCAAGTAATGGTGTTTTTGAGGAACTCCCTCTTTTTCACTTTGAACTCGTGAGCTGGGACAGAAAACAGAGACAGAATGGGAGGCAAAATGGGGTACTGTTACATGCAGTATGGGCAGTGAGGAAGGAGGGATGGTGTTCTGATTTCACCATCCTTCTCACTCCTATTTATAGGCTTTTGTGGTGCCACCTCACCCACAAATAATGTTAAAATAATGATGAGTCTTCCAGCACTTAATTGTTTGTAATTAGCCACTAATCCCCAATTAACTGCCCAATTAATTTAATTGTCCAATAATTTTTATTCATCCTCCAAAATAAATATTTATATATATATATATTTACTCAAACATACATATATTAAATATTTTACAAATATCCCCAAAAATAAAATTAAAATTAATTCCATAATTTTAATTAAAAATTCAGGGTCTTACATTACTACCCCCCTTAAATTAGTTTCGTCCTCGAAACTACATATCAGTAAACAACTAAGGATATTGTTCCCTCATCTTACTCTCCAGTTCCCAAGTCGCGTCTCCAGTAGTCGGATTCCAAATCACTTTGACTAGTGGGACTTCCTTGTTCCTCAACTGTTTAATCTTCCTGTCTTCAATCCTTACAGGCAATACTTCAAAAGACAGGTTGTCCCTCAAGAAAAAAGCAATTAAATTCAAATTTGTTACAAAAACAGTTCAACACATTTTCACGAAAAGTTTGTTTACCAATTTTGCCATATAGTTCGGTAACATTTTGTTTGTGTGATACCTCTTAGAATTATTCTAATTTCATCATTATATGATCTATAAAAAACTTCATATATAGCATCTCTCCTTATGAACTTGAAATACATTTCAAACAAACAAAATGTTAACACCAAAAGCATGAGAGAGTTAGTTTTGAGTTGGAAAACAAACTTCCTCAAAGGTAATTAAGAAAGATAGAATATAGAAGAAAAGACTAACTTTTTTTGTGTTTCTTCTTCCTTATGATTTCTCTCTTATTTCTTGCTAGTTTTGGTGTTGATTCTTCAATCCTCTACACACATAGACAATGGGGAGATTTTATGAGCAACAAAATAAAAAAATGGAAGGAAAACTCAAAGATATAAAAAATAGTATTAATATTTTTAATCAATTAAGGGTGGTAAAATAAAACATGTAAGATAAAAAGATCAAACAAAAGTGGCTTAAAAAAGGACCAAAAAAGAAACAACAATGATGTTATACAAACATAATTTTATAATTGACTAATTTTAATAATATGCAATAACTGATTTATGGAATCCTACAACAAAATTTTATAATTGACTAATTGATATATAAAATATTGAAACATTTTCCCATATGAAAAAAAAAATTGAGAAAAATCAATTTATACCGCCAATATATAAAAAAAATTCATATTATAAATTTCAAGTATGTAATAAAAATTGAGAAATAAATTTACATACCGGATATTTTGAAAAGGAAATTTTTGGTATGATACACTAGAAATTTCTAAAACGAAATTTCCGGCATGCAAAAAATTTCCAATATGTAAAAACAATAGATGTATGGTACAAAAACATACCGATTTTGTTTAAATTTTTTGTATTTTCTATAAGGTTTTTTTTTTTTAAAGTTCATACAAAAAATGGTAAAATGTGAGGGTAGGAGTTAATATAAAAGAGTATGAAATTCAATTTTTTGAACAAAATCGCGTATTTATGCTTACAACAATTTTTTGATCAAGAATCACCCATCCAAAACATTTTTCCTCCCTTTTATCTAAATAAGTGGATTCCACACAAATTTAGTTTTTGTTTATGTATTTTTTGTTATGAATTCTTCGGTCTTAGTGTGACGCTTTTTAATTTTTTTATCTTGGTGCAGTGTTTATTTTGGTTCATATTTACACTGTAGATTTAATCGCTTACAAATTTCAATCAATGATTTTTGCATTGTCAAACGTTATATATTCAAAAACATAAATATTTTAGACACTTAAATTTTGTTATATTTATAAGAAATTTAATTTATAAATAAGAAATTTATTAATTAGTATAATTAAATATATTAATTTAAAAATCACTTGATAAATTTATTAATTAGTATTACATAACATTTTACGTAAAAAGTATAATAATAATAATAATATAATTAAAATAATAATAATAATAATAATAATAATAATAATAATAATAAGTATAATTACAAAATATAATTCATCTCATCACTCTCACTCACAACTCATACCCACGCGACTCACTCAATAAACCACCACCACCTCCATCGTTTCTGCTTCCAAGCCACCACCTCGATCGTTTCTGTTTCGAAGCCGCCACCACCGGTTCCTCCTGCGCAAAGCCTTAACCTACCTCCATCATTTCTGTTTCTGACTAAACAAAACTTAGCCACCGGTTCCGTCGACATTAATACCCTCTTTCTTTTTTTCCTTTTTCTTCTCATCATCTGTAAATGGAGAAAAGATGCTTCGCCGCCGTTTGGGTCTATGTCTCTCACCCGCGGTTTGGGCCGGTTGTTTTTGGGCCCGAACCCGACGGAACCGTCCCAATGCCCAGCCCTATAATAATGAGAAGCAAGAAAAGAGTGAACGTATCGTTTTCTCGTGTCTTTTCCTTCTCCTTCTCGTTCTCGTGTTTCTGAAGATGGCGCTAAGAAGACTTCCTGAACCTGAACGATTCCCAATTGGTCTACGGGTTCTCGCCCTTGACATTGACTCCACTCACCATCCCATTCTTCAAGCAATGGGTAATCAATTTCAATATCAAGGTACAACTTCTGAACAATGTTTCAATTCTTGATTTTCTTTTTCTTTTTATGACATTTTATATCTTGTTGGTTGGTTCAGTTACCACTTGTTGCATGCCTTCTTTTGCGCTGAATCTTCTTTCCCAAACAAAATGCTCTTTTGATGTCATAATTGTTGATACTGATACTCAAGAATTGATTGCTTATAATTTTCTTGAACACGTTCTGTTAGTCTACCAAATTCCTGTAATTAGTAAGTCTTTTTATTATTTCATCTATGTGAGAGAGAGTGAACTGTAGCAGATATATATTTACTAATTTTTGCGTGATCTTGTTCAATTTGCAGTCATGTCTTCTGATTACTCTACAAATACTGTGATGAAAGCTATCACAAAAGGAGCTTCCGATTATTGGATTAAGCCATTGGAAGAACAAGAATTCAAGTATATCTGGAAGCATGTCGTAAAAAGAGTTATTAATAATGAAAATAAACATGAAAATATGAACAGAACCTTTAATAAAAAGCGAGGGAGAGAAGAAGACAAAGTCAATGTTCATAATGATAATTATCCACAGCCGGCAAAGAAGTTCCGGATGTCATGGACTCAACAGTTGCATAATCAATTCGTAACAGTGGTCAATCAATTAGGCCTTGAGAGTATGATTCTTTCCCAATTCTTTTCTTTTCTTTTCCCTGTTTGTATTCTTTAACAACTCAACTTATATGCATTCTGTATTTTTCAGAGGCCAAGCCGAAACAAATTCTAAAAATTATGGATGTTCCGGGTTTAACCCGAGAACACATTGCTAGCCATTTGCAGGTTTGATTCTTTATTCCTGTTTTGTATTCTTGCATGCTTTCACATGGTTGGTAAATTTTGTTATAACTTGTTAAAGATAATGGAACATTTGATAGATTTTTGGTTAGTTATAAATTATTATACATGAATGAATGTATGTAGTTGTGAAGGATTTGTGAATTTCTATAAGGACCTTAAACTCCAAAAACTGAGACAGCATGTGATTTTTACTTAATAAAAACTACTGTTTTTCTAGAATAATTATCAAGAAAGTGTTACATGAATGAATGTATGTAGTTGTGAAGGATTTGTGAATTTCTATAAGGACCTTAAACTCCAAAAACTGAGACAGCATGTGATTTCTTAACTTAATAAAAACTACTGTTGTTCTAGAATAATTATCAAGAAAGTGTAAGAAGTACTTCTTGTTGCTAAACGATGGAGTGTTCTTAAAGGAAGCGAGAGGATTGCAATTACAGATATAAGCATTCTCTTGGTTGCATTTATAACTGTGTGATATATATGTCTTTCTGTTTTAGCTCAAAAACCATTGTAACCAAATTAGGACCAGTTTGTTACAATTCTTGTTGCTAAGTTGATTGTGTTACAATTCTGATAGGTCAAGTTCTCATATATCTACAGTAACATAGCAAGGCCTTGTTTCATTCCTAAGTTTTTAGAGTTGTCGCCAAGTTTCAAGAGTTGTAATGTTACTTTGTACCATAGTGCCTTCTTTCAAGAAGTGCTTCACAATTGTTTTAATGCCTTATTTCTAAGAATAATGTTTGGCTATAGTTTATTTTTATCCCCTCAAAAGCAAAATACCTTCTTAATTTAATGGATCTAAATCAGATTTTCAAGATGTTCAGTATTAAGATTTAGTAACATAAAAAGCATACTTGTGATTTTAAACTGAAATTTATGGAGAATTATTAACATTGAGATTGCAATACTGATTGGCAGAAATTGAAAAATAAATTGGAGAAAGGAATGCAAAAACGTGGGAGAAAAAAATCAAATTCATCAGTTTTGTCTTCTTCAGCTGAAACGCACTTAGTCCTTGAAGCTATTCACACACTTCAAGAACAGGAACAAGTACAGTCTGACCAAATTTCTGGTAGACAACAACATTTGAAGGAATTCTGCGATTACGATCCTTCCGACATTTTTTACGACCTTCCAGAAGATTTATCTTCATTGATCTTTGAAGCATGTCCTCCCACTGAAGTTGATATATTCTGTCCGTGAGTCTGTGTTAGTTTGAAAGCTGCTGTCGATAGTGAAAATAATTTGGTCATTAATTAATTCATTCATTCTTTACTTACTTCTGCTGGATAAAGAAGATGAAAGCAGACTCCTGAACCAAACATGTAATTAGGTAGTCCATTTTAATCTCACATTTCAATTGTTTTGCCTGCATGAGGCTTATTGCAGAATATCATTATGAATATAACAATGTAACACAATATTCTTATTTCTCAAAGTGATGAAGTGTTCTTATATTCTTATTATTAAGTGTTCTATTATTTTTGTATTTTTTATTTTTCTCATTAACTGTTTCTGTTAAAGTAAACACTTCCCAATGTATGTCTGATTTTGTTTCTAAATGATGTTTTCATTGAGTCCTTGGATAATGATATCATAGGTAGAGTGCAATAGACGAAAGGAAAAAAAATTCTATTACTGTAAAAAGATTATTGTTTTTATGATGTGAATTTAGTCTGGACTGTATAATGCAACACTCGATAAGATATTTCATTTTGCATAAAACTCTTGCATTGCATCTCCATACAATCATTTTTTACATTCTTAGATTAACATGAGGATGAATCCTTTACAAAGTCGACCTTCATAGTTATATTGTTACTAGCGCATTGCTTTGGAAATAAGGATGTTGACCTTCATAAGTTGATGGATATGTGTTTCATAAACTATTATCAATCTCATTATAGATGTCAATGTGTATACCTCAATTCATGCAAATAGGAGTTCAACTCTTAAGTTGCATTCTCCGCACATGTCGAAATGCATAATTATATTTAGATTTTTGTTACTTTTATTGTCTATAAAAATCACAATCTAGCTAATTTATTATTTGTGTTTAATAGAACAAATAAATTAGAGACAGAGAATCAGATTTGTCGCTCTAACTTATCTCTTTGAATTACAACCTTTAAAATGAAGGACATGACTCTTGCAATTATCTTTCTTGTTGTGTTGTATGCTCAGCTAATTCTCGAATTTAATTACTCTGTATTGAAACAATAACATTACAATATGGTTTTCTCTAAAGTTGTTGAGATGTATAATTCTTATTTGATGTGTGTTGATTATTTAACATGTTATGATCCTTGCAACAACACTCTAGATGTATATAACAACATAGCCAATTATGGTTCAAAGTTAAAGGTGGCATAATCAGCAACGGTTATTAACATTAATTAGGTGAATTTCAATGAATATGTTTTTAGTAGAATAAATTAGCTTCCTTGTGTCAAATTCAATAGGCAAGACCAATGCTTATTAACCTTAGTTAGTAATAACAAGTTTTTAGTTTGTACTTAGAATTTGATATTTCTAGAAGACTATATATGGTGCAATGTACTTTTCTTTCATTATAAATTCTCATAATAATTTCCTGCTACTTTGATGTTGATATTATTACAATGCTACCATCTTTTTCAGCTATAGGATTACTATTGCATTTATTTCATCAAGTCAACGGGTAGGATCGTCTCAAAATTTCCATTATCGTAGTTGTGTATATGTAGACACATTTTTAGAACATGTAACAATGTAACCTGCATTAAACATTTATATCATTATAATTTTACATACAAAACCATAATAATGAATTTTTTTTAAAGAAATGAAGAGGATCATAATCTATTTCATTTATTTCAAGTCAATAAAGTAGCATTTTTATGCAACAAAAAAGGTAAGGTATTAATTTGCATAAACCGTCCGACGAGAATAATTTATATAACAATTTTTTATACTAAAGTTCCTATAATTTTTTTCTACTATATATGAATATTCTGTATTTTTGTAATATGTTGTTCTCAGGTTAAATTAGCTTATTTAAGATTTTCTGCAGCAAAAAGATGCGGTATCAGTTTGTGTAAAGTAGTATAAAGAAATAAAACTGTACAGTTGAACTAGGCGCAGTTGAAGTAGGATGTTATATGTCCAGATTAACACCATATTTTGCATAACTACCGACGTTCAAAAATTGGCATTAACTTTGTTTAACTATCTATCATGTTCAACAAAATGAATATTGAAGGCTTTGTTAAATTATCGTCTCAACAATGTATTTTGCTTTAGACATTTTCTGGATCTTTTTCTCTAACACTGATTAGGTGTTCTTTTTAGAGACCTTGCTCTGATGCCAATTGAAGTAGCAAAATTGATTTATAAGGAAGGGGGGTTTGAATTGTAAATATCCCTTTTTAAAATTTCCTGAAAAACTTCAGTTTTAAACTCAAGAAAGTTCTTGGTTGAGGAAGCAAAAAAATGGAGAACGTTCTTGGTTTTATCAGAAAACGGAGAACGTTCAGATTAGTGTGTAAAACAGAAAAACGGTTTTGTATTTTAATCTAAAAAACAATCAAACTTGATAAGGAGATTAAAGATAAGAAATACCACACACAGATGTATCCTGGTTCACCCAACTTGGGCTACGTCCAGTCCCCACAATTGTGAGATTTTTCACTAAGTGTTTAAAACAAGAACCTTCTGGTTTTACAGCACCTAGCCTAGATCAACCTTGATCTTTGTTTACAGAACTTAATCTGATTCCACCTGGTATCAGATTAATCGAATCACCTATCTGTCTTGATAGGATTTCTTACAATCTACCTCAAACTATATTAAACTCTTATAGTTTGAGTTTTACAATAATAATGAGATTGTTTAGAATCTGAAAAGTCTCAACTCTTGTTTGAGGTTTCGATTCTTTTACAGATAAATCAGTATGAATATATCAGAGTAAGAAGGATTTAACTATAACTGATTCTGTAAATGATTTGCAGAACTTCAAGTATGTGAATGAGAGTGATTTGGAGAAACTTGTTAGCACTTGAACTTCTGAGTTTTCCTTGAGCTGTGGCCTTCCTTTTATAAGCTTGAGAGCATTTAATGAAGGCCAATATAGCCGTTGTTGATGCCTTTGTCTGACTTGACCAGAGGCAAAAAGTAATCCTACTTTTGACACTTTTTACTTTTTGTTTTAGGCTGAGCTGTATTTTGCATTTTGAATCAATCTTTCTTGAATTTTTAGTGATCCTCTAAAGATTCTGATAAGAGATAATATTGCTAGTTTGAACTGAAGCTTTGAATCATTCAAAACAGATTGAAAACGATCATGAAAGCTTGATGTAAAGAGCTTGTATTGAAGCTTTTAAAACTAACTGGAGATTGATGATCATTCTGGACTTTTTGTACTTTAGGTATCCTTGGAGGCTGATAATCAATTTGGACGTTTCTGTGGCCATATTGGAAACTGTATTTGACTTCAAGATTGTTTTAACAGTCTTGACAGTCATTCCCATAACTGTCTGGACAGGCTTGTTTGAGAGTCTTTTTCTTTTGCAATTCGAATGTCCTCTTTGAGTTGAATAGATCCTATGTGTGCTCTGCCATGTAGTGATCATATTCATGTAACTTCCAGAGCCAACAACTTTAATTAAGTGATGGAGAAAGTTGGGTCTTTATGCTGTCACAGTCTGGAGAACATTCTCCGTTTTCCAGAATGTGAAGAATGTTCTTTTGATGCTGTTTTCTTTGATTCTTTTGAAACCTATCTTTGAATTAACACACTCAAAAGCACAGGTTAAATTAACAATATACTTAGAATCATAATTAACAATCTTTTAATTAACCTTTGTTTATTTTCATCAAAACTTTAAAAATTGAGAGTTTGTCTTAACAATCTCCCCCTTTTTGATGATGACAAACATGTTAATTTAGATTTTAATTTTGATTCTAATTTTGAAAGAGCTTGAAAGCTCCCCCTCAATTTGTGCAGAGATTTAAATTTAACAGAAGATAAATCATGCAATTTCAAAAGATAAATCAATTCAGCAAATGGATTCATAAAGACATTTCATTAGATATCAAAGACAATTACATAGTGAGATTAAGTCAGACAAAATACAGAAGTACCAAATACAAAAGGACTTCTATCTAATTAAGGACTAAAACTTAATCTAAAATCTTCAAATTAATTCTCCCCCTTTGTCACAACAAAAAGGTAGGAGAAAAAGATCCTAAGATGCCAAGGATGGTGAAGATCCTTCTGAAGATGAGGACTTGGCAGGATTAACAACAGGTTGAGGAGATGGAGAAGGATGGATAGGAGGAGGAACAAGTCCAAGCTTTGGAGCAAGTTGTTCTTTTATCCATGTGCGCAGGAGGGTGGACTCCAAATCCTGCTGAGTTTGGCGTGCCATAATAGTATGTAGGGCAACCATGATCTCTGAGTTCGTAGGTTCCTTTGGTGGAGGTGGAGGAGGCATAGCAGAAGCAGGATGAGTGGAAGTTAGAGGAGCGGAGGTAGAAGGTGAGGGATTGGATTTCTGATTAATGGATGGTCCAGGAGTATCAGAAAGAGTCAAGAATTGACTTATCCCAAAGAGAGAAGGATTGGTTTTCTGTGGGGAAGTGAAGAGGGGTGACATAGAGGAGACGTGCTGATGTGGTAGGAGAGTGCACATGTCGTCTATGGGTGAATGGATGTGGTGGAGAAGGTCTGTGGAGGACAGGGTTGTAGTTGGGGGAAAAGCGGAGAAAGTGTGAGGAGTGTGTGTTGGAACAGGAGAACTTTTTCTGTTTTCAACAGAACATTCTTGAGCAGTTTCTGCTGCTTCAGGAAGGTCTGGTGAGGGCTGTGGTGAGGCTGGGATTGGAGCACGATCAGCAACTCTTTTCCTTGAGGAGCGTTTTCTTTTTAGTGAGGGTGGAAAGGATGAAGGAACACTTGCCTCAGATGTAGCTTTCTTCATATGAGAAATGTTTTTCGAAGAAAACTTGGAGATTTTGATCAAGCTTTTCTCATTACTGAGAGGGATGTGAAAATGTCTAAATATCTTGGTCAAAATCATCCCATAAAGGACAATATTCTTCCTGTAATCCTTGTTGGCTGCATTAATCATATGATGGATGATTATGTGTGGAAGATTTAGGTGCTTGCAGTTTAATAGGTGATGGATTACAAGGGCATCATTATCAGAGACATACTCATGACTTCCACAGTGGGGAAGTATGGTGTGATGACTGATGCTATTGAAAATTTTGGGAAGTGGTTTGAGGAAGGTGGAGAGTTGTCGTGTAGACCCTTCTAGAAACAGATCAGAGAGTAACTCTGTCTTGTTCAGGTTTAAAGCATTATACCATTTTTCTCCATAAATGGCAGGCCCTTCAATGGGAAGATTCAGAAGTGTGGCCAGTGTTCTAGGGGTGAGGATGATTTCAATCCCTTTAACTTTGGAGATAATCAGGGACTTATCAGGGAAAGTCTCTGCTTGGCAGTAGAATGCCCTGATTACTTCTGGGTAATAGCATTCGGATGTCTGAAGGAAGGAAGTCCAGCCTAAAACATCAGTGTGATGTTTTATGGCATTTCCATCAACGACCAGATTGTCAAACATGACAATCCGTCCCACTCCAATAGGACGATTAGCCCATTTCTCCTTGAAAATTTTATTTGCAGAGAGGGGAATCAGAGGGAGAATGTTGGGGAGCAGAAGGAGTAGTGTGGGGGTAGAAGAAACAATGAAAGGGTCAGAAGGAACGTTTGGGGGGGC
>JBBPBO010000005.1:41744973-41805447 GCA_037974295.1 Cicer cuneatum | reverse complement strand
GAATAGTGGGGGGGCAGACGGAGTGGTAAGGGGGCAGAAGGAGAGGGCTTCTTGTTGAGCTGTTTTGGTGCCCTAGTTTTACTACGCTGGGAAATCTTCAGATTCTTCCTAGCTAGGTATTGAGAGATGGTTATAGCAGATTTTTTCTTTAGGGTTTTAGAGGGGGGTTGAGATGAAGGTTCAGGAGTTTGCTGCTGTGTTTGGGATGTTTGTTGTTCAGAGGTTGCTGGAACACTGGAAGGAGGGACATCCATTTCTTCCTCATCAGAGTCAGAAATAATAAACACGGAAGCATCAGTTTTTTTTTAGGTTTCGAAGTCCCTATTCCAGAAAGAATTTGCATGGACCTTCGTTTTGGGGGGTTAGTGGTGTTTCTCAAGTGAGGAGGAACTTGAGTAGTGTTGGGTACAAATTTAGGGTGAGAAGGGGAAAAAATTGTTGCCAGTGGTTTAATGGGAAGTGAGATAGGGCTTGATTCTCGTGAAGACGAGGATGAGGATTCTGATGAAGAAAATGACATTTTGATGGGAGAGGGTCTGGGTGGTGGGGAAGGTGAACGATAGCGAAATGGAGAAGAAGGTGGTGGTGATGGTGATTTAGTACGTGTATTTTTACGACCACTGGAATTAGTTCTGGCCATTTGAGTTTTTTCAGAAAGGCAAAAAGTTTTTAGAAGAAAGGCAGAAAGATTTAGAAGAAAGGCAGAAAGTTTTCGAAGAAGACGAAGGGAAGGATTTTGAAGGGTTTATGAGAAATTGCAAAGACAGAAATGCCTTTTTAGAGAGAATAGATAATGATGAGTGAAACCTAGGGAAAGAGGTTTTGAAAAGATGTAACGGCTCTTCTTGAAAGGGTGTCAGGGCGTTTTTGGAGGTAGGGGACAAGAGCATTAAATGCCAAAACTCGCCTTTTCCTCATGCGCAGAGAGAAAGAGATACGCAGAGGAGAAAATTGATTTAAAAACGGAGAAAGTTGCCTGAAACACGGAGATTGATAAACGTTCTCCGTTTTCTGCAGAAGCAGTTTTAATGAGATTTCACTGGATTTCTCATGATTTTCAGTCTTTCTTTTATTGAATTAAAACTCTCCTCAACAAGAGGCTTTGTAAATACATCAACAAGCTGATTTTGGGTGTCAACAAAGATTAATTCAATGTTTTTCTTGCTAACATGATCTCGAATGAAATGATGCTTGATTTCAATGTGCTTAGATCTAGAATGCTGAATTGGATTTTTAGACAAATTTATGGCACTGGTATTATCACAGTAAATTGGAACATTAGAATAACTTACAGAGAAGTCTTCAAGTTGATTCTTTATCCAGATTACTTGGGAGCAACAATTTGCAGCTGATACGTATTCAGCTTCAGTAGTTGATAGTGCAATTGTGTTTTGCTTCCTACATGACCAGCTGATTAAAGCTTCTCCCAGGAACTGGCATGAGCCACTTGTGCTTTTTCTTTCAGTTTTGTACCCAGCATAATCAGCGTCGCAGTAAGCTACAAGATCAAAATGTGAACCTTTTCTATACCAAAGGCCAAGATCAGTAGTACCAACAAGATATCTAAAAATTCTTTTTACAGTAGTTAAATGAGATTCTTTGGGTGCAGATTGAAATCTAGCACATAATCCTACTGCAAATACAATATCAGGCCTACTTGCAGTTAGATATAACAAAGAACCAATCATTCCTTTATACTCTTTTTCAGAGACAGATTTTCCATTTTCATCTTTGTCCAATGAAGAAGATGGATGCATGGGAGTAGTCATGATTTTGGCTTCATTCATTTTATATTTTGTTAAAAGATCTTTTGTATATTTTTCTTGACAAATGAAAATGCCATCATCATGCTGTTTAATTTGTAAACCAAGAAAGTATCTCAACTCCCCCATCATGCTCATTTCAAATTCACTTTGTATAAGATTTGAAAAGGCATCACACATTTTTTCATTGGTGGAACCAAAAATTATATCATCAACATACACTTGCACTATGAGTAAATCATTTTTATCATTTTTCTTAAAGAGTGTAGTGTCAATGTTTCCTCTGGAAAAACCATTTTTGATTAAAAAAGAACTTAATCTTTCATACCAAGCTCTTGGTGCATGTTTCAGACCATATAGAGCTTTGGTAAGTTTATAAACATGGTTTGGTTTTGATTGATCTTCAAAACCAGGGGGTTGTCGTACATAAACTTGCTCATTTAAAAAACCATTTAAAAAAGCACTTTTTACATCCATTTGAAAAAGTTTTATGAGTTTATGAGATGCATATGCAAGAAGGATTCGTATAGCCTCTAACCTTGCAACTGGTGCGAAAGTTTCATCATAGTCAATACCTTCTTGTTGATTGTAACCTTGAACAACCAGTCTGGCTTTGTTACGAATGACCTTACCTTCTTCATCCAGTTTGTTTCTAAACACCCATCTTGTTCCTATGATGGTATGGTTTTGAGGATCTGGGACAAGATTCCAGACTTCATTCTTTTCGAACAGATGAAGTTCTTCTTTCATCGCATTAATCCAAGATTGATCAACAATGGCTTCTTTGATTGAATTTGGTTCGAGTTGGGAGATCATTGCCATGTTGTTGTTGTCATCCTCTTTGAAAGACATTCTAGTTCGAATTCCATCAGCTGTATTTCCAATAATCTGATCCTAAGGATGATCACTGATTATTTTCCAGCTTTTTGGCAGAGAATGGAGTGGAGACTATTTATCAGTTTGGTTTTCCTGGGGAACATTCTGCTGCTGCTGTCCAGAATGTTCTTCTTCTTCATCATCTTTCTTGCTCATTTCCAGATCATCAAATTCATCAAATAATACATGTATACTAATTTCAACAACCTTTGTTTTGAGATTAAACACACGAAATCCTTTAGATTCGGTTGAGTATCCCAAAAATATGGCTTTGTCTGATTTAGCATCAAACTTTCCAAGGTTTTCTTTGTTGTTCAAGATGTAACAATAACAACCAAAAATATGAAAGTATGAAATGTTTGGCTTTCTATTTTTCCAGATTTCATATGGTGTTTTGTTGATGATTTTTCTTATTGTCACACGGTTTAAAATGTATCATGAAGTGTTTATGGCTTCAGCCCAAAAGTATTTTTCAACATTTGATTCTTCCAACATTGTTCTTGCCATTTCTTGCAATGTTCTATTCTTTCTTTCAACAACTCCGTTTTGTTGAGGAGTTCTTGCACAAGATAGATTATGAGAAATGCCAAGATCTTCAAAAAAGTTTTTAAAAGAGGCATTTATGAATTCTCCTCCATGATCAATTCTTACAGAAATGATTTTTGAATCTTTTTCATTTTGAACCTTCTTACAAAAGTTTTTGAAAGCATCAAATGCATCATCTTTTTGTTTTAAAAATAAGACCCATGTATATCGAGAGTAATCATCAACGATAACAAAACCATATCTCATTCCACCTAGACTTGTTGTTTTAATAGGACCAAAAAGATCTATGTGAAGCAGCTCAAGGACTCTATTTGAGGAAATAAACTCTTTTGGACGAAAGCTACTTTTAACTTGTTTTCCTTTAGCACAAGCTTCACATATTTTATCTTTATCAAAATTGATTTTTGGTAATCCTCTAACAAGTTCTAGTTTTGAAATCTTTGAAATAGTTTTCATACTGATGTGTCCTGTCCTCTTGTGCCAAATCCATTTATCTTTGTTTATGGACATGAAGCAAGATTCATCAGGTAATTCTTCAAGGTATAAAACATAAAGATTTTTCTTTCTTATATATGAGAAAATGAGTTCGCCAGTTTTGTTTTTAACTTCACAGAAGTTTGGTTTAAAGATAACCTCGAAGCCATTGTCACATAGTTGACTTATGCTTAAGAGATTATGTTTCAGACCTTCTACATATTGAACATCAGAAATTTGGGCTGAGTTTTTCTTACCAATGGTTCCTTTACCTTTGATTTGAGCTTGGTTGTTGTTACCAAAGGTTACAGAACCTCCTTCTTTCTTTTCAAATGACATGAAACAACTTTTATCTCCTGTCATATGTCTTGAACAACCACTGTCCAAGAACCATGGCTCTCTCTTGACAAGTTGAAATCCATTCTGCATAAGGTGTTACTTTAACTTTAGGTACCCACTTTGTCTTGGGTCCTTGAGAGTTAGTTTTAATCGTTTCTTTCTTTTTAAAATGACATGTTGATTCTTGATGACCAAATTTGAGACAATAGGAACATTTAACAGTTGGTCTTGGTATTGTTTTTGAAATATGAGTTTTCGAAGGTTGGAATCTTGATTGTGTAAAGATTCTGGATCGTTCTCCCTTTTTCAAACTTTCTGGAGAAGGTTCAGTTTTTCTTTTTGAACTTTCTCCGTTTTGAGAATAGGCTGGAGAACGTTCTGGTGTTTTCAAAATTGGCTCTTTTCTTTCAAATATCTTTATGTTCTTATTCTTCTCATCCCGTTTTTTGAAATAGCAAGCAAATTCCAAATGTCCAAGTTTTTTACAGTATGAACATTTTGTTTTGCAATTTTCGATCTTGCTTTCCGGAATAAAAAAGTTTTCATATATTTTGGTTTTTTGAGATTGATCAAAACCAAGACCAGCTTTATCGAATATTCCTATTTGTGATCCCATGATTTTCTGAAAAGTTTCAGTAGCTTTTATAAAATTAAGCAAATAAGTTTTCAATATTTCATTTTCAGATTTAAGGTGAACGTTCTCCGTTTTAGTTGCAGAATGTTCTTGACCTTTCTGAATTTCACAACTTTGTTGTTTTGATCCTCTCAGTTCTTGAATGGTTTTTTTGAGAATCTCAATCATGACCTGAGCATTTTCTTTTTCTTTAAAAACTTGTTCTTTTAAGGAACTACATTTTTGTATGAGAGTATTCGAATCATTTAGCAAGTTGTCAAATTCTTTTCCCATTAATTCACACAGAGAACAGGATTCAGAATTTATTACCTCGTTTTGTTCTGTATCTGCCATCAGACATATGTTGGCTTCTTCTTCTTCTTCTGAGTCTGATTCTTCTGAGTCATCCCATGTGGCCAGCATTGATTTCGTTTTGGAAGGAAATCGTTTTTGTGTTTTCTTATTCAAGGGACATTCAGATTTGTAATGTCCTAGTTTATTGCAACCAAAACATGTAATCTGGCTCTTATCAACTTCTGTTTTGGGATTTTTATTTGGAAATCCTTTTTTGATTTGATCTCTCCTTCTCATCATTCTTTGTATTTTTCTGGTGAGAAGAGCAATTTCTTCATCAGCATCTTCTTGTCCAGTTTCTTCTAGTTCTTCATCAGTTTGTAGTATGATGCTTTCTTGAGATGCCTTCAGAGCTACTGCTTTGCCTTTCTTGGCAGGTTTATCTTCTTGTAGCAGTATTTCATGTGCTCTTAAAGTTCCTATCAATTATTCCAGAGGAAGTGTTTCAAGATTTTTGGCTTGGCTTATAGCTGTTACCATTGGTCTCCATACAATTGGAAGACATCTCATGATCTTTCTTACCCTGTCTTGTATTGAATAGGCTTTTCCAAGAGAACGCATTTCATTCACTATTGTTGTGAATCTTGCGTACATCTCGTCAATGGTTTCTCCTTCATGCATCTCAAATAATTCAAATTTTCTTATACCAATGTCTATTCTTGTTTCTTTGACATGGCTTGTACCTTCATGGTGAGTTTGTAATGTGTCCCATACTTCTTTAGCAGTTTTACATTCGACTACTCTTTCACTTTCTTCCCTGCTCAAAGCACACGATAAGAATAAATGAGCTTTAGAGTTTAGGAGTACCTTAGCTTTATCATCAGGAGTCCAGTCTGCTTCGTTCTTTTCTGTTGAAGCTGGATCTTCTGAATTCATTCTTGGAACATGATTTCCATTTATTATGATGTTCCACATGCCTGTGTCCTGTGATTTGAGAAACAATTGCATTTTGTTTTTCCAAAAGTAATAGTCAGTACCATCAAAGAATGGTGGTCTATTTGAGGATCCTCCCTCAACAATGTATTTTGCTTTAGACATTTTCTGGATCTTTTTCTCTAACACTGATTAGGTGTTCTTTTTAGAGACCTTGCTCTGATGCCAATTGAAGTAGCAAAATTGATTTACAAGGAAGGGGGGTTTGAATTGTAAATCTCCCTTTTTAAAATTTCCTGAAAAACTTCAGTTTTAAACTCAAGAACGTTCTTGGTTAAGGAAGCAGAAAAATGGAGAACGTTCTTGGTTTTATCAGAAAACGGAGAACGTTCAGATTAGTGTGTAAAACAGAAAAACGGTTTTGTATTTTAATCTTAAAAACAATCAAACTTGATAAGGAGATTAAAGATAAGAAAAGTTTGATTTTACAATAATAATGAGATTGTTTAGAATCTGAAAAGTCTCAACTCTTGTTTGAGGTTTCGATTCTTTTACAGATAAATCAGTATGAATATATCAGAGTAAGAAGGATTTAACTACAACTGATTCTGTAAATGATTTGCAGAACTTCAAGTATGTGAATGAGAGTGATTTGGAGAAACTTGTTAGCACTTGAACTTCTGAGTTTTCCTTGAGCTGTGCCCTTCCTTTTATAGGCTTGAGAGCATTTAATGAAGGCCAATATAGCCGTTGTTGATGCCTTTGTCTGACTTGACCAGAGGCAAAAAGTAATCCTACTTTTGACACTTTTTACTTTCTGTTTTAGACTGAGCTGTATTTTGCGTTTTGAATCAATCTTTCTTGAATTTTTAGTGATCCTCTAAAGCTTCTGATAAGAGATAATATTGCTAGTTTGAACTGAAGCTTTGAATCATTCAAAACAGATTGAAAACGATCATGAAAGCATGATGTAAAAAGCTTGTACTGAAGCTTTTAAAACTGACCGGAGATTGATGATCATTCTAGACTTTTTGTACTTTAGGTATCCTTGGAGGCTGATAATCAATCTGGACGTTTCTGTGGCCATATTGGAAACTGTCTTTGACTTCAAGATTGTTTTAACAGTCTTGACAGTCATTCCCAGAACTGTCTGGACAGGCTTGTTTGAGAGTCTTTTTCTTTTGCAATTCGAATGTCCTCTTTGAGTTGAATACATCCTATGTGTTTTCTGCCATGTAGTGATCATATTCATGTAACTTCCAGAGCCAACAACTTTAATTAAGTGATGGAGAAAGTTGGGTCTTTATGCTGTCACAGTCTGGCGAACATTCTCCGTTTTCCAGAATGTGAAGAATGTTCTTCTGATGCTGTTTTCTTTGATTCTTTTGAAACCTATCTTTGAATTAACACACTCAAAAGCACAGGTTGAATTAACAATATACTTAGAATCATAATTAACAATCTTTTAATTAACCTTTGTTTATTTTCATCAAAACTTTAAAAATTGAGAGTTTGTCTTAACATCCTTCGGATCTGGACCATGTCTCTTTCTGGACCAAGTATTCTTCTGATATGAACAATGAATGATATCTTCTGATGATGTCATTTTTTCTTGTCTATGATGATATCCTCTTATATTTGCCTTTGATGATATCCTCTGATTTTTTTCCTTTTTTGACATCCTCTGATTTTTACCTTTGATGATATCCTCTTATTTTTGTCTTTGATGATATCCTCTGATTTTTGCCTTCTCAAACAGCCTGACAACCCCAGACTTTTGAGGAACGAAAACAACACCTTGACTCTACAAGTCAAGTCTTCTCCTACCAATCTGACAACCCCAGATTGAAGAAGGAATCTACACCATTATCGGGTTTGATTACAAGGGTTTGGAACTCTGCAAAGTTGCTTCTGGAAAGCTGATTGCTGCACTGAATTTCTCTCTCGAAAACACTTAGAAAATTTTGTTTTTGCACTCAAGTGATTATCTCTTTTGAACTCTCGGATTGTGTTGAATATGAAGCTTGAGTTCTTGTGTTTTTCGATGCTTAATGCTCTTCCTGAAGCCTCCTTTTATAGCTGTAGATTGGGCTTTGTCCAAGTTTAAATTCGAAATAGATCTTGCTCAGATTTCCTTTGAAAATACTGTTGGCCAATCCTGTTTCACTTAAATAAAAATCGTATCTTTTTAGCTTCAGATTGCATTTGAAAATTCTGTTGATCAATCTTGTTTCTTTTACTTTCAAACCATATCTTTTTAAGGTTCAGATTGCATTTGAATTACTTCAAGTCTTTAGTGAATTTTTTGAATCAAATACCGTTAATACTTTGATATATTTTTTTAATCTTGTTCTTTAATAGACACTTTAAAACTTACATATCCCTTAGCATAATGAGTTCTTAAACTATCTCTTTGAAACAATTTTCATAGTTTAATGATAATAGAACAAAGAAAATGAATCTAATCATTGTATAATGAGCATATAAGGCATGTTCTTTAATAGACATTTAATCTCTTATGAACATGTGTATGTATACAGTTAAAAATTCTTTAATATGCATAAATAAATTATATTCTAGATCTTGATCAAAATACATTGCAAATGAAATGCCTCTACTAACAAATACATTGCATATAAATAGGAAACAAATAACTTGAAAGTACTTATTAATAAAAAGTATTTCCTATTGAGAGGGACAATAATTTGAGATAACGTCACATTCTATTAGCAAAATGGTGCTTGTTTCTACCACAAGAAAAAATGATATGGAAAAAGAAATTAAATTCAAATTTGTTACAAAAACAGTTTAACACATTTTCACGAAAAGTTTGTTTACCAATTTTACCATATAGTTCGGTAACATTTTGTTTGTGTGATACCTCTTTGAATTGTTCTAATTTCATCATTATATGATCTATAAAAAACTTCATATATAGCATCTCTCCTTATGAACTTGAAAAACATTTCAAACAAACAAAATGTTAACAGCAAAAGCATGAGAGAGTTAGTTTTAAGTTGGAAAACAAACTTCCTCAAAGGTAATTAAGAAAGATAGAAAATAGAAGAAAAGACTAATTTTTTTTTGTGTTTCTTCTTCCTTATGATTTCTCTCTTATTTCTTGCTAGTTTTGGTGTTGATTCTTCAATCCTCTACACACATAGACAATGGGGAGATTTTATGAGCAACAAAATAAAAAAATGGAAGGAAAACTCAAAGATATAAAAAGTAGTATTAATATTTTTAATCAATTATGGGTGGTAAAATAAAACATGTAAGATAAAAAGATCAAACAAAAGTGGCTTAAAGAAGGACCAAAAAAGAAACAACAATGATGTTATACAAACATAGTTTTATAATTGACTAATTCTAATAATATGCAATAATTGATTTATGGAATCCTACAACAAAATTTTATAATTGACTAATTGATATATAAAATATTGAAACATTTTCCCATATGAAAAAAAAAATTGAGAAAAATCAATTTATACTGCCAATATATAAATAAAAAATTCATATTATAAATTTCAAGTATGTAATAAATATTGAGAAATAAATTTACATACCGGAAATTTTGAAAAGGAAATTTTTGGTATGATACACTAGAAATTTCTAAAACGAAATTTCCGGCATGCAAAAAATTTCCAATATGTAAAAACAATAGATGTATGGTACAAAAACATACTGATTTTGTTTAAAATTTTTGTATTTTCTATAAGGTTTTTTTTTTTAAGTTCATACAAAAAATGGTAAAATGTGAGGGTAGAAGTTAATATAAAAGAGTATTAAATCCAATTTTTTGAACAAAATTGCGTATTTATGTTTACAACAATTTTTTGATCAAGAATCACCCATCCAAAACATTTTTCCTCCCTTTTATCTAAATATGTGGATTCCACACAAATTTAGTTTTTGTTACCGTATTTTTTGTTATGAATTCTTCGGTCTTAGTGTGACGCTTTTTAATTTTCTTATCTTGGTGCAGTGTTTATTTTAGTTCATATTTACACAGTAGATTTAAAAGGAAATTTTTGGTATGATACACTAGAAATTTCTAAAACGAAATTTCCGGCATGCAAAAAATTTCCAATATGTAAAAACAATAGATGTATGGTACAAAAACATACTGATTTTGTTTAAAATTTTTGTATTTTCTATAAGGTTTTTTTTTTTAAGTTCATACAAAAAATGGTAAAATGTGAGGGTAGAAGTTAATATAAAAGAGTATTAAATCCAATTTTTTGAACAAAATTGCGTATTTATGTTTACAACAATTTTTTGATCAAGAATCACCCATCCAAAACATTTTTCCTCCCTTTTATCTAAATATGTGGATTCCACACAAATTTAGTTTTTGTTACCGTATTTTTTGTTATGAATTCTTCGGTCTTAGTGTGACGCTTTTTAATTTTCTTATCTTGGTGCAGTGTTTATTTTAGTTCATATTTACACAGTAGATTTAAACGGTTACAAATTTCAATCAATGATTTTTGCATTGTCAAACGTTATATATTCAAAAACATAAATATTTTAGACACTTAAATTTTGTTATATTTATAAGAAATTTAATTTAAAAATAAGAAATTTATTAATTAGTATAATTAAATATATTAATTTAAAAATCACTTGATAAATTTAGGTTAAATAGCATTCATGTCCCTTAACTTAAAGGAAGCGAGAGGATTGCAATTACAGATATAAGCATTCTCTTGGTTGCATTTATAACCATGTGATATATATGTCTTTCTGTTTTAGCTCAAAACCATTGTAACCAAATTAGGACCAGTTTGTTACAATTCTTGTTGCTAAGTTGATTGTGTTACAATTCTGATAGGTCAAGTTCCCATATATCTACAGTAACATAGCAAGGCCTTGTTTCATTCCTAAGTTTTGAGAGTTGTGGCCAAATTTCAAGAGTTGTAATGTACTTTGTACCATAGTGCCTTCATTCAAGAAGTGCTTCACAATTGTTTTAATGCCTTATTTCTAAGAATAATGTTTGGCTATAGTTTATTTTTATCCCCTCAAAAGCAAAATACCTTCTTAATTTAATGGATCTAAATCAGAGTTTCAAGATGTTCAGTATTAAGATTTAGTAACATAAAAAGCATACTTGTGATTTTAAACTGAAATTTGTGGAGTATTATTAACATTGAGATTGCAATACTGATTGGCAGAAATTGAAAAATAAATTGGAGAAAGGAATGCAAAAACGTGGGAGAAAAAAATCAAATTCATCAGTTTAGTCTTCTTCAGCTGAAACGCACTTAGTCTTTGAAGCTATTCACACACTTCAAGAACAGGAACAAGTACAGTCTGACCAAATTTCTGGTAGACAACAACATTTGAAGGAATTCTGCGATTACGATCCTTCCGACATTTTTTACGACCTTCCAGAAGATTTATCTTCATTGATCTTTGAAGCATGTACTCCCACTGAAGTTGATATATTCTGTCCGTGAGTCTGTGTTAGTTTGAAAGCTGCTGTCGATAGTGAAAATAATTTGGTCATTAATTCATTCATTCATTCTTTACTTACTTCTGCTGGATAAAGAAGATGAAAGCAGACTCCTGAACCAAACATGTAATTAGGTAGTCCATTTTAATCTAACATTTCAATTGTTTTTCCTGCATGAGGCTTATTGCAGAATATCATTATGAATATAACAATGTAACACAATATTCTTATTTCTCAAAGTGATGAAGTGTTCTTATATTCTTATTATTAAGTGTTCTATTATTTTTGTATTTTTTATTTTTCTCATTAACTGTTTCTGTTAAAGTAAACACTTCCCAATGTATGTTTGATTTTGTTTCTAAATGATGTTTTCATTGAGTCCTTGGATAATGATATCATAGGTAGAGTGCAATAGACGAAAAGGAAACAAATTCTATTATTGTAAAAAGATTATTGTTTTTATGATGTGAATTTAGTCTGGACTGTATAATGCAACACTCGATAACATATTTCATTTTGCATAAAACTCTTGCATTGCATCTCCATACAATCATTTTTTACATTCTTAGATTAACATGAGGATGAATCCTTTACAAAGTCGACCTTCATAGTTATGTTGTAACTAGCGCATCGCTTTGGAAATAAGGATGTTGACCTTCATAAGTTGATGGATATGTGTTTCATAAACTATTATCAATCTCATTATAGATGTCAATGTGTATACCTCAATTCATGCAAATAGGAGTTCAACTCTTAAGTTGCATTCTCCGCACATGTCGAAATGCATAATTATATTTAGATTTTTGTTACTTTTATTGTCTATAAAAATCACCTCACGTATCACAATCTAGCTAATTTATTATTTGTGTTTAATAGAACAAATAAATTAGAGACAGAGAATCAGATTTGTCGCTCTAACTTATCTATTTGAATTACAACCTTTAAAATGAAGGACATGACTCTTGCAATTATCTTTTTTGTTGTGTTGTATGCTCAGCTAATTCTCGAATTTAATTACTCTGTATTGAAACAATAACTTTACAATATGGTTTTCTCTAAAGTTGTTGAGATGTATAATTCTTATTTGATGTGTGTTGATTATTTAACATTTTATGATCCTTGAAACAACACTCTAGATGTATATAACAACATAGCCAATTATGGTTCAAAGTTAAAGGTGGCATAATCAGCAACGGTTATTAACATTAATTAGGTGAATTTCAATGAATATGTTTTTAGTAGAATAAATTAGCTTCCTTGTTTCAAATTCAATAGGCAAGACCAATGCTTATTAACCTTAGTTAGTAATAACAAGTTTTTAGTTTGTACTTAGAATTTGATATTTCTAGAAGACTATATATGGTGCAATGTACTTTTCTTTCGTTATAAATTCTCATAATAATTTTCTGCTACTTTAATGTTGATATTATTACAATGCTACCATCTTTTTCAGCTATAGGATTACTATTGCATTTATTTGATCAAGTCAACGGGTAGGATCATCTCAAAATTTCCATTATCGTAGTTGTGTATATGTAGACACATTTTTAGAACATGTAACAATGTAACCTGCATTAAACATTTATATCATTATTATTTTACACACAAAACCATAATAATGAATTTTTTTTTAAAGAAATGAAGAGGATCATAATCTATTTCATTTATTTCAAGTCAATAAAGTAGCATTTTTATGCAACAAAAAAGGTAAGGTATTAATTTGCATAAACTGTCCGACGAGAATAATTTATATAACAATTTTTTATACTAAAGTTCCTATAATTTTTTCCTACTATATATGACTATTCTGTATTTTTGTAATATGTTGTTCTCAGGTTAAATTAGCTTATTTAAGATTTTGTGCAGCAAAAAGATGCGGTATCAGTTTGTGTAAAGTAGTATAAAGACTTAAAACTGTACAGTTAAACTAGGCGCAGTTGAAGTAGGATGTTATATGTCCAGATTAACACCATATTTTGCATAACTACTGACGTTCAAAAATTGACATTAACTTTGTTTAACTATCTATCATGTTCAACAAAATGAATATTGAAGGCTTTGTTAAATTGTTTTGTTGAATATTAGTTATGATTGAAACTAAAATGAAGGATAATATGCAGGAAATTGCTGGTTATGAGTTGGTAAAAGTTCTTTTAATTAAAAATAGTTAAACAACATTTTGGTTTTTGACTCAGAAAAAAAAAACCAAATTAGTCCTCAAATCATCAAAATATCAGTCAGTTTAGTCACTAACGTGATGTTATAACGTTCATCGACTATTTTGACAGTAAACTGTATCTCTTAGTGACTCTTATTCCATTGACTAATTTAAGTTTTTTGTTGACTCAAAATCAAAATCACCGTCTCCTATACGGACTAAAATTAGAAACAAAATACCAAGAAGGAAGTCTAAAATTAAAAAAAATTAAAGCTTAATGGCATCCGAAATTTTTAGAATCTTTAACAAAGTGGAATAACTATACATTCAAGAGAGACCAATTGGATTGTGATTGTTGTAATTTACCTTTGTTAAAAAACAATTTGATTAATTATTTGATATTTTAGTTATTTTTAAATATTTATGTGTAGATATAAGAATGACAAAAACTAATATTCTTGGTCACCCTTTTAAATTCCACTACTACTTCACTAAATTTTCTGAAAATTTGATGTTCTAATTTATAAGTTTATTTCCTATATTTTTGTATCATGTCGATACCAACAAATTTTAGGGATTTATTATGTTTGCTCATATTAAATTATTCGTTGATTTTTGAGTTATCTTTTGTAAGGTAAAAATGTCCGGTTCAAGTTATAACGTGAACATTTAAAATAAATGTAATTAATGCACCGTAAAAAAAATGTAATTAATGGCAATAACTAGACAAAGAGAAATAAATATCTCAATTCAGAGTAAAAAATTGTGAGATCTGATTTAGTCATTGAGAAAAATTAAATGCAATCTTTTTATTGAATTATAAAATTCTAGCATTGTTATTATCTTTATACATAAATGATTTTTAAGAAATTTTTTTCCTTTCAACTATAGTCAACTATGTAATTTACCTTTCTTACTTAGATATGTGATTGAATTATTAATTAAAATTATATATATTTTGTATTTCAATTATTGTTGGTTATCACATACTCCACATTTTGCATTGATCTTAATATTAAAAAGTTATTAAGTTTGTACATAGTGATTTTTTTATTTAAATTAGTGGCATATTTAAATTTTATTTATTATTCACTTGTTCAAGTATTTAAGTATTCGTAATATCGTGGATTTTTATTTATTTAACACATATATCATATATAAATGTGTATTTTATTTGCTTATATTCTTTAGTTTTACTTAACTAATTAATAGTTATTTGAGAAATGAAAGGACACTCGTTAATAAACTAAAAATAAAAATTTATATTAAAAATATTTTGGAACTTATGTTTTCAAACTTTAAAGGCTTCAAGTTTGTTATGTTCAATGTACAATTTCCAATTTTGATTTCCTTAACAAGAGCTCTTAAGACACTTGTTAGCATGACCCACAATATTTTTATTGCTCTAATTCACTTTTGGATAAATGTATTTCAGTTTTCCAACACATATAAAATACTTAAGTTGTCGTTATTTAAATTTGATAAGTTTTTTCTGTAATTATTATAATTAAACATTGTTTTTTAATTTAATTTTTTAATTTTTTTAGGAATTTGCACACACACAAAAAAAAGATTGAAATGCAAAAATTATTTCTTCATACCACAATGAAAATAGAGTCATTTTATCTGTGAGAGATTAAAATAAATGATTTTAAAAAAAATTAGTAGTTTAATATTGGATTCTTGATAATTGAATTTTAAGTTTTTGATCCGTACACTACAACTATTTGTTTTTCTAAGTATTTTTTCAACATTCATTTATGAAATCCAATTTTTTGAACAAAATTGTTTAAAAACTCAAACAAAATTGGGTATTTACACGTGGTTTACAACAATTTTTTGGTCTAGAATCACCCATCCAAATCATTTTTAATACCTATACATTTTGAAATAAAGAAACTCTTTAGCTTGTCGTTCCAGTACTCGAACCGTTCCCCATCAAACAGAGGTGCTCTGTTGATGTTTCCTCCAGCAGTTTCTTCATTGAATCCAGACATGTTGTACCCTTGGATCTTTCCTCAAACACTGTAAAGTGCTCAGCCTTGAGACCGAGCTCTGATGCCAATTGAAGGTGCAAACACGAGAAGGGGGAGTTGAATTGTGTTTGCCAAACTCGAATTCTTTTTGTTGTTTTTGATGAATGTTGATTTAAGTTACTTGTTGAATAAATAATCAGATTAAGCATTGGATAATAACAACATAAGAACACATCAATTTATCCTGGTTCACCATTAACTTGGCTACATCTAGTCCCTTCACTTCGAAGGCTTTAATCCACTAATTCAAAACACTTTGAATTACAGCACCTGAACCTCCAAGACAGTCTTCTCAAACAGCCTGACAACCCCAGACTTTTGAGTAATAACAACACCTTGACCCTACAAGCCAAGTCTTCTCCTACCAATCTGACAACCCCAGATTGATGAAGGAATTCACACCACTATCGGGTTTGATTACAAGGGTTTGGAACTTTGCATTGTTGCTTCTGGAAAGCTGATTGTTGCAATGACTCTCACTCTCGAAAAATCACTTAGAAAATATTGCTCTTGCACTCAAGTGTTTCTCTCTTTTGAACTATCGGATGACTTTGAATTGAAGCTTGAGTTCTTGTATTTTTCGATGCTTACTACTGCGGTTTGAAGCCTCCTTTTATAACTGAAATATTGGCTTTGTCCAAGCTTAATTTCGAGATGAATCTTGCTCAGATTTCCTTTGAAAATTCTTTTGACCAATTCTGTCTCTTTTTAATTTCAAACTGAATCTTCTTTGCTCAGATCTCCTTCGAATTTCCATCAGGTTTTCTTTGATTTTTGAATCAAATATTCTTAAAACTTTAATCAATTCAATCAATTCTTTCAAAATTCAATCAATTCTTCTTCAAATTTTAATCAAGTCTTCTTCGAATTTTAATCAAGTCTTCTTTTAATCAATTCTTCTATGAATCTAAATCACGTTTTAAATCTGGACCACGTGTGATCTTCTGATCTGGACCAAGTATGGACCATGTCTTCTGATATGGATCATGCTATCTTCTGATCTGGACCAAGTCTTCTTTTGATCTGGATCATGTCTCCTTCTGGACCATGTTTGCTTCTGATATGGACCATGTCTAGACCATGTCTTCTGATCTGGACCAAGTTATCTTCTGGACCATGTTTCCTTCTGATCTGGACCATGTCTCTTTCTGGACCAAGTATTCTTCTGATATGAACAATGAATGATATCTTCTGATGATGTCCTCTTATTTTTGCCTATGATGATATCCTCTTATTTTTGCCTATGATGATATCCTCTTATGAATGATATCTTCTGGACCAAGTTATATTCTTGCCTATGATGATATCCTCTTATTTTTGCCTTTGATGATATCCTATGATTTTTTTCCTTTTATGACATCCTTTGATTTTTACCTTTGATGATATCCTCTTATTTTTGTCTTTGATGATATCCTCTTATTTTTGCCTTCTCAAACAGCCTGACAACCCCAGACTTTTGAGGAACGAAAACAACACCTTGACTCTACAAGTCAAGTCTTCTCCTACCAATCTGACAACCCCAGATTGAAGAAGGAATCTACACCACTATCGGGTTTGATTACAAGGGTTTGGAACTCTGCAAAGTTGCTTCTGGAAAGCTGATTGCTGCATTGAATTTCTCTCTCGAAAACTCTTAGAAAATTTTGTTTTTGCACTCAAGTGATTATCTCTTTTGAACTCTCGGATTATGTTGAATATGAAGCTTGAGTTCTTGTGTTTTTCGATGATTGATGCTCTTCTTGAAGCCTCGTTTTATAGCTGTAGATTGGGCTTTGTCCAAGCTTAAATTCGAAATAGATCTTGCTCAGATTTCCTTTGAAAATACTGTTGGCCAATCCTGTTTCACTTAAATAAAAATCGTATCCTTTTAGCTTCAGATTACATTTGAAAATTCTGTTGATCAATCTTGTTTCTTTTACTTTCAAACCATATCTTTTTAAGGTTCAGATTGCATTTGAATTACTTCAAATCTTTAGTGAATTTTTTGAATCAAATACCGTTAATACTTTGATATATTTTTTTAATCTTGTTCTTTAATAGACACTTTAAAACTTACATATCCCTTAGCATAATGAGTTCTAAAACTATCTCTTTGAAACAACTTTCATAGTTTAATGATAATAGAACAAAGAAAATGAATCTAATCATTGTATAATGAGCATATAAGGCATGTTCTTTAATAGACAATAATCTCTTATGAACATGTGTACGTATATAGTTAAAATTCGTATATAGTTAAAACTTCTTTAATATGCATAAATAAATTATATTCTAGATCTTGATCAAAATACATTGCAAATGAAATGCCTCTACTAACAAATACATTGCATATAAATAGGAAACAAATAACTTGAAAGTACTTATTAATAAAAAGAATTTCCTATTGAGAGGGACAATAATTTGAGATAACGTCACATTCTATTAGCAAAATGGTGCTTGTTTCTACTGAAGTAGCAATATCGATTTACAAGAAAGGGGGTTTGAATTGTAAATCCGCCCTTTTAAAATTCCTGTTAAAAACTTAAGAAAATAACTCAAGATTGATCTTGGTTGTGAAAACAGAAAAAGTAGAACGTTTCTTGGTTTTCACCTCAAAACAGAGAACGTTCTTGGTTAGTTAAAATCAACAGTTCAGTTTATCTATTTAACTTGATAATTAACAGACTGAAAGTAAAT
This sequence comes from Cicer cuneatum, assembly GCA_037974295.1. NCBI lineage: Eukaryota > Viridiplantae > Streptophyta > Magnoliopsida > Fabales > Fabaceae > Cicer > Cicer cuneatum. The sequence continues at coordinate 41,787,278 of JBBPBO010000005.1, read as the reverse complement.
AGAGATAAGGGAAGAGATATCACACACAGATATATCCTGGTTCACCCAACCCGGACTACGTCCAGTCCTCACAACGGTGAGAGTTTCCACTAAGTGTTTAAAACAAGAACCTTCTTGGTTTTACAGCACCTAGTTCAGATCAGCCTTGATCTGTTACAGTTTGTCAATCCTTTCCACCCAGAAAGAATTACAATCAGATCACCTATCAACCCTTGATAGGATTTTACAGCTTCACCTTTTAACCTTAAAAGGATTTTTCTAAAAATGACTCACTCAAGCTATAAACAAGCCTTATAATCTTGAGTGTTGAATGACAATGATAGGATTTAAAACAGAATCTGTTTTGACTCAACTCTTGTTTGAGTTTAGATTCTTTACAAATGGTTTCAGTAAACTAAAGATAGAGAATTTGATATAGAAGGTTACTGATTTCTTGAGAAGCTTTCAAGTGTGTAGATTTATGTGAGTGATGTTTTTCTCTGTACTTGAAGCTGTGTTTTCTTCCTGAGCTTTTTCCTTCCTTTTATAGGCGTGAGAGCATTTAATGATGGTCAAATAGAGCCGTTGGTAGTGCTCTTGTCAGGCTTGACCAAAGGCATTATTTCTGAATAAAAATAATCCAACTTTTGACTATTTTTATTTTCTGTTCAGACTGGGCTGTGTGTTGCGTTTTGGATCAAATTTTCTTGAGTGATTACTGATCCTTTAACACTTCTGATAAGTGATAATATTGTAGGCTTGAACTGGAGCTTTTGAATCACTTAAAACAGATTAAAAACGATCACAAAGCTTGTTGCAGAAAAACTGTAGTTGCTGGAGATTGATGATCAATCTAGAGCTTTAGCTTTGGGGTTTCCTGGAGATTGATAATCAATCTGGAGGTTCAGTTTTGATCATTTTGGATTTCTTCCTGATCTTTTCAAAAATTTATGTTTTGATGTAAACATACTTCAAGATCGTTCAACGTTCTTGGCAGTCAAGCTGGAGAATGATGTTCAGTATGCTGGAGAATGATTGTATCATTCTGGACTAATGGTACACTGTTGGAGAATGATGTTTAAACATGTTGGAGATTGATGTTTGTTCATTCTGAAGATAGTTGTTAATCATGCTGGAGAATGATAATCATTCTGGAGACTAATGATCATTCCTAGAGACTGATGATCATTCTTGATAGAAGATCATTCTGGAGACTGTTCTGATCATTCTGGACATTCTGATGTCCAAGAACAAACTTGGTTCTTCCTCTGAATGTATTTTCTGGAGGTATCCTCTGAATGTATTTTCTGGGGATATCCTCTGATATCGTTTTCTGGAGATATCCTCTAGTATCCTTTGGTTGAGGTATCCTCTGGTATTCTCTGGTTGAGGTATCCTCTGATATCCTGTGGTTGAGGTATCCTTTGATATCCTCTGGTTGAGGTATCCTCTTATATCCTCTAGTTGAGGTATCCTCTGATATCCTCTGGTTGAGGTATCCACTGATGGCAGCTTGGTGAGGTATCCACTGATGGCAGCTTGGTGAGGTATCCTCTGATGGCAGCTTTGTGAGGTATCCTCTGATGTCATCGGGTAACATCTGCTGTTTTTTCAGATTGTGTCAAGAGTGTTCTTTATGCTGATTTCTTGGCTTTCCTTGAATCATTAACATGCTGTTAATTCTGGACATTCTGGAGACTGTTCAGTCTTGTTTTGGTAGCTTGATTCATGGCCTTTTTCTTTGTGATTCGAATGGCTTCTTTTGATTGTAATTGATCACATTTGTGCATTTTGATGAAGTGAATGGTTTCTTGCTTTGTTCACTTATGAATTCATGTTCCTTAAACAAAACTTAAGTGAAATCGTTAGTAGACTACCATTCATAAAACTTAATCATTTAATTTAAAAGGTTTGTTGTCATTAAAACATATATCAAAAAGGTTTTTTCCTCAACAATCTCCCCCTTTTTGATGATGACGAACCTTTTGAAAAAATCATAAGTTTTATGGATGGATATAAATAAAATGCACGAATGTTCTTAGATATGTAATTAAACTCCCCCTAAACACATGCAAGAGTTTAATTCTTATCATTCTAATTAAACTCCCCCTAAACATATGCAAGAGGTTAATTCTTAACATTCTTCATTAGCTTCTATCGTCCTATATCCATCATATATTTTTCTCCCCCTTTTCACATCTATCAAAAAGGTTGGGGAATAGACATAGAAGTAAAAAAAAGTGGAGTAATAGCATGAGTGTACTACACATAGAAATCATGTGGTTGACTGACATTCATATATCAAACTAGTCAAGTTTGCATTTAGCATTAAAGAACATAGCATGTATGATGATCATATCATTGTAGTCAATATTGCAATCAAGATATGGATAATGATAGCAACAATAATATGACATAATTGTATGCATTCATTTTAACTCACTTTGAAAAATAGTCAAAAAATATTTATTCTTCTCATTTTTTAGAAGGAAAACAATTAGTAGACTTCAGTTTTAAGAAGAATCATATTTTTTAAAAACTCCCCCGAATTAATTTTTTTAAATAATTCAAAGTTCCATAATACAAGGAAAATGTCACTTTGCTCTTTATCCTCTTTCACAAGAGATCACCTTTCAATTTGAATATGATCAAGCTTATTGTTAGAAATAGATTCATTTTTCATTTTTATAACTAGAGAGAATGAGCGCATACAAGGAAGCGAAATAAGATGAATCAAATATAATTTCTCTCTTTACAAAACATTCTTATTCTAAGAATTTTTGTATTTTTCAAAAACTAATTTTTAAATGGATAAAAAAATATGCCAAAGGATTTGCTCACATTAAAAAAGTTTTTTCACAAAGTTTTTTGCAAACACACAAATAAACAATAAGGCATATATTCAAGCATACTTTCATGAGCCTTTTTGATTGTTGCTATTTTTATCTATCATGTTTAAAATAAATTTAAACAATTGAGATTAATTTTCACAAAAGAAGTAAGCAACAAATAAAACTCATTTGCAAAGACATATATTAATATGCTTCAAAATGTTCACATATCAATTTTTGACTTTCATGGCATAATCTTCTTGGATTACTTCAAAAATGAATCCTAAACAAGGATATAAATTTAAAATATGTTGAAAAAGGATCTTTTTCAAAAGCCACATTATAAACTTAATTTTTTGGTTTTTTGAAAAGCCATATTCAAGAAATTATACTTAGACAACAAGCAATATATAGGCTATTCAGTATATTCAAAATAATTGAAGAGAACATGATAAAGAATACTTTCAAATTCATAAGAAGGTGAATGATGTTAATTCATTTAACATGATAATTTGAAAGATGTTATTGTGCAAAGTGTAAAAAGGTTCAATGAAGTATACTTGACAAAACAGCCCTTTGTCTAATTATTAAAGACACTAATTTATTTTAAATGTCTTTATAACAAGAACAATAATGTTTGAATATCAACCCAGATTTACACACTTGTTTATATCATCATACAAAGTGTATGAACAAAGAGTGAAAACATGTTGAATATAGAATAGAAATTAGGCATATGCATGTACAAGTAATGTAATCAATTTAAACTTTTTAAAGTCATACTTGCATAAAAAATAACATGCATTTTTAACTTTAAGAACACCCAATCAATCACATGATATAAAAAAATATTCATTCTTATCATGATGCAAATAGCATAAGAATTTTGGATTGAGTGTACCTCCTTTAGTGGTCTAGTTCAATGACAAGAGATCTTTGAATATTTTGGAGCTTCTCTTCATGCTCTTTTATTCATCTTGATTGATGGTCAAAGTGGGATAATTTATCTTTTGTTGTTGAGAGAGTTCTTCCAATGATGAATCAAAACTGTCATACACTCTCAAGAGTATCTTTAACCATTTTGAAATTAATGCTTTAATCCTTTATTCGCATAAGCGTTCATCCAATAGGATGATTGCTCCATAATCAAGTCTATGTCGTATACAACACCTTGCTGCTTGATTTTTAAAGCTTGGAATGCTTGATGGCAGAGCCACTCATTTCAGCCTAAGAGACGTTTGGATGTTTTGAATGAGTCATTATACTTATTCTTTAGTAGAGCTTGAATATCATTTCTGTTGTTCAGAGGCATGTTAACCACTGTAGTTGCATCTCCAGCAGCAGCAACAACTTTGGTACCAGTAACAAATTCCTCCCAATTAGTTCTTCTAATAATTTGATCATGAGGAGATGTTTTGGAGGAAAGGTTAATAGTGAGGTAGGTATAGGAGCAACTGGTTCAAGCTCATTGTTGATGTTCTTCAACCATAACATCATGATGTGCAACATTAGTTTTGATTGGATGAAATATATTTATTGTCAAGAACATTATGCTCTTGTGGAGAACATTCTGCTATTTGTGGAAAATGTTCTGGTGTATACCTTCTTGCTTAATTTGATCTTTTTCTTATAGCCTTTTTGTTTTGCCATGATCAGACTTTGGAGTTTTCATGAATGATATTTGAACATTATCAACTTTGCGATTTATCCAAATATAACATTGTAATTATTTATCTTCACCATCCTATCTTTCATCATAAAAATCAACATATTCATCAACCATAATATGCATAATTTCATTTGGGCCTTGAGTTTCTATAATATTTATAGAATGTAGAGCATTTAGAATATATACTTTGATGACATTTTAAAACAAATTGCTCATACTTTCTTTATTATGTGAAACATAGTAATGACATTCAAAGTATGATATGTTTTGCTTTAAAAAACAATTATATGAAGGCACGCCAAAGATCTTTTCTACTAAAGCCAAAATTAAGAAAATGATAAACAATTTTTGTGGTTTCACTTCAAAATTATTTTTCACCACTTGATTTATTTAAAATTGTTCTTATCCATTTCTTGTAACTTCATATTGTTTGAAAGTTCTTTGATAAACAAATCATGTGAAATATCATTTTCATCAAAGATTTATTTGAAGAATAATATTTCAAATTTCCTTTGATCATTTCTTATAGAAATGACAATTCTTTTTCAAATGTCTTAAAAGCATGATTTGGATGAAAATTCATCTAAGTGTAAAACATAACGATTTTTCTTTAAAATGAGGATGTTTGTTTTACTTCAGCCATGTGGGGTTTAACAAAATAACTTTAAAAGTAATTTTACAAAGTTATATCAAACATTCTTAATCTATGCAAAATTATTTCAACAAATGATACATGTACCTTTGATTTGTTAATGTTTCCAAAGGTTATAGACACTCCAAATTTTTGTAATGAGAGGAGACATCATACTTTTCCATTCATGTGTATTGAGCATTCCTTGTTCATGTATCAATGTTCTTTCTTGATTGTTGGATGGTGTTCCTGCATCACAAGTTAGTAATGACTCATTATTTTCTAAGTTTTCCTTTAAGCACATGTTGGTTTCTAACATTACTTCTTCTTCCTGAATCTTTTCCTCTAACACTTGTTAGGTGCTTAATCTTTAGAGACCAAGCTCTGATGCCAATTGAAGTAGCAATATCGATTTACAAGAAAGGGGGGTTTGAATTGTAAATTCGCCCTTTTAAAATTCCTGTTAAAAACTTAAGAAAATAACTCAAGATTGATCTTGGTTGTGAAAACAGAAAACAAAGAACGTTCTTGGTTTTCACCAGAAAACAGAGAACGTTCTTGGTTAGTTAAAATCAACAGTTCAGTTTATCTATTTAACTTGATAATTAACAGACTGAAAGTAAATAGAGATAAGGGAAGAGATATCACACACAGATATATCCTGGTTCACCCAACCCGGACTACGTCCAGTCCTCACAACGGTGAGAGTTTCCACTAAGTGTTTAAAACAAGAACCTTCTTGGTTTTACAGCACCTAGTTCAGATCAGCCTTGATCTGTTACAGTTTGTCAATCCTTTCCACCCAGAAAGAATTACAATCAGATCACCTATCAACCCTTGATAGGATTTTACAGCTTCACCTTTTAACCTTAAAAGGATTTTTCTAAAAATGACTCACTCAAGCTATAAACAAGCCTTATAATCTTGAGTGTTGAATGACAATGATAGGATTTAAAACAGAATCTGTTTTGACTCAACTCTTGTTTGAGTTTAGATTCTTTACAAATGGTTTCAGTAAACTAAAGATAGAGAATTTGATATAGAAGGTTACTGATTTCTTGAGAAGCTTTCAAGTGTGTAGATTTATGTGAGTGATGTTTTTCTCTGTACTTGAAGCTGTGTTTTCTTCCTGAGCTTTTTCCTTCCTTTTATAGGCGTGAGAGCATTTAATGATGGTCAAATAGAGCCGTTGGTAGTGCTCTTGTCAGGCTTGACCAAAGGCATTATTTCTGAATAAAAATAATCCAACTTTTGACTATTTTTATTTTCTGTTCAGACTGGGCTGTGTGTTGCGTTTTGGATCAAATTTTCTTGAGTGATTACTGATCCTTTAACACTTCTGATAAGTGATAATATTGTAGGCTTGAACTGGAGCTTTTGAATCACTTAAAACAGATTAAAAACGATCACAAAGCTTGTTGCAGAAAAACTGTAGTTGCTGGAGATTGATGATCAATCTAGAGCTTTAGCTTTGGGGTTTCCTGGAGATTGATAATCAATCTGGAGGTTCAGTTTTGATCATTTTGGATTTCTTCCTGATCTTTTCAAAAATTTATGTTTTGATGTAAACATACTTCAAGATCGTTCAACGTTCTTGGCAGTCAAGCTGGAGAATGATGTTCAGTATGCTGGAGAATGATTGTATCATTCTGGACTAATGGTACACTGTTGGAGAATGATGTTTAAACATGCTGGAGATTTGATAGTTAACATGCTGGAGATTGATGTTTGTTCATTCTGAAGATAGTTGTTAACCATGCTGGAGAATGATAATCATTCTGGAGACTAATGATCATTCCTAGAGACTCATGATCATTCTTGATAGAAGATCATTCTGGAGACTGTTCTGATCATTCTGGACATTCTGATGTCCAAGAACAGACTTGGTTCTTCCACTGAATGTATTTTCTAGAGGTATCATCTAAATGTATTTTCTGGGGATATCCTCTGATATTGTTTTCTGGAGATATCGTCTGGTATCCTTTGGTTGAGGTATCCTCTGGTATTCTCTGGTTGAGGTATCATCTGATATCCTCTGGTTGAGGTATCCTCTGATATCCTCTGGTTGAGGTATCCTCTGATATCCTCTGGTTGAGGTATCCTCTGGTTGAGGTATCCTTTGATATCCTCTGGTTGAGGTATCCACTGATGGCAGCTTGGTGAGGTATCCTCTGATGGCAGCTTGGTGAGGTATCCTTTGATGGCAGCTTGGTGAGGTATCCTCTGATGGCAGCTTCGTGAGGTATCTGTCATCGGGTAACATCTGTTGTTTTTTCAGATTGTGTCAAGAGTGTTCTTTATGCTAATTTCTTGGCTTTCCTTGAATCATTAACATGCTGTTAATTCTGGACATTCTGGAGACTGTTCAGTCTTGTTTTGGCAGCTTGATTCATGGCCTTTTTCTTTGTGATTCGAATGGCTTCTTTTGATTGTAATTGATCACATTTGTGCATTTTGATGAAGTGAATGGTTTCTTGCTTTGTTCACTTATGAATTCATGTTCCTTAAACAAAACTTAAGTGAAATCGTTAGTAGACCACCATTCATAAAACTTAATCATTTAATTTAAAAGGTTTGTTGTCATTAAAACATATATCAAAAAGGTTTTTTCCTCAACAATCTCCCCCTTTTTTATGATGACAAACCTTTTGAAAAAATCATAAGCTTTATGGATGGATATAAATAAAATGCAAGAATGTTCTTAGATATGTAATTAAACTCCCCCTAAACACATGCAAGAGTTTAATTCTTATCATTCTAATTAAACTCCCCCTAAACATATGCAAGAGGTTAATTCTTAACATTCTTCATTAACTTCTATCGTCCTATATCCATCATATATTTCTCTCCCCCTTTTGACATCTATCAAAAAGGTTGGGGAATAGACATAGAAGTAAAAAAAAGTGGAGTAATAGCATGAGTGTACTACACATAGAAATCATGTGATTGACTGACATTCATATATCAAACTAGTCAAGTTTGCATTTAGCATTAAAGAACATAGCATGTATGATGATCATATCATTGTAGTCAATATTGCAATCAAGATATGGATAATGATAGCAACAATAATATGACATAATTGTATGCATTCATTTTAACTCACTTTGAAAAATAGTCAAAAAATATTTATTCTTCTCATTTTTTAGAAGGAAAACAATGAGTAGACTTCAGTTTTAAGAAGAATAATATTTTTTTAAAAATCCCCCCGAATTAATTTTTTTAAATAATTCAAAGTTCCATAATACAAGGAAAATGTCACTTTGCTCTTTATCCTCTTTCACAAGAGATCACCTTTCAATTTGAATATGATCAAGCTTATTGTTAGAAATAGATCCATTTTTCATTTTTATAACTAGAGAGAATGAGCGCATACAAGGAAGCGAAATAAGATGAATCAAATATAATTTCTCTCTTTACAAAACATTCTTATTCTAAGAATTTTTGTATTTTTCAAAAACTAATTTTTAAATGGATAAAAAAATATGCCAAAGGATTTGCTCACATTAAAAAAGTTTTTTCACAAAGTTTTTTGCAAACACACAAATAAACAATAAGGCATATATTCAAGCATACTTTCATGAGCCTTTTTGATTGTTGCTATTTTTATCTATCATGTTTAAAATAAATTTAAACAATTGAGATTAATTTTCACAAAAGAAGTAAGCAACAAATAAAACTCATTTGCAAAGACATATATTAATATGCTTCAAAATGTTCACATATCAATTTTTGACTTTCATGGCATAATCTTCTTGGATTACTTCAAAAATGAATCCTAAACAAGGATATAAATTTAAAATATGTTGAAAAAGGATCTTTTTCAAAAGCCACATTATAAACTTAATTTTTTGGTTTTTTGAAAAGCCATATTCAAGAAATTATACTTAGACAACAAGCAATATATAGGCTATTCAGTATATTCAAAATAATTGAAGAGAACATGATAAAGAATACTTTCAAATTCATAAGAAGGTGAATGATGTTAATTCATTTAACATGATAATTTGAAAGATGTTATTGTGCAAAGTGTAAAAAGGTTCAATGAAGTATACTTGACAAAACAGCCCTTTGTCTAATTATTAAAGACACTAATTTATTTTAAATGTCTTTATAACAAGAACAATAATGTTTGAATATCAACCCATATTTACACACTTGTTTATCATAAAAAGTGTATGAACAAAGAGTGAAAACATGTTGAATTTAAAATAGAAAATAGGCATATGCATGTACAAGTAATGTAATCAATTTAAACTTTTAAAGTCATACTTGCATAAAAAATAACATGCATTTTTAATTTTAAGAACACCCAATCAATCACAAAAAAAATATTCATTCTTATCATGATGCAAATAGCATAAGAATTTTGGATTGAGTGTACCTCCTTTAGTGGTCTAGTTTAATGACGAGAGATCTTTGAATATTTCTCTTCATTCTCTTTTATTCATCTTGATTGATGGTCAAAATGGGACAACTTATCTTTTGTTGTTGAGAGAGTTCTTCCAATGATGAATCAAAACTGTCACACACTCTCAAGAGTATCTTTAACCATTTTGAAATTAATGCTTTAATCCTTTATTCGCACAAGCGTTCATCCAATAGGATGATTGCTCCATAATCAAGTCTATGCCGTATACAACACCTTGCTGCTTGATTTTTAAAGCTTGGAATGCTTGATGGCAGAGCCACTCATTTCAGCCTAAGAGACGTTTGGATGTTTTGAATGTGTTATTATACTTATTCTTTAGTAGAGCTTGAATATCATTTCTGTTGTTCAGAGGCATGTTAACCACTGTAGTTGCATCTCCAGCAGCAGCAACAACTTTGGTACCAGTAACAAATTCCTCCCAATTAGTTCTTCTAATAATTTGATCACGAGGAGATGTTTTGGAGGAAATGTTAATAGTGAGGTAGGTATAGGAGCAAATGGTTCAAGCTCATTGTTGATGTTCTTCAACCATATCATCATGATGTGCAACATTAGTTTTTATTGGATGAAAGATATTTACTGTCAAGAACATTCTGCTTTTGTGGAGAACATTCTGCTCTTTGTGGAGAACTTTCTAGTGTATACCTTCTTGCTTAATTTGATCTTTTTTTTATATCCTTTTTGTTTTGCCATGATCAGACTTTGGAGTTTTCATGAATGATATTTGAACATTATCAACTTTGTGATTTATCCAAATATAACATTATAATTATTTATCTTCACCATCCTATCTTTCATCATAAAAATCAACATATTCATCAAACATAATATGCATAATATCATCTATAATTTGGGCCTTGAGATTCTATAATATTTATGGAATGTAGAACATTCAAAATATATACTTTGATGGTGTTTTAAAACAAATTACTCATACTTTCTTTATCATGTGAAACATAGTAATGACATTCAAAAATGTCAAAGTATGATATGTTTTGCTTTCTATTAAAAAAATGATATGAAGGCATGTTAAAGATATTTTCTACTAAAGAAGCCAAGATTAAGAACATGATAAACAATTTTTGTGGCTTTTCTCCAAAATTATTTTTTCAACACTTGATTTATTTAAAATTGTTCTATCCATTTTTTGTAACTAATTTCTTGTAACTTTATATTGTTGGAAAGCTCTTTGACAAACAAATCATGTGAAATATCATTTTTCATCAAAGAATTATTTGAAGAATAATATTTCAAATTTCCTTTGATCATTTCAGGAAATGACAAATTTTTTTTAAAAGACTTAGAAACATGATTCGGTTGGAAATTCATTTAAGTATAAAACATAAGAATTTTTCTTTAAAATGAAACATGAGGATGTTTGTTTTACTTCAGCCATGTGGGGTTTAAAAAATAACTTTAAAAGCAATTTTACAAAGTTATCTTTCACATATCAAACATCCTTAATCTACGCAAAATTATTTCAACAAATGATACATGTACCTTTGATTTGTTAATGTTTCCAAAGGTTATAGACGCTCCAAATTTTTGTAATGAAAGGCGGCACCATACTTTTCCATTCATGTGTATTGAGCAAGCCTTGTTCATGTATCAATGTTCTTTCTTGATTGTTGGATGGTGTTCCTGCATCACTAGTAATGACTTTGGTACCCATATTTGTTTGGGTCCTTGATGGTTAGTATATCTTCTTTTAGAAGATTTTTTAAAACTTGATCTCTTTTTAAAATAGCAAGTTGACTCGTAGTGGTCATTCTTGGAATAAGAGGAACATTTTGTTGTTGGTTTTGAAGAAGGTTTGAAAATCTGAGTTTTAAACGTCTTTGAAATTGATTTTGATGAAATTCCAGAACGTTCTCCTTTTTTCAAACTTTCTGAAGAAAGTTCTGTTTGTGTTCCAGAACGTTCTCCCTTTTTAAGGCTACCTAGAGAACGTTCTCCCTTTTTCAAGTTTCCTGGAGAAAGTCTTGTTTTTGTTCCAGAACGTTCTTCCTTTTTAAAGATCCTTTTGTTCTTGATTTTTTCATCTCTTTTCTTAAAATAACATACAAGCTCCAGATGTCCAAATTTACTGCAATATGAACATTTGGTTTTTCATTTCTCCTCTTTTCTTTTAGGAACAAAAAGGTTTTCATAAATCTTTTCTTTTTGAGAAGTTTTGAAACATAAATCATTTTTGTCAAATATCCTTTCTTTGGATATCATATTCTTTTGAAATGTTTCAGTGGTTGTTACCAAGTTGGTTAAATCATTTTTCAATTCACGAACTTTTATTTTTAAAGAGGTACTTTCTTCTTTAGTTTCAGAACATTTTGGAAAATGTTTTTTTATGGTTATCTCATTGAGAGCTTTTTGTTGCTCAACCGTTTTTAAATGAGTTTGCTGCAAACTTTGAATGACCTTTCTGAGTTCGTCATTCATAGCTTGGGCTTTCTCTTTTTCTTCTTTTTCTTTACGGAGTTGTTCTTTTAATAAACCAAATTTTTTAGCAAGAAGATTTGAATCACAGAAAAGATTATCAAATTCTTTTTCCATTTCTTCACATAAAGGACAGAGTTCAGAGATGATTACCTCATTATTTTCTAAGTTTTCCTTTAAGCACATGTTGGTTTATGACATTACTTCTTCTTCCTCTAACACTTGTTAGGTGCTTAATCTTTAGAGACCAAGCTCTGATGCCAATTGAAGTAGCAATATCGATTTACAAGAAAGGGGGGTTTGAATTGTAAATCCACCCTTTGAAAATTCCTGTTAAAAACTTAAGAAAATAACTCAAGATTGATCTTGGTTGTGAAAACAGAAAAAAGAGAACGTTTCTTGGTTTTCACCAGAAAACAGAGAACGTTCTTGGTTAGTTAAAATCAACAGTTCAGTTTATCTATTTAACTTGATAATTAATAGACTGAAAGTAAATAGAGATAAGGGAAGAGATATCACACACAGATATATCCTGGTTCACCCAACCCGGACTACGTCCAGTCCTCACAACGGTGAGATTTTCCACTAAGTGTTTAAAACAAGAACCTTCTTGGTTTTACAGCACCTAGTTCATATCAGATTTGATCTGTTACAGTTTGTCAATCCTTTCCACCCAGAAAGAATTACAATCAGATCACCTATCAACCCTTGATAGGATTTTACAGCTTCACCTTTTAACCTTAAAAGGATTTTTCTAAAAATGACTCACTCAAGCTATAAACAAGCCTTATAATCTTGAGTGTTGAATGACAATGATAGGATTTAAAACAGAATCTGTTTTGACTCAACTCTTGTTTGAGTTTAGATTCTTTACAAATGGTTTCAGTAAACTAAAGATAGAGAATTTGATATAGAAGGTTACTGATTTCTTGAGAAGCTTTCAAGTGTGTAGATTTATGTGAGTGATGTTTTTCTCTGTACTTGAAGCTGTGTTTTCTTCCTGAGCTTTTTCCTTCCTTTTATAGGCGTGAGAGCATTTAATGATGGTCAAATAGAGCCGTTGGTAGTGCTCTTGTCAGGCTTGACCAAAGGCATTATTTCTGAATAAAAATAATCCAACTTTTGACTATTTTTATTTTTTGTTCAGACTGGGCTGTGTTGCGTTTTGGATCAAATTTTCATGAGTGATTAATGATCCTTTAACACTTCTGATAAGTGATAATATTGTAGGCTTGAACTGGAGCTTTTGAATCACTTAAAACAGATTAAAAACGATCACAAAGCTTGTTGCAGAAAAACTGTAGTTGCTGGAGATTGATGATCAATCTAGAGCTTTAGCTTTGGGGTTTCCTGGAGATTGATAATCAATCTGGAGGTTCAGTTTTGATCATTTTGGATTTCTTCCTGATCTTTTCTTGGATCTGTTTTGATGTAAACATACTTCAAGATCGTTCAACGTTCTTGGCAGTCAAGCTGGAGAATAATGTTCAGTATGCTGGAGAATGATTGTATCATTCTGGACTAATGGTACACTGTTGGAGAATGATGTTTAAACATGCTGGAGATTGATGTTTGTTCATTCTGAAGATAGTTGTTAATCATGCTGGAGAATGATAATCATTCAGGAGACTAATGATCATTCCTAGAGACTGATGATCATTCTTGATAGAAGATCATTCTAGAGACTGTTCTGATCATTCTGGACATTCTGATGTCCAAGAACAGACTTGGTTCTTCCTCTGAATGTATTTTTTGGAGGTATCCTCTGAATGTATTTTCTGGGGATATCCTCTGATATCGTTTTTCTGGTGATATCCTCTGGTATCCTTTGGTTGAGGTATCCTCTGGTATTCTCTGGTTGAGGTATCCTCTGATAGCCTCTGGTTGAGGTATCCTCTGATATCCTCTGGTTGAGGTATCCTTTGATATCCTCTGGTTGAGGTATCCTCTGATATCCTCTGGTTGAGGTATCCACAGATGGAAACTTGGTGAGGTATCCTCTGATGGCAGCTTGGTGAGGTATCCTCTGATGTCAGCTTGGTGAGGTATCCTCTGATGTCAGCTTGATGAGGTATCCTCTGATGACAGCTTGGTGAGGTATCCTCTGATGGCAGCTTGGTGAGGTATCCTCTGATGGCAGCTTCGTGAGGTATCCTCTGATGTCATCGGGTAACATCTGCTGTTTTTTCAGATTGTGTCAGGAGTGTTCTTTATGCTGATTTCTTGGCTTTCCTTGAATCATTAACATGCTGTTAATTCTGGGCATTCTGGATACCGTGCAGTCTTGTTTTGACAGCTTGATTCATGGCCTTTTTCTTTGTGATTCGAATGGCTTCTTTTGATTGTAATTGATCACATTTGTGCATTTTGATGAAGTGAATGGTTTCTTGCTTTGTTCACTTATGAATTCATGTTCCTTAAACAAAACATAAGTGAAATCGTTAGTAGACCACCATTCATAAAACTTAATCATTTAATTTAAAAGGTTTGTTGTTGTAACACCCCGAGTTTAAAAGACAGCGCGAGTGTATTTTTTTTTTTTAAATAATTAAGTAAAAGGATTTTTTTCCAAAATTAATATCAAGGGAATTAAAATAAATCAGTTCATTTCAAAGGTTATCACCCGGCCTGTGGCCACTAAACAGTGTCAAAGTGTAGAATAATACAGCGGAAAAAGTAATACATTAATTCCCAAAATAAAATTACATTTCCCAAAACTCAAGACCCTATACAAAAGTCTAGACTGATCATGCACTAAGCTACAGTAGCACGGTCTCCACCGTATTCTCTATAAGTCTCGTCTTCAGCCAACCGTCCGTCCCTCTGCATTGTCCACGTATACTCCGTACGTAAAGATCAGGGGAAACTAACGACGCTTCCGTCGTTACTGTATCCGTCGGTAGGACGGGTTCGGGTAACATCTGAGGGCAAAGCCCAAAATCCACAATATAATAGCAAGGGTCACCGACCGAAATTAACAAATAATCACATAGCATATATTTCACAGCAACAAATATAACAATGGTATAACATATGATGATGAGGAAAATAATAATGCTCATTTGAAATTTAATGACATATTATTATGAAATATGTGGTAAGTACAAACAACACCTCAGCAAAACACAATCATTAAGTCAGAAATTCAGATTTTGGACAGTACTCACACACATTCAATTTCCACTCATTCATCATATAATCAAACGTGACCCACCGGTCAATCACTCAATGCAATATGTATATGCTCATGTATACAATTTTCTTGGAATCACCAAGGTGCAGTCACTCAACAGACCAGCAGAATATGTTTGACTTTAACGACCCTCAAGACCAAGGTGCAATCGCTCAACAGATCAGCACCAGTGCAGACGCTCAACAGATCAGTACCTAGTGCAGTCGCTCAACAGACCAGCACTCGTGCAATCGCTCAACAGATCAGCACGTGGTTGCGCATTTCAGGGTACAGACGCTCAACAGTCCAGTACCAGTGCAGTCGCTCAACAGACCAGCACTTATATACCAAGGTACAATCGCTCAACAGATCAGTACCTAGTGCAGACGCTCAACAGTCCATCACTCGTGCAATCGCTCAACAGATCAGCACGTGGTTGCGCATTTCAGGGTATAGACGCTCAACAGTTCAGTACCAGTGCAGTCGTTTAACAGACCAGCACTTATATACGAAGGTACAATCGCTCAACAGATCAGTACCTAGTGTAGACGTTCAACAGTCCAGCACTCGTGCAATCGCTAAACAGATCAGCACGTGGTTGCGCTTATTTGAATGGACCACCACGAACACGCGGCCATTCCGTAGCCCGGATAGAATGGACCACCACGAACACGCGGCCACTCTACAACCCATCACGGTTACTACTTTCATGTGTATTAGCCTCTCACAGGCTAAATACACAGAAGTTAAATCCTCGCACGGATAGAATGGACCACCACGAACACGCGGCCATTCCGTAGCCCATCACGATGGTTACTACTTAACTTCGCAGACCATCACGGTTACAGCATTACTCTGTGGCCCATCACGGGTACCACCTAACTATGCAATGCATGAACCTGCAATGTTTTCTCTTCACTGAAAACAGTATGCAATAACAGAAAAACTCAGCCTCCCAGCATTTCCCCCAAAACATCTCAACACAATTAATTTCATCATCAACACATCAATGATTAAACATTCAAGCAATCATTAACACTTTACTTTATCACAACATTCCATTCTTAATTATCATAAGTCTTTTCCCCAACACTTAAAATTCACAAAACAGTGTTTAAAATTGAGTTTTCTGGGAAAATACGAATCTGTATTCGAATACAGCTTCTCTGTATTCGAATACAGAAGCCAAAAATAGTGCAGAATTACACTCTGTACTTGAATACAGCCCTCTGGTATTCGAATACAGAGGCAGTCTCAGTGCACAAATCAACATCTTTCACTACATCAGTAAAGTCTCAAAAACTTCATCACCACGTCCTCAAAATATCACCAAAAGTTCCATTTTAATTCACCACAACATTCCCAATATCCCCCAAACACTCAGGGTTTACAAAACACTCTTAAAAACATGGAATTTTCTGAAAACTCGAATCTGTATTCGAATACAAACCCCTTGTATTCGAATACAGAAGCATGAAACTGCAATTTCAACATTCTGTATTTGAATACAGCATGCCTGTAGTCGAATACAGAAGACAAAACTAGAATGATCAACATCAGAACATCAGAAGCAGAAACAGAATGATCAACATCAGATCATCAGAAAACAGAACCAGAATCAGAATGATTAACATCAGAACATCAGGAACAGAACCAGAATCAGAATGATTAACATCAAAACACCAGGAACAGAACTAGAATCAGAAATCATCAACACCAGAACATCAGAAACATAAGCAGGATAAGAATGATTAAAATCAGAACATCAGAAGCAAAACAGGATGATTCACATCAGAAGCAGAAAAAAATGACTCACACCAGAATCATCAGAAGCAAAATAGAATGATTCACACCAGAATCATCAGAAGCAAAACAGAATGATTAACACCAGAATCATCAGAAGCAAAACAGAATGATTCACACCAGAATCATCAGAAGCAAAACATAATGATTCACACCAGAATCATCAGAAGCAAAACAGAATGATTCACACCAGAATCATCATAAGCAAAACAGAATGATTCACACCAGAATCATCAGAAGCAAAACAAAATGATTCACACCAGAATCATCAGAAGCAAAACAGGATGATTCACACCAGAATCATCAGAAGCAAAACAGAATGACTCACACCAGAATCATCAGAAGCAAAACAGAATGATTCACACCAGAATCATCAGAAGCAAAATAGAATGATTCACACTAGAATCATCAGAAGCAAAAACAGGATGATTAACAGAATCATCTGAAGCAGAAACAGGATGATTAACATCAGAATCATCAGAAGCAAAAACAGGATGATTAACAGAATCATCAGAAGCCGAAACAGGATGATTAACATCAGAATCATCAGAAACAAAAACAGGATGATTAACAGAATCATCAGAAGGAGAAACAGGATGATTAACATCAGAATCATCAGAAGCAAAATCAGGATGATTAACATCAAAATCATCAGAAGCAAAAATAGGATGATTAACAGAATCATCATAAGCAGAAACAGGATGATTAACATCAGAATCATCAGAAGCAAAAATAGGATGATTAACATCAGAATCATCAGAAGCAGAAACAGGATGATTAACAGAATCATCAGAAGTAGAAACGGGATTATTAACATCAGAATCATCAGAAGCAAAAACATGATGATTAACATCAGAATCATCAGAAGCAAAAACAAGATGATTAACAGAATCATCAGAAGCATAAATAGGATGATTTACATCAGAATCATCAGAAGCAGAAATAGGATGATTAACATCAAAATCATCAGAAGCAGAAACAGGATGATTAACAGAATCATCAGAAGCAGAAATAGGATGATTAACATCAGAATCATCAGAAGCAAAAACATGATGATTAACATCAGAATCATCAGAAGCAGAAACAGGATGATTAACATCAGAATCATCAGAAGCAGAAACAGGATGATTAACATCAGAGTCATCCGAAGCAAAACAGAATGATTCACACCAGAATCATAAGAAGCAAAATAGAATGGTTAACACCAGAATCATCAGAAGCAAAACAGAATGGGTAATACCAGAATCATCATAAGCAAAACAGAATGGTTAACACCAGAATCATCAGAAGCAAAACAAAATGATTAACACCAGAATCATCAGAAGCAAAACAGAATGATTCACACAAGAATCATCAGAAGCAAAACAAAATGATTAACACCAGAATCATCAGAAGCAAAACAGAATGATTCACACAAGAATCATCAGAAGCAAAACAGAATGATTCACACAAGAATCATCAAAAGCAAAACATAATGATTCATAGAAGAATCATCAGAAGCAAAACAGAATGATTCACACTAGAATCATCAGAAGCAAAACAGAATGATTCACACTAGAATCATCAGTTTTAAAACCCTTTTTATTTTGAAATCATCAGTCACACCAGATTTTCATCAACAGAACAGCATGCAAGCATTTCAGCTTTCTCAAACCATCAGAACATCATGCAAGCATTTCAGCTTTTTCAAACATCAGAACAACATGCAAAGCATGAAGGTGCAAACACGAGAAGGGGGGGTTGAATTGTGTTTGACTTAACTTGAATACTTTTCCTATTTTAATACTTTCAAAACAAAACTTGATGTATAATTAAAACAGAGTTAGTAGCGGATAAAAATAAAAATAAAACTCACAGATTTTATACTGGTTCACCGTTAACAAGGCTACGTCCAGTCCCTTCGCCTTGAAGGATTTCACTAATTCAACCTTGAATTACAACCTTGCTACTGACCCTCCAAGTCAGTCTTCTCAAATAGTCTAACAATCATAGACTTCTTTGAGGAAAAACAACTCCTGTTCTTCAGCCAATCTGACACCCCAGATTGTAGAAGAATTCACAACACTATGAATCTAATTGCTAAGTACCTTGCTACCCTTTCTGAATCCCTCAGTTTGTAGACCCTACTTCAACAACTTAGATACAACCCTATCTAATTGCCAAGTAACCTGCTACCTCTACTGACTCCCTCAGATTGTAGACTCTACTTCAACAACTTAGATTTGCCACAGTGGAAAGAAAATAACTGAGTACTTGCTTCTTGAAAGCTGAAACTCACAATTGACTTATATGAAAATTTGAGAGTGGTTACTTTGGAAGTGTGTGACTCTTTTGTGATTTTCGATTGCTGAGCATTCTGCCTTGAGCCTCCTTTTATAGATGAAAATTAGGGTTTCTTCCATGATCAAATTCGAGCTGAATCTTGCTGGATTCTCTTCCAAAAATAACTTGACCAATTGGGCTTCATATAAATAAAAAACATATCTTCAGATTTCCTTTCAAAATAACTGGCAAAATAAATCTGTTGGTTGTTCCCGCCAATGCTCCTGAATTCCATGCTACTCCACTTTATTTTTATAACCAATCTTTTTAACACTTTAATTAAAATAACTTGCAATCTCCATCGTTGATCAATTCTGGACCATCAGAATTTTGAGCGCTAGTCCACATCTGGTCCAAGCTAAATGATATGTTGTGATCCTCTGAATTCGGCCATCCCTGGACCACACTTCCCGACCCTCTGATCTTCTGATTTCGGCCAACCTGGATGCGCGCCTGATATGCTGAATTCTTTTGGACTCGGCCATTTCTGGACTTGCACATTCTGTCCCTCTGATTTCGGCCAACACTGGGCCATGGTCTGATTTTCTGATCTGGACCATCACTGGACTCAAAAAATTATTTATGAACCATTGATCTGGATATTTTTACTCTGATCTGGACATATTTTGGAATTTGGTCTGGAACAAACTGAAATAAACTTGATCAAAAAATATTTCAGTCTGGACATTTTACCTTTGATTTTCGACCAGGTCTGGGTTGATTCTGGAACTCATTTCTTTTGTTCTGGACTTAGTTCCACGTTCTGAATCATGCCATCTAATGGTCTGGGCCAAATCTGGATTGATCCTCTTGTTCTGGACTCATAAACATACCTTCTAGTCAAGTCTGGAACAAGTCTGGGCAGTGTAATTTTTCACTGCCAGGCCATCTTCTGGTCAGAATAACTTCTGGAATAAAATTGATATTTGATTCTTGTTTGTCTAGAACAACTCTCCTTCTGGCAGGCTTTCCAATGGTATGATCCATGTTTCATTCTAATTTTTATTCCTTCTGATCTGGGCCATCAAAGATATCTTCTGGTCATGTTTTTGAACATTCCTGGATATCTTCTAGTCAATCCAGAATTCATTTTTCTGGAATCCTTTGATCTCTGCTTTTGTTTCCTTCAGTTTCTGGGGCATTTAACTTAATAATTCAAAGTACAAAATAAGTTTACATTGAGTACATTTGTAAGCATCAAAATCCTAAGTACTTAGAACCAACTTGGTTCCAACAAAGCATTCAGCTTTCTCAAACATCAGAACAACATGCAAACATTTCAGTCAAACAGCAAACATCACATAGCAGCAAAATACCAACATAATGCATTTTTTTTAATATTCAAAACAGTTTTATGAATATGCTTTTTACTCCTCTTCAAAATATCATGCAATGCATTTTTCAGCTTTCCCCATAAACAAAACAGTGTTGGAATAATCACCCCAAAACAGCATGTTGCAGATTTTTAAAACCTCAACAGAATGCATTTTCTTTCATATTTCAAAATGTCATGTAAAACAGTTTCTTTTTCAAAACAGAAACTCAAATATAATCACACCTCAAACATACATTTACAGCCCTAAATGCAACTAGAAAGTGGAAGGTGCCCTTACCCTTGTTGCGTGTTTGCTACTTCTCACGTTTCTGTTTGCGTTCCCGTTTGCGCGTCAAAATCGGCGAAACTCCCGCCTGCGTTTGCTGCTACGAAACTGAGTTCTTTAGCTCCGTAATGATGTGGGGAATAACTTTTGTACTGGGGTTTTTCTGGTTTGGTGCCTAGGTTTCCAATTAATGGCACTTTTGAGGAAGTCCCTCTTTTTCCTTTGTAATCGTGAACAGAATTCAGAACACAGAATGGGAGAGAAGGGTGCTGTTACATGCAGCACTGTTACATGCAGTATGGGCAGTGAGGAAGGAGGGATGGTGTTCTGATTTCACCATCCTTCTCACTCCTATTTATAGGCTTTTGTGGTGCCACCTCACCCGACACTTGTCTGATTTTCAGCACTTAACCAATCCCGTCGCAATTAGCCGCTAATCCTTAATTAACGGTCCGATTAATTTAATTACTCGAAATTAAATTAATTTAATCTTCATCCAATAATTTTAATTCATCTTCCAAAATAAATATTTATATATATATATATTCACTCAAAACATACATATATTAAATATTTTACAAATATCCCCAAAATACCGTTAATATTAATTCTATAAATTAATATTAATTTTTAAGGGTCTTACAGTTGTCATTAAAACATATATCAAAAAGATTTTTTTCTCAACATCTACCACAAGAAAAAATGATATGGAAAAAGAAATTAAATTCAAATTTGTTACAAAAACAGTTTAACACATTTTCACGAAAAGTTTGTTTACCAATTTTGCCATATAGTTCGGTAACATTTTGTTTGTGTGATACCTCTTAGAATTGTTCTAATTTCATCATTATATGATCTATAAAAAAGTTCATATATAGCATCTCTCCTTATGAACTTGAAAAACATTTCAAACAAACAAAATGTTAACAGCAAAAGCATGAGAGAGTTAGTTTTGAGTTGGAAAACAAACTTCCTCAAAGGTAATTAAGAAAGATAGAAAATAGAAGAAAAGACTATTTTTTTTTTGTGTTTCTTCTTCCTTATGATTTCTCTCTTATTTCTTGCTTGTTTTGGTATTCATTCATCAATCCTCTACACACCTAGACAATGGGGAGATTTTATGAGCAACAAAATAAAAAAATGGAAGGAAAACTCAAAGATATAAAAAATAGTATTAATATTTTTAATCAATTATGGGTGGTAAAATAAAACATGTAAGATAAAAAGATCAAACAAAAAAGGCTTAAAAAAGGATCAAAAAAGAAACAACAATGATGTTATACAAACATAATTTTATAATTGACTAATTCTAATAATATGCATTAATTGATTTATGAAATCCTACAACAAAATTTTATAATTGACTAATTGATATATAAAATATTGAAACATTTTCCCATATGAAAAAAAAAATTGAGAAAAATCAATTTATACTGCCAATATATAAATAAAAAATTCATATTATAAATTTCAAGTATGTAATAAAAATTGAGAAATAAATTTACATACCGGAAATTTTGAAAAGGAAATTTTTGGTATGATACACCAGAAATTTCTAAAACGAAATTTCCGGAATGCAAAAAATTTCCAATATGTAAAAACAATAGATGTATGGTATAAAAACATATTGATTTTGTTTAAAATTTTTGTATTTTCTATAAGGTTTTTTTTTTAAAGTTCATACAAAAAATGGTAAAATGTGAGGGTAGGAGTTAATATAAAAGAGTATGAAATCCAATTTTTTGAACAAAATTGCGTATTTATGTTTACAACAATTTTTTGATCCAGAATCACCCATCCAAAACATTTTTCCTCCCTTTTATTTAAATATGTGGATTCCACACAAATTTAGTTTTTGTTTCCGTATTTTTTGTTATGAATTCTTCGGTCTTAGTGTGACGCTTTTTAATTTTTTTATCTTGGTCCAGTGTTTATTTTGGTTCATATTTACACTGTAGATTTAAACGCTTACAAATTTCAATCAATGATTTTTGCATTGTCAAACATTATATATTCAAAAACATAAATATTTTAGACACTTAAATTTTGAAGGAATTCTGCGATTACGATCCTTCCGACATTTTTTACGACCTTCCAGAAGATTTATCTTCATTGATCTTTGAAGGATGTCCTCCCACTAAAGTTGATATATTCTGTCCGTGAGTCTGTGTTAGTTTGAAAGCTGCTGTCGATAGTGAAAATAATTTGGTCATTAATTCATTCATTCTTTACTTACTTCTGCTGGATAAAGAAGATGAAAGCAGACTCGTGAACCAAACATGTAATTAGGTAGTCCATTTTAATCTAACATTTCAATTGTTTTGCCTGCATGAGGCTTATTGCAGAATATCATTATGAATATAACAATGTAACACAATATGCTTATTTCTCAAAGTGATGAAGTGTTCTTATATTCTTATTATTAAGTGTTCTATTATTTTTGTATTTTTTATTTTTCTCATTAATTGTTTCTGTTAAAGTAAATACTTCCCAATGTATGTTTGATTTTGTTTCTAAATGATGTTTTCACTGAGTCCTTGGATAATGATATCATAGGTAGAGTGCAATAGACGAAAGGAAAAAAATTCTATTACTGTAAAAAGATTATTGTTTTTATGATGTGAATTTAGTCTGGACTGTATAATGCAACACTCGATAAGATATTTCATTTTGCATAAAACTCTTGAATTGCATCTCCATACAATCATTTTTTACATTCTTAGATTAACACGAGGAAGAATCCTTTACAAAGTCGACCTTCATAGTTATATTGTTACTAGCGCATTGCTTTGGAAATAAGGATGTTGACCTTCATAAGTTGATGGATATGTGTTTCATAAACTATTATCAATCTCATTATAGATGTCAATGTGTATACCTCAATTCATGCAAATAGGAGTTCAACTCTTAAGTTGCATTCTCCGCACATGTCGAAATGCATAATTATATTTAGATTTTTGTTACTTTTATTGTCTATAAAAATCACCTCACGTATCACAATCTAGCTAATTTATTATTTGTGTTTAATAGAACAAATAAATTAGACGCAGAGAATCAGATTTGTCGCTCTAACTTATCTCTTTGAATTAAAACCTTTAAAATGAAAGACATGACTCTTGCAATTATCTTTCTTGTTGTGTTGTATGCTCAGCTAATTCTCGAATTTAATTACTCTGTATTGAAACAATAACATTACAATATGGTTTTCTCTAAAGTTGTTGAGATGTATAATTCTTATTTGATGTGTGTTGATTATTTAACATGTTATGATCCTTGCAACAACACTCTAGATGTATATAACAACATAGCCAATTATGGTTCAAAGTTAAAGGTGGCATAATCAGCAACGGTTATTAACATTAATTAGGTGAATTTCAATGAATATGTTTTTAGTAGAATAAATTAGCTTCCTTGTGTCAAATTCAATAGGCAAGACCAATGCTTATTATCCTTAGTTAGTAATAACAAGTTTTTAGTTTGTACCTAGAATTTGATATTTCTAGAAGACTATATATGGTGCAATGTACTTTTCTTTCGTTATAAATTCTCATAATAATTTCCTGCTACTTTGATGTTGATATTATTACAATGCTACCATCTTTTTCAGCTATAGGATTACTATTGCATTTATTTCATCAAGTCAACGGGTAGGATTGTCTCAAAATTTCCATTATCGTAGTTGTGTATATGTAGACACATTTTTAGAACATGTCACAATGTAACCTGCATTAAACATTTATATCATTATAATTTTACACACAAAACCATAATGAAGAGGATCATAAATCTATTTCAGTTATTTCAAGTCAATAAAGTAGCATTTTTATGCAACAAAAAAGGTAAGGTATTAATTTGCATAAATTGTCCGACGAGAATAATTTATATAACAATTTTTTATACTAAAGTTCCTATAATTTTTTTCTACTATATATGACTATTCTGTATTTTTGTAATATGTTGTTTTCAAGTTAAATTAGCTTATTTAAGATTTTGTGCAACAAAAAGATGCGGTATCAATTTGTGTAAAGTAGTATAAAAAAATAAAATTGTTTAGTTAAACTAGGCGCAGTTGAAGTAGGATGTTATATGTCCAGATTAACACCATATTTTGCATAACTACCGAAGTTCAAAAATTGGCATTAACTTTATTTAACTATCTATAATGTTCAACAAAATGAATATTGAAGGCTTTGTTAAATTGTTTTGTTGAATATTAGTTATGATTGAAACTAAAATGAAGGATAATATGCAGGAAATTGCTGGTTATGAGTTGGTAAAAGTTCTTTAAATTAAAAATAGTTAAACAACATTTTGGTTTTTGACTAAGAAAAAAAAAACCAAATTAGTCCTCAAACCATCAAAATATCAGTCAGTTTAGTCACTAACGTGATGTTATAACGTTCATCGACTATTTTGACAGTAAACTGTATCTCTTAGTGACTCTTATTCCATTGACTAATTTAAGTTTTTTGTTGAGTCAAAATCAAAATCACCGTCTCCTATACGGACTAAAATTAGAAACAAAATACCAAGAAGGAAGTCTAAAATTAAAAAAAATAAAGCTTAATGGCATCCGAAATTTTTAGAATCTTTAACAAAGTGGAATAACTATACATTCAAGAGAGACCAATTGGATTGTGATTGTTGTAATTTACCTTTGTTTTAAAACAATTTGATTAATTATTTGATATTTTAGTTATTTTTAAATATTTATGTGTAGATATAAGAATGACAAAAACTAATATTCTTGGTCACCCTTTTAAATTCCACTACTACTTCACTAAATTTTCTGAAAATTTGATGTTCTAATTTATAAGTTTATTTCCTATATTTTTGTATCATGTCGATACCAGCAAATTTTAGGGATTTATTATATTTGCTCATATTAAATTATTCGTTGATTTTTGAGTTATCTTTTGTAAGGTAAAAATGTCCGCTTCAAGTTATAACATGAACATATAAAATAAATGTAATTAATGCACCGTAAAAAAAAATAATTAATGGCAATAACTAGACAAAGAGAAATAAATATCTCAATTCAGAGTAAAAATATAGAGCGAAGATTGATTCTAGTTTCTGGAAAAAATTGTGAGACATGAATTACTCATTGAAAAAAATTAAATGCAACCTTTTATTGAATTATAAAATTCTAGCATTGTTATTATCTTTATATATAAATGATTTTTAAGAAATTTTTTTCCTTTCAACTATAGTCAACTTTGTAATTTACCTTTCTTACTTAGATATGTGATTGAATTATTAATTAAAATTATATATTTTGTATTTCAATTATTGTTGGTTATCACATACTCCACATTTTGCATTGATCTTAATATTAAAAAGTTATTAAGTTTGTACATAGAGATTTTTTATCTAAATTAGTGGCATATTTAAATTTTATTTATTATTCACTTGTTCAAGTATTTGTAATATCGTGGATTTTTATTTATTTAACACATATATCATATATAAATGTGTATTTTATTTGCTTATCTTCTTCAATTTTACTTAACTAATTAATAGTTATTTGAGAAATGAAAGGACACTCACTAATAAACTAAAAATAAAAATTTATATTAAAAATATTTTGGAACCTATGTTTTCAAACTTTAAAGGCTTCAAGTTTGTTATTTTCAATGTACAATTTCCAATTTTGATTTCCTTAACAAGAGCTCTTAAGACACTTGTTAGCATGACCCACAGTATTTTTATTGCTCTAATTCACTTTTGGATAAATGTATTTCAGTTTTCCAACACATATAAAATACTTAAGTTGTCCTTTTTTAAATTTGATAAGTTTTTTTCTGTAATTATTATACTTAAACATTGTTTTTTAATTTAATTTTTTAATTTTTTTAGGAATTTGCACGCACAAAAAAAAAGATTGAAATGCAAAAATTATTTCTTCATACCACAATGAAAGTAGAGTCATTTTATCTGTGAGAGATTAAAATAAATGATTTTAAAAAAAATTAGTAGTTTAATATTGGATTCATGATAATTGAATTTTAATTTTTTGATCCGTATACTACAACTATTTGTTTTTCTAAGTATTTTTTCAACATTCATTTATGAAATCCAATTTTTTGAACAAAATTGTTTAAAAACTCAAACAACATTGGGTATTTACACGTGGTTTACAACAATTTTTTGGTCTAGAATCACCCATCCAAATCATTTTTAATACCTATACATTTTGAAATAAAGAAACTCTTCAGCTTGTCCTTCTAGTACTCGAACCGTTCCTCATCAAACAGAGGTGTTCTGTTGATGTTTCGTCCAACAGTTTCTTCATTGAATCCAGACATGTTGAACACTTGGATCTTTCCTCAAACACTGTAAAGTACTCAGCCTTGAGACCGAGCTCTGATGCCAATTGAAGGTGCAAACACGAGAAGGGGGAGTTGAATTGTGTTTGCCAAACTCGAATTCTTTTTGCTGTTTTTGATGAATGTTGATTTAAGTTACTTGTTCAATAAATAATCAGATTAACCAGTGGATAATAACAACATAAGAACACATCAATTTATCCTGGTTCACCATTAACTTGGCTACATCTAGTCCCTTCACTTCGAAGGCTTTAATCCACTAATTCAAAACACTTTGAATTACAGCACCTGAACCTCCAAGACAGTCTTCTCAAACAGCTTGACAACCCCAGACTTTTGAGTAATAACAACACCTTGACCCTACAAGCCAAGTCTTCTCCTACCAATCTGACAACCCCAGATTGAAGAAGGAATTCACACCACTATCGGGTTTGATTACAAGGGTTTGGAACTTTGCATTGTTGCTTCTAGAAAGCTGATTGTTGCAATGACTCTCACTCTCGAAAAATCACTTAGAAAATATTGCTCTTGCACTCAAGTGTTTCTCTCTTTTGAACTCTCGGATGACTTTGAATTGAAGCTTGAGTTCTTGTATTTTTCGATGCTTACTACTGCGGATTGAAGCCTCCTTTTATAACTGAAATATGGGCTTTGTCCAAGCTTAATTTCGAGATGAATCTTGCTCAGATTTCCTTTGAAAATTCTTTTGAACAATTCTGTCACTTTTTAATTTCAAACTGAATCTTCTTTGCTCAGATCTCCTTCGAATTTCCATCATGTTTTCTTTGATTTTTGAATCAAATATTCTTCAAACTTTAATCAAATCTCTTTCAAAATTCAATCAATTCTTCTTCGAATTTTAATCAAGTCTTCTATGAATCTGAATCACGTTTTAAATCTAGACCGTGTGATCTTCTGATCTGGACCATGTCTTCTGATATGGATCATGTTATCTTCTGATCTGGACCAAGTCTTCTTTTGATCTGGATCATGTCTACTTCTGGACCATGTTTGCTTCTGATCTGGACCATGTCTTCTGATCTAGACCAAGTTATCTTCTGGACCATGTTTCCTTCTGATCTGGACCATGTCTCTTTCTGGACCAAGTATTCTTCTGATATGAACAATGAATGATATCTTCTGATGATGTCATTGATTCTTGCCTATGATGATATCCTCTTATTTTTTCCTTTGATGATATCCTCTGATTTTTTTTCCTTTTATGACATCCTCTGATTTTTACCTTTGATGATATCCTTTTATTTTTGTCTTTGATGATATCTTCTGAATTTTGCCTTCTCAAACAGCTTGACAACCCCAGACTTTTGAGGAACGAAAACAACACCTTGAGTCTACAAGTCAAGTCTTCTCCTACCAATCTGACAACCCCAGATTGAAGAAGGAATCTACACCACTATCAGGTTTGATTACAAGGGTTTGGAACTCTGCAAAGTTGCTTCTGGAAAGCTGATTACTGCACTGAATTTCTCTCTCGAAAACACTTAGAAAATTTTGCTTTTGCACTCAAGTGATTATCTCTTTTGAACTCTTGGATTGTGTTGAATATGAAGCTTGAGTTCTTGTGTTTTTCGATGCTTGATGCTCTTCATGAAGCCTCCTTTTATAGCTGTAGATTGGGCTTTGTCCAAGCTTAAATTCGAAATAGATCTTGCTCAGATTTCCTTTGAAAATACTGTTGGCCAATCCTGTTTCACTTAAATAAAAATCGTATCTTTTTAGCTTCAGATTGCATTTGAAAATTCTGTTGATCAATCTTGTTTCTTTTACTTTCAAACCATATCTTTTTAAGGTTCAGATTGCATTTGAATTACTTCAAATCTTTAGTGAATTTTTTGAATCAAATACCGTTAATACTTTGATAATTTTTTTTAATCTTGTTCCTTAATAGACACTTTAAAACTTACATATCCCTTAGCATAATGAGTTCTAAAACTATCTCTTTGAAACAATTTTCATAGTTTAATGATAATAGAACAAAGAAAATGAATCTAATCATTGTATAATGAGCATATAAGGCATGTTCTTTAATAGACATTTAATCTCTTATGAACATGTGTACATATACAGTTAAAATTCGTATATAGTTAAAAATTCTTTAATATGCATAAATAAATTATATTCTAGATCTTGATCAAAATATATTGCAAATGAAATGCCTCTACTAACAAATACATTGCATATAAATAGGAAACAAATAACTTGAAAGTACTTATTAATAAAAAGTATTTCCTATTGAGAGGGACAATAATTTGAGATAACGTCACAATCTATTAGGAAAATGGTGCTTGTTTCTACCACAAGAAAAAATGATATGGAAAAAGAAATTAAATTCAAATTTGTTACAAAAACAGTTTAACACATTTTCACGAAAAGTTTGTTTACCAATTTTGCCATATAGTTCGGTAACATTTTGTTTGTGTGACCTCTTAGAATTGTTCTAATTTCATCATTATATGATCTATAAAATACTTCATATATAGCATCTCTCCTTATGAACTTGAAAAACATTTCAAACAAACAAAATGTTAACACTAAAAGCATGAGAGAGTTAGTTTTGAGTTGGAAAACAAACTTCCTCAAAGGTAATTAAGAAAGATAGAAAATAGAAGAAAAAACAAATTTTTTTTGCTGTTTCTTCTTCTTCCTTATGATTTCTCTCTTATTTCTTGCTTGTTTTGGTGTTGATTCTTCAATCCTCTACACACACAGACAATGGAGAGATTGTCTGAGTAACAAAATAAAAATATGGAAGAAAAACTCAAAGATATAAAAAATAGTATTAATATTTTTAATCTATTATGGGTGGTAAAATAAAACATGTAAGATAAAAAGATCAAACAAAAGTGGCTTAAAAAAAGGATCAAAAAAGAAACAACAATGGTGTTATACAAACATAATTTTATAATTGACTAATTCTAATAATATGCAATAATTGATTTATGGAATCCTACAACAAAATTTTATAATTGACTAATTGATATATAAAATATTGAAACATTTTTTCATATGAAAAAAAAACGAGAAAAATTAATTTATGCTGCCAATATATAAAAAAATTCATATTATAAATTTCAAGTATGTAATAAAAATTGAGAAATAAATTTACATACCGGAAATTTTGAAAAGGAAATTTTTGGTATGGCACACCAGAAATTTCAAAAACGAAATTTCCGGCATGTAAAAATTTTTCAATATGTAAAAACAATAGATGTATGGTACAAAAAACATACTGATTTTGTTTAAAATTTTTGTATTTTCTATAAGGTTTTTTTTTTAAATTCATACAAAAAATGGTAAAATGTGAGGGTATGAGTTAATATAAAAGAGTATGAAATCCAATTTTTTGAACAAAATTGGGTATTTACGTTTACAACAATTTTTTGATCAAGAATCAACCATCCAAAACATTTTTCCTCCCTTTTATCTAAATAAGTGGATTTCACACAAATTTAATTTTTGTTTCCGTATTTTTTGTTATGAATTCTTCGTCTTAGTGTGACGCTTTTTAATTTTCTTATCTTGGTGCAGTGTTTGTTTTGATACATATTCACATTGTGGATTTAATCGCTTACAAATTTCAATCAATAATTTTTGCATTGTCAAAGGTTATAGATTCAAAAACCTAAATATTTTAGACAGTTAAATTTCGTAATATTTATAAGAAATTTAATTTAAAAATAAGAAATTTATTAATTAGTATAATTAAATATATTAATTTAAAAATCACTTGATAAATTTATTAAATAATTAAATATATTAATTAGTATTATATAACATTTATAATAATAATAATCTAATTAAAATAATAATAATAATAATAATAAGTATAATAACAAAATATAATTCATCTCATCACTCTCACTCACAACTCATACCCTCGCGACTCACTCAATAAACCACCACCACCTCCATCGTTTCTGCTTCCAAGCCACCACCTCGATCGTTTCTGTTTCGAAGCCGCCACCACCGGTTCCTCCTGCGCAAAGCCTTAACCTACCTCCATCATTTCTGTTTCTAACTAAACAAAACTTAGCCACCGGTTCCGTCGACATTAATACCCTCTTTCTTTTTTTCCTTTTTCTTCTCATCATCTGTAAATGGAGAAAAGATGCTTCGCCGCCGTTTGGGTCTATGTCTCTCACCCGCGGTTTGGGCCGGTTGTTTTTGGGCCCGAACCCGACGGAACCGTCCCAATGCCCAGCCCTATAATAATGAGAAGCAAGAAAAGAGTGAACGTATCGTTTTCTCGTGTCTTTTCCTTCTCCTTCTCGTTCTCGTGTTTCTGAAGATGGCGCTAAGAAGACTTCCTGAACCTGAACGATTCCCAATTGGTCTACGGGTTCTCGCCCTTGACATTGACTCCACTCACCATCCCATTCTTCAAGCAATGGGTAATCAATTTCAATATCAAGGTACAACTTCTGAACAATGTTTCAATTCTTGATTTTCTTTTTCTTTTTATGACATTTTATATCTTGTTGGTTGGTTCAGTTACCACTTGTTGCATGCCTTCTTTTGCGCTGAATCTTCTTTCCCAAACAAAATGCTCTTTTGATGTCATAATTGTTGATACTGATACTCAAGAATTGATTGCTTATAATTTTCTTGAACACGTTCTGTTAGTCTACCAAATTCCTGTAATTAGTAAGTCTTTTTATTATTTCATCTATGTGAGAGAGAGTGAACTGTAGCAGATATATATTTACTAATTTTTGCGTGATCTTGTTCAATTTGCAGTCATGTCTTCTGATTACTCTACAAATACTGTGATGAAAGCTATCACAAAAGGAGCTTCCGATTATTGGATTAAGCCATTGGAAGAACAAGAATTCAAGTATATCTGGAAGCATGTCGTAAAAAGAGTTATTAATAATGAAAATAAACATGAAAATATGAACAGCACCTTTAATAAAAAGCGAGGGAGAGAAGAAGACAAAGTCAATGTTCATAATGATAATTATCCACAGCGGCAAAGAAGTTCCGGATGTCATGGACTCAACAGTTGCATAATCAATTCGTAACAGTGGTCAATCAATTAGGCCTTGAGAGTATGATTCTTTCCCAATTCTTTTCTTTTCTTTTCCCTGTTTGTATTCTTTAACAACTCAACTTATATGCATTCTGTATTTTTCAGAGGCCAAGCCGAAACAAATTCTAAAAATTATGGATGTTCCGGGTTTAACCCGAGAACACATTGCTAGCCATTTGCAGGTTTGATTCTTTATTCCTGTTTTGTATTCTTGCATGCTTTCACATGGTTGGTAAATTTTGTTATAACTTGTTAAAGATAATGGAACATTTGATAGATTTTTGGTTAGTTATAAATTATTATACATGAATGAATGTATGTAGTTGTGAAGGATTTGTGAATTTCTATAAGGACCTTAAACTCCAAAAACTGAGACAGCATGTGATTTTTACTTAATAAAAACTACTGTTTTTCTAGAATAATTATCAAGAAAGTGTTACATGAATGAATGTATGTAGTTGTGAAGGATTTGTGAATTTCTATAAGGACCTTAAACTCCAAAAACTGAGACAGCATGTGATTTTTTAACTTAATAAAAACTACTGTTGTTCTAGAATAATTATCAAGAAAGTGTAAGAAGTACTTCTTGTTGCTAAACGATGGAGTGTTCTTAAAGGAAGCGAGAGGATTGCAATTACAGTTATAAGCTTTCTCTTGGTTGCATTTGTAACCGTGTGATATATATGTCTTTCTGTTTTAGCTCAAAACCATTGTAACCAAATTAGGACCAGTTTGTTACAATTCTTGTTGCTAAGTTGATTGTGTTACAATTCTGATAGGTCAAGTTCCCATATATCTACAGTAACATAGCAAGGCCTTGTTTCATTCCTAAGTTTTGAGAGTTGTCGCCAAGTTTCAAGAGTTGTAATGTACTTTGTACCATAGTGCCTTCTTTCAAGAAGTGCTTCACAATTGTTTTAATGCCTTATTTCTAAGAATAATGTTTGGCTATAGTTTATTTTTATCCCCTCAAAAGCAAAATACCTTCTTAATTTAATGGATCTAAATCAGATTTTCAAGATGTTCAGTATTAAGATTTAGTAACATAAAAAGCATACTTGTGATTTTAAACTGAAATTTGTGGAGTATTATTAACATTGAGATTGCAATACTGATTGGCAGAAATTGAAAAATAAATTGGAGAAAGGAATGCAAAAACGTGGGAGAAAAAAATCAAATTCATCAGTTTTGTCTTCTTCAGCTGAAACGCACTTAGTCCTTGAAGCTATTCACACACTTCAAGAACAGGAACAAGTACAGTCTGACCAAATTTCTGGTAGACAACAACATTTGAAGAAATTCTGCGATTACGATCCTTCCGACATTTTTTACGACCTTCCAGAAGATTTATCTTCATTGATCTTTGAAGCATGTCCTCCCACTGAAGTTGATATATTCTGTCCGTGAGTCCGTGTTAGTTTGAAAGCTGCTGTCGATAGTGAAAATAATTTGGTCATTAATTAATTAATTCATTCTTTACTTACTTCTGCTGGATAAAGAAGATGAAAGCAGACTCCTGAACCAAACATGTAATTAGGTAGTCCATTTTAATCTAACATTTCAATTGTTTTGCCTGCATGAGGCTTATTGCAGAATATCATTATGAATATAACAATGTAACACAATATTCTTATTTCTCAAAGTGATGAAGTGTTCTTATATTCTTATTATTAAGTGTTCTATTATTTTTGTATTTTTTATTTTTCTCATTAACTGTTTCTGTTAAAGTAAACACTTCCCAATGTATGTTTGATTTTGTTTCTAAATGATGTTTTCATTGAGTCCTTGGATAATGATATCATAGGTAGAGTGCAATAGACGAAAGGAAAAAAATTCTATTACTGTAAAAAGATTATTGTTTTTATGATGTGAATTTAGTCTGGACTGTATAATGCAACACTCGATTAGATATTTCATTTTGCATAAAACTCTTGCATTGCATCTCCATACAATCATTTTTTACATTCTTAGATTAACATGAGGATGAATCCTTTACAAAGTCGACCTTCATAGTTATATTGTTACTAGCGCATTGCTTTGGAAATAAGGATGTTGACCTTCATAAGTTGATGGATATGTGTTTCATAAACTATTATCAATCTCATTATAGATGTCAATGTGTATACCTCAATTCATGCAAATAGGAGTTCAACTCTTAAGTTGCATTCTCCGCACATGTCGAAATGCATAATTATATTTAGATTTTTGTTACTTTTATTGTCTATAAAAATCACCTCACGTATCACAATCTAGTTAATTTATTATTTGTGTTTAATAGAACAAATAAATTAGAGGCAGAGAATCGGATTTGTCGCTCTAACTTATCTCTTTGAATTACAACCTTTAAAATGAAGGACATGACTCTTGCAATTATCTTTCTTGTTGTGTTGTATGCTCAGCTAATTCTCGAATTTAATTACTGTGTATTGAAACAATAACATTACAATATGGTTTTCTCTAAAGTTGTTGAGATGTATAATTCTTATTTGATGTGTGTTGATTATTTAACATGTTATGATCCTTGCAACAACACTCTAGATGTATATAACAACATAGCCAATTATGGTTCAAAGTTAAAGGTGGCATAATCAGCAACGGTTATTAACATTAATTAGGTGAATTTCAATGAATATGTTTTTAGTAGAATAAATTAGCTTCCTTGTGTCAAATTCAATAGGCAAGACCAATGCTTATTAACCTTAGTTAGTAATAACAAGTTTTTAGTTTGTACTTAGAATTTGATATTTCTAGAAGACTATATATGGTGCAATGTACTTTTCTTTCGTTATAAATTCTCATAATAATTTCCTGCTACTTTGATGTTGATATTATTACAATGCTACCATCTTTTTCAGCTATAGGATTACTATTGCATTTATTTCATCAAGTCAACGGGTAGGATCGTCTAAAAATTTCCACTATCGTAGTTGTGTATATGTAGACACATTTTTAGAACATGTAACAATGTAACCTGCATTAAACATTTATATCATTATAATTTTACACACAACCATAATAATGAATTTTTTTTTAAAGAAATGAAGAGGATCATAATCTATTTCATTTATTTCAAGTCAATAAAGTTGGCATTTTTATGCAACAAAAAAGGTAAGGTATTAATTTGCATAAACCGTCCGACCAGAATAATTTATATAACAATTTTTTATACTAAAGTTCCTATAATTTTTTTCTACTATATACGACTATTCTATATTTTTGTAATATGTTGTTTTCAAGTTAAATTAGCTTATTTAAGATTTTGTGCAACAAAAAGATGCGGTATCAATTTGTGTAAAGTAGTATAAAGAAATAAAATTGTTTAGTTAAACTAGGCGCAGTTGAAGTAGGATGTTATATGTCCAGATTAACACCATATTTTGCATAACTACCGACTTTCAAAAATTGGCATTAACTTTATTTAACTATCTATCATGTTCAACAAAATGAATATTGAAGGCTTTGTTAAATTGTTTTGTTGAATATTAGTTATGATTGAAACTAAAATGAAGGATAATATGCAACAAATTGCTTGTTATGAGTTGGTAAAAGTTCTTTAAATTAAAAATAGTTAAACAACATTTTGGTTTTTGACTCAGAAAAAAAAAACCAAATTAGTCCTCAAATCATCAAAATATCAGTCAGTTTAGCCACTAACATGATGTTATAACGTTCATCGACTATTTTAACAGTAAACTGTATCTTTTAGTGACTCTTATTCCATTGACTAATTTAAGTTTTTTGTTGACTCAAAATCAAAATCACCGTCTCCTATACGGACTAAAATTAGAAACAAAATACCAAGAAAGAAGTCTAAAATTAAAAAAAATAAAGCTTAATGGCATCCGAAATTTTTAGAATCTTTAACAAAGTGGAATAACTATACATTCAAGAGAGACCAATTGGATTGTGATTGTTGTAATTTACCTTTGTAAAAAACAATTTGATTAATTATTTGATATTTTAGTTATTTTTAAATATTTATGTGTAGATATAAGAATGACAAAAACTAATATTCTTGGTCACCCTTTTAAATTCCACTACTACATCAGTAAATTTTCTGAAAATTTGATGTTCTAATTTATAAGTTTATTTCCTATATTTTTTTTATCATGTCGATACCAGCAAATTTTAGGGATTTATTATGTTTGCTCATATTAAATTATTCGTTGATTTTTGAGTTATCTTTTGTAAGGTAAAAATGTCCGCTTCAAGTTATAACGTGAACATATAAATAAAATGTAATTAATGCACCGTAAAAAAATTGTAATTAATGGCAATAACTAGACAAAGAGAAAATAAATATCTCAATTCAGAGTAAAAATATAGAGCGAAGATTGATTCTTGTTTCTGGAAAAAATTGTGAGACCTGATTTAGTCATTGAGAAAAATTAAATGCAATCTTTTTATTGAATTATAAAATTCTAGCATTGTTATTATCTTTATATATAAATGATTTTTAAGAAATTTTTTTCCTTTCAACTATAGTCAACTTTGTAATTTACCTTTCTTACTTAGATATGTTATTGAATTATTAATTAAAAATATATATTTTGTATTTCAATTATTGTTGGTTATCACATACTCCATATTTTGCATTCATCTTAATATTAAAAAGTGATTAAGTTTGTACATAGAGATTTTTTATCTAAATTAGTGGCATATTTAAATTTTATTTATTATTCACTTGTTCAAGTATTTAAGTATTTGTAATATCGTGGATTTTTATTTATTTAACACATATATCATATATAAATGTGTATTTTATTTGCTTATCTTCTTTAGTTTTACTTAACTAATTAAGAGTTATTTGAGAAATGAAAGGACACACGTTAATAAATTAAAAATAAAAATTTATATTAAAAATATTTTGGAACTTATGTTTTTAAACTTTAAAGGCTTCAAGTTTGTTATTTTCAATGTACAATTTCCAATTTTGATTTCCTTAACAAGAGCTCTTAAGACACTTGTTAGCATGACCCACAATATTTTTATTGCTCTAATTCACTTTTGGATAAATGTATTTCAGTTTTCCAACACATATAAAATACTTAAGTTGTCCTTTTTTAAATTTGATAAGTTTTTTCCTGTAATTATTATACTTAAACATTGTTTTTTTATTTAATTTTTTAATTTTTTTAGGAATTTGCGCACACACAAAAAAAAGATTGAAATGCAAAAATTATTTCTTCATACCACAATGAAAATAGAGTCATTTTATCTGTGAGAGATTAAAATAAATGATTTAAAAAAAATTAGTAGTTTAATATTGGATTCTTGATAATTGAATTTTAATTTTTTGATCCGTACACTACAACTATTTGTTTTTCTAAGTATTTTTTCAACATTCATTTATGAAATCCAATTTTTTGAACAAAATTGTTTAAAAACTCAAACAAAATTGGGTATTTACACGTGGTTTACAACAATTTTTTGGTCTAGAATCACCCATCCAAATCATTTTTAATACCTATACATTTTGAAATAAAGAAACTCTTCAGCTTGTTCTTCCAATACTCGAACCATTCGCCATCAAAAAGAGGTGCTCTGTTGATGTTTCCTCCAGCAGTTTCTTCATTGAATCCAGACATGTTGAACACTTGGATCTTTCCTCAAACACTGTAAAGTGCTCAGCCTTGAGACCGAGCTCTGATGCCAATTGAAGGTGCAAACACGAGAAGGGGGAGTTGAATTGTGTTTGCCAAACTCGAATTCTTTTTGCTGTTTTTGATGAATGTTGATTTAAGTTACTTGTTGAATAAATAATCAGATTAAGCAGTGGATAATAACAACATAAGAACACAGCAAAGACCCAATTCAAACAGTCTTCTCAAACAGTCTGACAACCCCAAACTTTTGAGTAATAACAACACCTTGACCCTACAAGCCAAGTCTTCTACTACCAATCTGAAAACCAAAGATTGAAGAAGGAATTCACACTACTATCGGGTTTGATTACAAGGGTTTGGAACTTTACATTGTTGCTTCTGGAAAGCTGATTGTTGCAATGACTCTCACTCTCGAAAAATCACTTAGAAAATATTGCTCTTGCACTCAAGTGTTTCTCTCTTTTGAACTCTCGGATGACTTTGAATTGAAGCTTGAGTTCTTGTATTTTTCGATGCTTACTACTGCGGATTGAAGCCTTCTTTTATAACTGAAATATGGGCTTTGTCCAAGCTTAATTTCGAGATGAATCTTGCTCAGATTTCCTTTGAAAATTCTTTTGACCAATTCTGTCTCTTTTTAATTTCAAATTGAATCTTCATTGCTCAGATCTCCTTCGAATTTCCATCATGTCTTCTTTGATTTTTGAATCAAATATTCTTAAAACTTTAATCAAATCTCTTTCAAAATTCAATCAATTCTTCTTCGAATTTTAATCAAGTCTTCTATGAATCTGAATCACGTTTTAAATCTAGATCGTGTGATCTTCTGATCTGGACCAAGTTTGGACCATGTCTTCTGATATGGATCATGCTATCTTCTGATCTAGACCAAGTCTTCTTTTGATCTGGATCATGTCTCCTTCTGGACCATGTTTGCTTCTGATCTGGACCATGTCTAGACCATGTCTTCTGATCTGGACCAAGTTATCTTCTGGACCATGTTTCCTTCTGATCTGGACCATGTCTCTTTCTGGACCAAGTATTCTTCTAATCTGAACAATGAATGATATCTACTGATGATGTCATTGATTCTTGCCTCTGATGATATCCTCTTATTTTTGCCTTTGATGATATCCTTTGATTTTTTTCCTTTTATGACATCCTCTGATTTTTACCTTTGATGATATCCTCTTATTTTTGCCTTTGATGATATCCTCTGATTTTTCCCTTCTCAAACAGCCTGACTTTTGAGGAACGAAAACAACACCTTGACTCTACAAGTCAAGTCTTCTCCTACCAATCTGACAACCCCAGATTGAAGAAGGAATCTACACCACTATCGGGTTTGATTACAAGGGTTTGGAACTCTGCAAAGATGCTTCTGGAAAGCTGATTGCTGCACTGAATTTCTCTCTCGAAAACACTTAGAAAATTTTGCTTTTGCACTCAAGTGATTATCTCTTTTGAACTCTCGGATTGTGTTGAATATGAAGCTTGAGTTCTTGTGTTTTTCGATGCTTGATGCTCTTCCTGAAGCCGCCTTTTATAGCTGTAGATTGGGCTTTGTCCAAGCTTAAATTCGAAATAGATCTTGCTCAGATTTCCTTTGAAAATACTGTTGGCCAATCCTGTTTCACTTAAATAAAAATCGTATCTTTTTAGCTTCAGATTGCATTTGAAAATTCTGTTGATCAATCTTGTTTCTTTTACTTTCAAACCATATCTTTTTAAGGTTCAGATTGCATTTGAATTACTTCAAGTCTTCAGTGAATTTTTTGAATCAAATACCGTTAATACTTTGATAAATTTTTTTAATCTTGTTCTTTAATAGACACTTTAAAACTTACATATCCCTTAGCATAATGAGTTCTAAAACTATCTATGTGAAACAATTTTCATAGTTTAA
Organism: Cicer cuneatum; assembly: GCA_037974295.1. Taxonomy (NCBI): domain Eukaryota; kingdom Viridiplantae; phylum Streptophyta; class Magnoliopsida; order Fabales; family Fabaceae; genus Cicer; species Cicer cuneatum. Next base: position 41,747,514 of record JBBPBO010000005.1, on the reverse strand, counting down.
TGATAATAGAACAAAGAAAATGAATCTAATCATTGTATAATGAGCATATAAGGCATGTTCTTTAATAGACATTTAATCTCTTATGAACATGTGTACGTATACAGTTAAAATTCGTATATAGTTAAAAATTCTTTAATAGGCATAAATAAATTATATTCTAGATCTTGATCAAAATACATTGCAAATGAAATGCCTCTACTAACAAATACATTGCATATAAATAGGAAACAAATAACTTGAAAGTACTTATTAATAAAAAGTATTTCCTATTGAGAGGGACAATAATTTGAGATAACGTCACATTCTATTAGCAAAGTGGTGACATCCTCTGTTATCATCTGGTATCATGTGGATGTTTTCTCTGGCCGAAACTTCTGGTGACATTTTTATCCTGTGGTTGCTTCCTCTGGACGGATCCTCTGGTGGTGTCATCCTCTGATTTTGCACAACCTCTGATTTGTTCTTCTAAGTCAAAATACAATTTACATAAAGTACTTTTGTTAACATCAAAACTTTTATTGAAAGTACCAACTTGGTTCCAACAATCTCTCCCTTTTTGATGATGACAAAACTTTGTATTTTTTATAACAATTTTTCTTTCTTTTGACTTTGACTCCCCCTAGCACTAAGCTTTACTTTGAAGTTTTCCCCCCTAAGTCTAATGCCCCAGATTCTTTATCAAATACATATTCTCTCCCTTTGTTATAAGACAAAAAGGATTGAAGGAAGAAAGAAGATCCTCTGAAATTATTTATTTATTTTTTTCATATTCTGACTTTTTTGTTTTTTTTTCATCTTTTGATTTTTTTTGGACTTTTTTTTTCATCTTTTGACTTTTTTTTTTATTTTTTATTTATTTTGAAAAACAATACACGACAATAAAAGTAAAATTACATACCAAAAAAAATTAAACTAAGCTATTTGTCTGAAATGAAAGTAAGATTAAGGTTTTTCTTGATGAAGTCAAACCTATCTTCAGGTAGTGATTTAGTGAATATGTCAGCCCATTGATGGTAAGTGTCTACAAAATGGATGTTGAGTGTCCCTTGTTGAACATAATCTTTGATGAAGTGGTGTTTGATTTCTATGTGTTTGGCTCTAGAATGAAGGATAGAGTTTTTGGTTAGGTTGATGGCTGAAGTGTTGTCACAATATAAATGGATGTTGGTTTCCTTGATGTTGTAGTCTTCCAGCTGATGTTTCATCCAAATAAGTTGAGAGTTGCATCCGGCTGCTGAGATATATTCAGCTTCTACTGTTGACATTGCAATGGTGCTTTGTCTCTTGCTTGATTAGGATATTAAATTATCTCCCAAGAACGTGCAGTTTCCACTTGTGCTCTTTCTCCCAAGTTTGTCTCCAGCATAATCAGAGTCACAATATCCACTTAGTTTGTATGTAAGAGTTTTCTTGTAGAACAAGGTGAGGTTGGTAGTGCCTTTTTGGTATCTAAGATTCTCTTAACGGCAGTTAAATGGGATTCCATAGGGTCAGACTGAAATTGTGCACATGCACATACACTAAGCATAATGTCAGGTCTAGAAGCAGTGAGGTAAAGGAGAGACCCTAACATACCTCTGTAGAATTTTTGATCAACTTTTTGGCCTGAGTCATCCTTTTCAAGTGAGTAGGTAGGATGCATTGGGGTAGCCATAGGTTTGCAATCACTCATCTTAAACTTCTTGAGAAGATCTTTTGAATATTTTGATTGATGAATGTATATACCTTTTTGACTTTGCTGAATTTGTATTCCTAGGAAGAACTTAAGTTCTCCCATCATGCTCATTTGAAATTTCTGCTGCATCAATTTAGAAAATTCTTGGCAGAGAGTTCCATTAGTAGATCCAAAGATAATATCATCAATATAAACTTGAATAATCAGAATATCATCTTTTATTGATTTTCTAAAATGAGTATTGTCTACTTGTTCTCTTTCAAAGTCATTTTTAAGTAACAAGTTACTAAGTCTATCATACCATGCCCTAGGTGCTTGTTTTAAACCATACAAAGATTTTTTAAGTTAAAAAACATAGTTTGGAAATTCAAAACTTTCAAAACATGGGGGTTGTTTAACATAGACTTCTTCACTTATATAACCATTTAAAAATGCGCTTTTAACATCCATTTGAAATAATGACATGTTATTATTAGCAGCAAAGGAAAGTATGATACGGATAGCTTCTAACTTGGCCACTGGAGCAAAAGTATCAGTGTAGTCAATACCTTCTTGCTGAATGTAGCCTTGTGCAACAAGTCGTGCCTTGTTTTTGACAACTTCTCCTTTTTCATTCAGTTTGTTTCTAAAAATCCACTTGGTTCCAATAATGTTCTTTTCTAGTCTTGGAACTAGATCCCAAACATCATTCCTTTCAAATTCATTTAACTCCTCTTGCATAGCAAGAATTCATCCATCTTCCCTCAGTGCTTCATCAACAGAAGTAGGCTCAATAGATGAGAGTAAGCCAAACAAACTGGTTTCTTTAAGTGATGATCTGGTCCTTAAGGGATCACTTGCACTCCCAATGATTAGTGTTTCGGGAT
>JBBPBO010000005.1:41561505-41744321 GCA_037974295.1 Cicer cuneatum | reverse complement strand
CATCCATCTTCCCTCAGTGCTTCATCAACAGAAGTAGGCTCAATAGATGAGAGTAAGCCAAACAAACTGGTTTCTTTAAGTGATGATCTGGTCCTTAAGGGATCACTTGCACTCCCAATGATTAGTGTTTCGGGATGTGAAGATTTGTACTTCCATCCATATCTTCCTTCTGACTTATCTTCAGATTCATCCTTTGAAGATTTGTCGAGTTCTTCTATTTTGCTTTCATCCTCCACCTTTTCAAGCTCTCTTGGTTTGTCTGCATCAGCTTCCTTTGGTTCGGGTAAACCTGCACTATCATCATCTTGCTTTGACTTTTCAAGGTCAGGCTGTTTGTCATCAAATTTAACATGTATGGATTCCTCCACAATATTTGTTTCCCTGTTAAACACACTATATGCTTTGGATCTTTCAGAGTAACCAATAAAGGTACACTTTTGAGATTGAGAATCAAATTTTCCAAGATTATCTTTAGTGTTCAACATATAACAAGTACATCTAAATTGTTTAAAATAAGAGATGTTAGGCTTTTTACCTTTCCACAGTTCATATGGTGTTTTATTCAATATGGATCTAATATAAACTCTATTTTGAATATAACATGTAGTATTAATTGTTTATGCCTAAAAGTGTTTTGCAACATTCATATGATTTAGCATTGTTCTGGCCATTTCTTGGAGTGATCTATTTTTTCTTTCTACAACTCCATTTTGTTGGGGTGTTCTAGGAGAAGAAAAGTTATGAGAGATTCCATTCTCATCACAGAAATTTTCAAAGAATTTGTTCTCAAATTCTCCTCCATGATCTCTTCTAATTGATATAATTTTAAAACCTTTTTTATTCATTATTTGTTTGCAAAAAGTGATAAACACTTTGTGGGATTCATCCTTACTACTTAAAAATTTTACCCATGTCCACCTAGTGTAATCATCTACAATGACAAACCCATAATTTCTTACCATTTAGAGATGATGTTTTTACTGGCCCAAATAGATCTATGCGTAATAGCTCAAGGGGCTTTGAGGTAGATATTGAGTTTTTAGGATTGAAAGAATTTTTTGTTTGTTTTCCCTTTTGACAAGCTTCACACATAATTTCAGTTTTGTAGCTTAGCTTAGGTAAACCTCTCACCAATTGAAGTTTATTTAGTTTTGAAACTAATCTAAGGTTAGCATGGCCTAATCTTTTATGCCAAATTAATTTCTCTTCATTTACTGACACTAGACACTTAACTTTTTGTTTCTATAGACTAAACAGATTTATCTTGTAAATATTGTTTTGCCTATAACCTGTGAAGAGTACTGATCCATCCTTCTGACTAATAGCTTTATAATTACTATCACTTAATTGACTAATACTTAATAAATTATGCTTAAGACCTTTAACTAGTAGTACATCTTCAATAGAGGAAGAAGTACCATTACCAACCGTGCCTCGACCAATGATTTGGCCTTTTTGCTTTCCTCCAAAAGCCACTGTCCCTCCTTTGCTCAAGGTTAGTTCTTGGAACATAGACTTTTCTCCTGTCATATGTCGCGAGCATCCATTATCTAAGTACCATGACTGGTGTTTCAACTTGATTGCTAAGGACATCTGCAACAAAGATAATTTTGTTTTTAGGTACCCAAATCTGGTTGGGTCTAGGTTTGTTAGTCTTGAAAGGTTTCTTGTCTTTCCTTGATTTTATCATGGGACAAGACAATTTGGAGTGACCTTTCTTAGTGCAAACAACACACAAAACATAAGAGGAAATTGGTTTAGTTACAGTTACAGTTTCATCAAATCCTATGCCTCTTTTGCCGTTGTTACTAACTCCATATATCATAGAAGCATATTTGCATCTTTCCATACCATTAATATTAAAATATTGTAAGACTTGTTCATGCATATCAGAATTACATACAATATTTGATGTTGAACAAATATTACTTTTTAGAGTTAGGTTTTCAGATTTAAGCTTAACAATATCAATTTTAAGAGTTGCATTTTCTGTTGTACATTCTGCATTTTGATTCTTTAAAACATCAATTTCTTTGGTTAGAGTCTTATTTTCTTCCCTAAGTTTTTTCAGTTTTAAAGACTATTTGTTATTGATAGTTAAAATATCATTCATTGCAGTAGTTAAATTAGATTGAGTGAGTTCAAAAAATACCTCTTTTTCATCTTCTGATGATTCACTTTCAGAATCAGATTCTGTATCGGATCCAGAAGCACTATCTGTGTGAGCCATCAGAGCCAGTTCTGTTTCTAATTCACTTCAAGAATCAGAGTTTGGGTTGGATCCAGAGGTAGAGCTGGTGCAAGCCATAAGAGCCAGTTCTGCTTCTTCATCTTCTAATTCTCTGCCAAAGTTAGCATTAGTGTCGTATCCAGAGGCAGAATGAGTATGAGCCATCAATGCCAATTCTGCTTCTTCTGATTTACTTTCAGAGTTTATTCCAGAGGCAGAATGTATGTTAGCCATCATGGCTAATTTTGCTTCTTCATCTTCAGAGGATTCATCAGAATTATCCCATGTTGCCATTAGATTCTTCTTCTTGGATCTCGAGTCTTTCTTCTGATTTTTCCCTTTCTCCAAATTTTTACATTCTGACGTGATGTGCCCAGGTTCATTGCATCCATAGCAGATGATGCTCTTCTTGTCTTATTCATTCTTTCCTCTGTTGGAATGCTTGGAATTCCTCTGGGGAAACTTCTTCCTTCTGTTTTGCCACATTTTCAGAATCTTTTTTGTTATGAAGGCAATGTCTTCTGCTTTTGATTTTTGATTCTGGTCCTCATAATCACTATCTTCTGATTCTGTTTCTATTTCTGCTTTTAGAATTTTCTTCTGTTTGGACTCTAAGGCTAGGGTTTTATTCTTCTTCTTGGGTTCAACTTTTTCAAGCTCTATTTCATGTGACTTGTGGGAGCTGATTAATTCTTCCAGCTTCAGAGTGTTCAAGTCCTATCTTCTTGAATGGAAGTGACCTTTAGTACTGGATAGACTCTGTCCTTCTAGTATTCGAACCGTTCCCCATCAAACATAGGTGGTATGTTGATGTTTCCTCCAATAGCTTCTTTAGTGATTCCAGACATGTCGAACCCGTGGATCTTTCCTCAAACACTGTAAAGTGCTCAGTCTTGAGACTGAACTCTGATGCCAAATGAAGGTGCAAACAGGAGAAGAGGGGTTGAATTGTGTTTGCCAAACTTTGAATCTTTGTGCTGTTTTATTGAATGTTGATGTGATTTACTTGATAAATAAATAATCAGACTTAGCAGCGGAAAATAACAACATAAGAACACAACAATTTATCTTGGTTCACCATTAACTTGGCTACATCCAGTCCCTTCATCCTGAAGGCTTTAATCCACTAATTCAAATCTTTGAATTACAGTGTAAGACCCTTAATTTTTAATTAAAATTATGGAATTAATTTTTAGTGTATTTCGGGGATATTTGTAAAATATTTAATGTATGTATGTTTTGAGTAAATATATATATATATATATATATATAAATATTTATTTTGGAAGATGAATTAAAATTATTGGATTAAGAATAAATTAATTTAATTACGAGTAATTAAATTAATGGACAGTTAATTAAGGGATTATCGGCTAATTGCGACGAGATTGGTTAAGTGCTGAGGATCGGACAAGTGTCGGGTGAGGTGGCACCCACATAAGCCTATAAATTGGAGTGAGAAGGATGGTGAAATCAGAACACCATTCCTTCTCCCTCACTGCCCATACTGCATGTAACAGTACCCCTTTTCTCTCCCATTCTGTTTTCTGGTTTCCAGTTCACGATTTCAAAGAGAAAAGATGGAGTTTCGCAAAAGTGTCATTACTTGAAAATCCAAGCATCAAAATAGAAAACCCTCAGTACAAAAGTTAATCCCCTCATCATTCCGAAGCTAGAGAATCCAGTTTCGTAGCAGCAAACGCAGGCGGGAGTTTCGTCGTTTTGTGACGCGCAAACAGGCACGAAAACAGAAACATGAGAAGAAGCAGAAAACGCAAAAAGGGTAAGGGCACCTTCCATTTTCTAGTTGCATTAGGGCTGTAAATGCATAACTGGCATAGCATTACTGATGTTTTCATCACTGTTTTGAAGAAAAACTATTTTGCAATGACATTTTGAAAAAAATGAAGAAAATGCATTCTGTGATGTGTAATGAATCTGTGATGTTGCTGTTTTGGTTGTTACTGCAATGCTGTTTGGTTTGTGTGGAAAAGCTGAAAAATGCTTTGCATGTTGATTCTGTTTGTGTGAGAAAGCTGAAATGCTTTGCATGATGTTCTGATGTTTGAGAAAACTGAAATGCTTTGCATGTTATTCAGATGTTTGAGAAAACTGAAATGTTTTGCATGTTGTTCTGATGTTTGAGAAAACTGAAATGCTTTGCATGTTGTTCTGATGTTGAGAAAAGCTGAAATGCTTTGCATGTTGATTCTGGTTGTGTGAGAAAGCTGGAATATGATTTGCATGTTGTGTTGGTTGTGTAAGCATATTGGAGAATACCATGCATGTTGTTTTGGAAATGCATGTTCTGGTTCTGGATGATTCTAATGTTGATAATTCGATTTCTGCTTCTGATGATTCTGGTGGTGACTATTCTGTTTCTATTTCTGGATGTTCTGGTGTTGATGATTCTGCGTCTGTTTCTGTTTTGAGTGATTCTAGTGTTGTTGGTGTTTTCAAAAGAAAAGGGATTTTAAAATGATGAAAGTGTTTCCTTCTGGAAAATCTGTATTGACGTAAAAGTCTGAGTTTTGTGGTTTAAAAGAGTGATAAAACTATTTTGGGGTTGGGCTGATTTTTCAAAAGAAACAGTTTGAAATGTGTTGAAGTCTCAGGAATATTTCACTGATTTTCGAAGGTGTATTCGAATACAACCTGTCAAGGTTCTGTTTTACTTAAGTTTTCAAACTTGTATTCGAATACGAGCCCCTGTATTCGAATACAGAGGAAGGATTTTTGCTTCTGACTTAGCATCTGTATTCGACTACGACTCTGTCGTATTCGAATACAGAAGTGAAATTTTAACACTGTACTCGCATCTGTATTCGACTACAGGCATGCTGTATTCGAATACAGGATGCTGATTTTCACCAGTTTTATCTTATGTATTCGAATACAAGGGACTGTATTCGAATACAGATTCGGGTTTTTCCAGAAACTCAGTTTTTAGCTTCTGTATTCGAATACAGATTCGTGTTTTTCCAGAAAATCAAGTTTTAAACACGGTCATGTGGATTTTTAAGTGTTGGGAAACTTTGAGAGGGGTTAAAATGATTTAAAATGGAGTCTTTGAAATAGTTTTGAAGAGGAGAGGATGATGTTTTGGAAACCTTTAATGACCTGGGAGAAAATGCTGAACTTTCAATGTTTTATCTTCTGTATTCAATTACAGGCATGCTGTATTCGAATACAGAATGTTACAATTGCAGTTTCATGCTTCTGTATTTGAATACAAGGAATCTGTATTCGAATACAGATTCGGGTTTTCAGAAATTCCAAGTTTTTCAACATTGTTTATGAACCCTAAGTGTTGGGGAGTATTGGGAAGGTTTATGACGAGTTAAAATGGAACTTTTGTGATAGTTTGACGTGGTGGTGATGAAGTTTTTGAGACTTTACTGATGAAGTGGAAAAATACTGATTTTTACACTGGAAAGCCTCTATATTCGAATACAAGAGGGATGTATTCGAATACAGAGTGTAATTCTGCACTGTTTTTGGCTACTGTATTCGAATATAGAGAAGCTGTATTCGAATACAGCTTTGTATTTTCCAGAAATCTCAGTTTTAAACACTGTTTTACGAATTTTAAGAGTTTGGGAAACGTTGGAAAGACTTAAGATAAGAAAGAATGGAATTTTGAGATAATGCAAAGTGTTAATGATTACTTGACTGTTTAATCATGACTGTGATGATGATAATATTGATTAAGTTGAGATTTTTTGAAAGATGATGGAAAGGTTGAATTTTCCTGATCATTTATATTGTTTCAGTGAAGAGAAAACACTGCATATTCATACATTGCATAGTCAAGTGGTACCCGCGATGGGCCACAGAGTAATGCGTAACCACGTGGTGATCTGTTGAGCGATTGCACGAGTGCTGGTCTGTTGAGCGACTGCACTAGGTACTGATCAGTTGAGCGATTGTACCTTGGTATATAGGTGCTGGTCTGTTGAGCGACTGCACTGATACTGGACTGTTGAGCGTCTGTACCCTGAAATGCGCAACCACGTGCTGATCTGTTGAGCGATTGCACGAGTGTTGGTCTGTTGAGCGACTGCACTAGGTACTGATCTGTTGAGCGATTGTACCTTGGTATATGTCAAACGTGCTGGTCTGTTGAGCGACTACAGGAGTGCTGGTCTGTTGAGCGACTGCACTGGTGCTGATCTGTTGAGCGATTGCACCCTGGTCTTGAGGGCCGTTAAAGTCGTACATATTTAAATTGTGCTGGTCTGTTGAGCGACTGCACCTTGGTGATTCCAAGAAATTGTATACATGAGCATATACATATTGCATCGAGGGATTGACCGGTGGGTCACGATTTGGATTATATGATGATGATTGGAAATTGATGTGTGTGAGTACTTTACAGAATCTGAATTTCTGATTAATTATTGTGTTTATTGAAGTGTTGACTGTATTTACTACATATTTTCCATATGAAACGATTGCTGTTTGAAAAAGCTTATATGTCATGAAAATTCAAATGAGCATCCTTAATTTTCATCATTGTCATATATTATGCCATGAATATATTTGTTGCTGTGAGATATATGCTATGTGATTATTTGTTAATTTCGGTCGGTGACCCTTGCTATTATATTGTGGAAATTGGGCTTTGCCCTCAGATGCCCCCCAAACCCATGACACCCGTGGGTCCCGAGACGACGGAAACGTCGCTCGACTTCATTGATCGTGCCGTGCCTACTGCTTGGGTTTACGACCCCACCTCAAGCAGGGCTACATACACGGGGAGATTGAAGAGGACCTGTAGGACCAATGGAGTGGTGTACTACGTGGAGCACATCTATGCGAGGATTGACTTTCCCGTGCCTTCCCGTTTGATATTGGAGGCGCACAGAATTTTTGATGATGCTGAGGAGCCAGCTAGAGGGGTTGAGACGGAGGCCACCGTAGGAGTGGTGACTCCTAACCCGGTGATTGGATGAGATGTACATGATTCTGAGACGGAAAAGAAGAACGAAGAGCCGAAGCCAGTAGCAGCTGATATTCCGGGTCTGTCTAGGATATTCGATGATTGTTATGAGATTCCAGCACCGCCGAAGCGACCGAGACCATGCATTGATCTGACTTCGGAGGAGATTGATCCCTCTCTGTATGATGAGGAGGAGGAGGAGGTCACATCGAGGCGAGCGGCGGAGTCGGATGAGACTTGTTTGGGATACGGAGGAAATCCGTGCTACTATAGCTTTAGTGCATGATCATTTAGTCTTGATGTATAGGATTTGAGCTGGAAATGTAATTTGTTTTATTTTAGAAATATTTGTACTACTTTTCCGCTAAACCATGCACTCTGATATTTTCTGTTGGTATGATATGACACTGATATTTTGGAATGTATTAATGTTTAATATTAAATTTCCAGAATTAAGTACTTAGTGATATTACGATGAAGTTATTTAATTACGTTCATCGATTAATCCACGACGTACTAGTTTTAAGAAACGGATTAAAGGAAACTTTTTATTTCGATTCTTTTGAAGTGATGAATTGGAAAATTATTTTAATTAATTATTTTAAAAAAAAAAAAATACACTCGCGCTGTGTTTTAAACTCGGGGTGTTACATACAGCACCTAAACCTCCAAGCTAGTATTCTCAAACAGCCTGACAATCCCAAAATTTTGAGGAACGAAAACAACACCTTGACTCTACAAGTCAAGTACTGTTCTACCAATCTGACAACCCCAGATTGAAGAAGGAATCTACACCACAGTCGGGTTTGATTACAAGGGTTTGGAACTCTTCAAAGTTGCTTTTGGAAAGATGATTGTTGCACTGAATTTCTCTCTCGAAAAAACTTCAAAAATTTTGCTTTTGAACTCAAGTAATTTTCTCTTTTGAACTCTCGGATTGTGTTGAATATGAAGCTTGAGTTCTTGTGTTTTTCGATGCTTGATGCTGCTGCCTGAAGCCTCCTTTTATAGCTGTAGATAGGGCTTTGTCCAAGCTTAAATTCAAAATAGATCTTGCTCATATTTCCTTTGAAAATACTGTTGGCCAATCCTGTTTCACTTAAATAAAAATTGTCTTTTTAGCTTTAGATTGCATTTGAAAATTCTGTTGACCAATCTTATTTCTTTTAATTTCAAACCATATATTTTTAAGCTTCAGATTGCATTCGAATTTCTTCAAGTCTTCGGTGAATTTTTTGAATCTAATCCCCTTAATACTTTGATCAAATTTCTATCAAAATATAATCAAGTCTTTTTCGAATTTTAATCAAGTCTTCACTGATTTGCATTATGATTAAATTTTGGATCGTATGATCCTCTGATCTCGGCCAACTCTGAACCATGTAATCTGATCTGTGCCAATTCTGTGATCTTTTGATCTCAACCAATTCTGAACCATGTTATCTGATCTGTACCATTATGTGATCTGGACCATTGATATTTTAATTTGAACCATTGATCCATTTATCTTCTAGTCTGGACCATTGATATTTTAATCTGGACATTTATCCTCTGATCTGGACTAAGTCTGGATTGAGTCTGAATTAAATCTGGACTAAGTCTTATGTTCTGGACAATTATATCTTCTGATCTGGACTAAGTTTTATGTTCTGGACCATGCTATCTTCTAGTCTGGACCAAGTCATTTGTTCTGGACCAGTTATCTTTTGCTCTGGACCAAGTCTGGATTAAGTCTGGACTGAGTCTTATATTCACGACCATGCTATCTTCTGGTTAGGATTAAGTCTGGACCAAGTATGACTTATGTTTCCTTCTGGTCTGGACCAAGTCTTCCTTTGACATGCTTCCTTCTGGTCTAGACCAGGTCTCTTTCTGGACTCTGCTTCCTTCTGATTTGGGCTAAGAAAGATATCCTCTGATGATGTTATTTTTCCTTATCTTTGATGATATCGTCTGATTTATGCTATCCTCTGATGTTTGCCTTTGATGACATCCTCTGATATCCTCTGGAGGTGTATCCTCTGGTGACATCCTCTGGGGGTGTATCCTCTGGTACCCTCTGGATGTTTCCTCTAGCCGAAACTTCTGGTGATAGTTTTATCCTCTAGTTGTTCTAAGTCAAAATACAATTTACATAAAATACTTTTGTTAACGTCAAAACTTTTATTGAAAGAACCCACTTGGTTCCAACATTATTATCTTCTAGTGACGTCATCCTTTGATGACATCTTCTGCTTCTGATTTGTATCTTTTGGTTGTATCTTCTGCTGACATAATCCTCTGATTTTTCATTCCTCTTCTAAGTCAAATATGTTATTTTCATAAAATACTTTTGTTAACATCAAAACTTTAATTGGAAGAACCAACTTGGTTCCAAAAATCTCCCCCTTTTTGATGATGACAAAACTTTTTATTTTTTATAACTATTTTTCTTTCTTTTGACTTTGACTCCCCCTAGGACTAAGCTTTACTTTGAAGTTTTCTCCCCCTAAGTCTAATGCCCCAGATACTTTATCAAATACATTTTCTCCCCCTTTGTCATTGGACATAAAGGAATGAAGGAATAAAGGAGATCCTCTCAATTTTTTTTTCATCTTCTGCTCTTTTTTTTATAACATGAATATAACGTAATACAAGAAAGTATAAAAATTATTTTAGAACTAAACTACTTTGGAGTGATTGCAATGTCAGTCAGATATTTAGGTTTTTCTTGATAACTCGCCAATTGAAGGTGAGATTTGGTGAATACAAAGATTTGTATCCCTATCTTCAAGTAGTGGTTTGGTGAATATGTTAGCCCATTGGTGCAGCCATAGGTTTGCAATCACTCATCTTAAACTTCTTGAGAAGCTCTTTTGTATATTTTGTTTGATGAATGTATAGACCTTTTTGACTTTGCTGAATTTGAATTCCTAGGAAGAACTTAAGCTCTCCTATCATGCTCATTTGAAATTCCCGCTGCATCAATTTAGACAATTCTTGGCAAAGAGTTCCATTAGTAGTTCCAAAGATAATATCATCAATATAAACTTGAATGACCAGAATATCATCTTTAATTGATTTTCTAAAAGTGTTTTGTCTACTTGTCCTCTTTCAAAGTTATTTTTAAGTAAGAAGTAACTAAGTCTATCATACCATGCCCTAGGTGCTTGTGTTAAATCATACAAAGATTTTTTAAGTTTAAAAACATGGTTTGGAAATTCAGAACTTTCAAAACCTGAGAGTTTTTTAACATAGACTTCTTCACTTATATAACCATTTAAAAATGCGCTTTTAACATTCATTTGAAATAATGAAATGTTATTATAAGCAGGAATGGAAAATAGGATATGAATAACTTCTAACCTGGCCACTGGAGCAAATGTTTCAGTATAGTCAATACCTTTTTGCTGATTGTATCCTTGTGCAACACATCGTGCCTTGTTTTTGACAACTTCTCCTTTTTCATTCAGCTTGTTTTTGAAAACCCACTTGGTTCCAATAATGTTCTTTTCTAATCTTGGAACTAGATCCAAAATGTCATTCATTTAGCTCTTCTTGCATTGGTAGACTCCATCTATATCCTTCTTCAGACTCATCTTCAGATTTATCCTCCGAAGATTTGTCGTATTCTTGCTTATAACTTCTGCTTTTTCAAGTTCTTTTGCGTGCATCAGCTTCTGGTTTTGGTTGATTTGTATCAGCTTCTGGTTCTATTAAATCGGCTTCTGGTTCTGGTAAATCTGCATCAGCTTCTGGTTCTAGTAAACCTGCATTAGCTTATGGTTCTGGTAAATCAACTTTTGGTTCTGGTAGATCTGCATCAGCTTCTGGTTCTAGTAAACCTGCATCATTTTCATCTGGTTCTAGTAAACCTGCATCGGTTTCCTCTGGTTCTGGTAAACCAGCTTCGGTTTCCTCTTGTTCTGGTAAACCAACATCGATTTCCTCTAGTTCTAGTAAACCAGCATTAGTTTCCTCTGGTTCTGGTTAACCTGCATCAGCTTTATCTTGCTTTGACTTTTCAGGTCAAGCTATTTGACATATAACATAATACAAATCAAATAATTTAAAAATGAACTCAATACAACCATTAATTATGCTTCTGGTGGTTTATGCTTCTGGTAAACCAACATCGATTTCCTCTAGTTCTGGTAAACCAACATTAGTTTCCTATGGTTCTGGTTAACCTGCATCAGCTTCATCTTGCTTTGACTTTTCAGGTCAAGCTATTTGACATATAATATAATACAAATCAAATAATTTAAAAATGAACTCAATACAACCATTAATTATGCTTCTGGTGGTTTCTGCTTGTTTTTGAAACCACTGAAATACTATTTTTTGTTGAAGTGTTCACATCACTTGGATCACTTGGTTCCTTTGACAGTTTGAAAACCTGTAGAATACTTATCTAGCTTTGATTTTTTAGATCAAGCTTCTTGTTATCACAGTAAACATAAATATCAAACAATAATAGTATTTACAGCAAGATGTAACCTCTATGTCAACAGTTTTAGTTTTACTATGAAAATCCTCTTGTTTCTGATTTTTAGATTCTGAATCTGTATGTTTTGTGATTAGATGGTTTGGATGAAGGGCTTTGAATTTCCTTCCTGGTTTGTAGTCTTGATGAATTCTCTTTTTGTTGATATATCAGGTTCCTCTGATAATTTTGTTTCTTCTGGTAGTTCTAGTTTTGTTGATATGTGTGTTTCCTCTGTCTGTTTTGATATTTCCTGTTCTTCATTAAGTTTTTGTTCTGATAGGCATTGTATTTACAAGTTCTTCTTCCACCAGAGTCACTTTGCTTCTGCTTGGCAAATGTTGGAACATAGACCTTTTTCCCTTCATATATTGCCAGCATCCATTGACCAGGCACCATAACGAGTGTTTCACTCTGGTTGCTCAGAACATCTGCAACATAAATAATTTTATCTTTTGGTATCCAAATCTGGTTGGGTCCATGTTTGTTAGTCTTGAAAGGTTTCTTGTCTTTCCTTGATTGTATCATGGGACAAGACAATTTTGAGTGACATTTCTTAGCACAAATAGCACACAAAACATTAGAGGGAATAAGTTTAGTTGCAATTATAGATTCATCAAATCCTAAGCCTCTTTTACCATTGTTACTAACCCCATAGATCATAGAAGCATATTTGCTTCTTTCCATACCTTTAGCAATAAAATCTTGTAACACTTGTTCATGCATATCAGAATTACATACAATATTTGATGTTGAACAAAGATTACTTTTTAGAGTTAGATTTTCAGATTTAAGCCCTGCAATTTCAGTTTTAAGATCTGTATTTTCTATTTTACTTTCTGCATTTTGATTCTTTAAAACATTTAATTCTTTGGTTATAATTGTATTCTCTTTCCTAAGTATTTTCAATTTTAAAGACAATTTGTTATTGACATTTAAAATATCATTCATTGCAGTGATTAAATCAGAGCGGGTAAGTTATGAAAATACCTCTTTTTCATCTTCTAATGATTCACTTCCAGGATCAGAGTCTATATCGGATCCAGAGGCAGAGCTTGTTTGAGCCATTAGAGCCAGTTCAATTTTTGATTCACTTCCAGAATCAGAGTCTGGGTTGCATCCAGATGCAGAATGAATGTGTGCCATCAGAGCCAATTCTGCTTTTTCTGATTTACTTCTAAAGTTGGATCTAGAGGCAGAATGAGTGTGTTCCATCAAGGCTAATTCTGCTTCATCATCAGAATCATCCCATGTTGCCATCAGATTTTTCTTCTTGGATCTGGAGTTTTTTTGCTGGGGTTTTCCTTTCTCCAGGTTCGTTCATTTTGATTTGATGCGCCCAAGCTCATTGCATCCATAGCAGACGATGCTCTTCTTGTCATGTTCATCCTTTCTTCTGTTGGGCTACTTGGAATACCTCTGGGGGAAACTTCTTCTTTCTGTTCTGCCATATCTTCAGAACCTTCCTGGTTATAAAGGCAATTTCTTCTTCTTCTTCTTCTTCTGGTTTTTGGTTCTGGTCATCAGAGTCACTATTTTTTGATTCTGCTTCTACTTCTGCTTTTAGAGCTTTTTTTTGTTTGGATTTTAAAGCTAGGGTTTTGTTCTTCTTCTGGGGTTCATCTTCTTCCAGCTCGATTTCATGTGACTTGAGGGAGTTGATTAGTTCTTCTAGCTTCAGAGTGTTCAGGTCTTTTGCTTCTGGTATGGCCGTGATCTTTGGTCTCCACCTGGTTGGCAGACATCTAAGAATTTTCTTCATGTGGTCAGTAGTGGTGTAGCTCTTCTTGAGAACTCTTAATCCCGAAACTAGAGTCTGGAATCTGGAAAACATTGCTTCAATGTCTTCATCTTCTTCCAACTTGAACAGCTCGTACTTCTTGACTAGAATGTTGGCCTTTGTTTCTTGAACTTGCTTGCTGCCTTCATAAGTCAGAGTCAGATTATCATAGATGCTCTTTTCCGTCTCTTTGTTGGTGCACTTGTCGAATTCCTTGAATGTGATTGCATTGATCATGAACGTTCTAGATTTATGATGCATCTTGTACATCTTCTTCTGGTCAACATCAATCTCTTTTCTGGGAATTTCAACACCATCAGCATCCTCTGGAGCAGTATAGCCATCTTCCACGAAGTCCCAAAGTTCGGGATCTTGTGAAATAAAGAAACTCCTTAGCCTGTCCTTCCAGTACTCGAACTGTTTCCCATCAAACATAGGTGGTCTGTTGATGTTTCCTCCAGCAGCTTCTTCATTGAATCCAGACATGTTGAACCCTTGGATCTTTCCTCAAACACTGTAAAGTGCTCAGCCTTGAGACCGAGCTCTGATGCCAATTGAAGGTGCAAACACGAGAAGGGGGGTTGAATTGTGTTGCCAAACTCGAATTCTTTTTGCTGTTTTTGATGATTGTTGATTTAAGTTACTTTTTGAATAAATAATCAGATTAAGCAGCAGATAATAACAGCATAAGAACACAACAATTTATCATGGTTCACCATTAACTTGGCAACATCTAGTTTCTTCACTCCGAAGGCTTTAATCCACTAATTCAAAACACTTTGAATTACAGCACCCGACCCTCCAAGCCAGTCTTCTCAAACAGCCTGACAACCCCAGACTTTTGAGGAATAATAACACCTTATCCCCTAGTTTGTCCAGTCCCACAATCAATTTTTATATCAAATATGGTACAACAGAAATTGTTCTATCATGTCCCACATTTTTCAGCAAATGGAATGCAACCTATGTGTATGATTAAATAAACCTTCAACAATTTATTTTTCACACCTGTTGTAGTTTTAATTCTTAAAAAATTTGAAATAATTTTTAGTGGAGCATCATTTAATTTTTTGCAACAAAAATATAAAATTATTTAATAACTAATAATTCCAATAACAAAGCACCAAGCAAATTCTATATTGAATACTCATTTAAATCATGTTCGTCTAATAGGTGTGAGTGCTCCCCCTCAACGTTGGTTTGCTTGGAATTAATTTAGAGATGGATGAGTGACTCTTAATGGAGATAGTGCATTTCAAAACTTGAACGGAATGATATCTTGTGGAGGAGTGGTTTGTGTTCATATTGGTGCACTCATATTTGGCCACTCTTATGCGTTAGCGGTATACACGATCTCGATGGCAGAATTTGGGTCATGTATATATGATGGCTTTGGAGCATGACTTTTTCGAGAGGGTTCAGAAATATTGATATCATATCAGACTCTCAAGTAGAATTGGGGTCCTTAGTTTTGAAGAAATGCTCTAATACACATTTATGTTACAGTCTTGTCACTCGTATAAAGGATGTATTTGAAAAGTTGGATCACTTTAAGATATCTCATGTCTACAGTGAAGCCAATCAAGTAGCAGATACTTTTGCTAAATTTGGTCTTTCTTATGTGAAAAATTTGGTCTTTGATATTATACCCCGAATTCTCATCATTCGCCATGTTGTGTTTGGTAGCTTTTCCTGGGGACTTCTAGCTTTGTTTTTGTTTCCTTGGGGATGTGACCCCTTACATTTCACCCAAAAAAATGGTAGTGGGCCTCGAATATGCTAAACATGGATCCTTCAAGCTTCCAAATAATTTGTTGTTATCTGAAATTCATTAATCACTTGAATCTAATCACTTGTTTCGGTCGAAAATCTGTTAACACTGCCTTGCTATTTTTTATTTAAAATAAACCATATATAGTTCATATAGATTCTGATAATTTTTATATGATACAACACTACCTTGATAATTTTGATAGTGTATAATGTGTATGAAATGAATTATATTTTTAGTATATAATCTATACTAAGATTAAGATTATTAGGGGATAATTCCAAACATTCGGCCTTTCACGTGGAAGCCTTCTAACGCTTTTGTTCTCACATTAATACTATAATGAATACTATTACAATAAATCAATTTTAATTACATTACATTTTCCGTTTGTTATTCTATCACAATTAAATGTCTCTAATCGATTATTCTCTTTTATAATGTCTTTCAATTACTGCTATTTCACCGCATATTATTTTCAGTACATATTACATCACTGAATAAAAACAACAAACCTGCAATAAAAATTAATTATACCACTGATATATTTTAGGCTTAAATATATTTTTGGTACCAACAATATAGGTTACTTTGATTTTAGTTCTTGTAATTTATTTATTTGCTTTTTATTCCAGCAATTTCTCAAACCATCAATTTTGATCCCTCGTGAATTTTTTTGTTTAAAAATACTGATGTAAGTAATTTTTAATGACGTGACACTACATGACATTCATACTTATGCTAATGAAGCACACTTAATGTTGATTCATCACTAAACATCTTCCAAAACAACTCATCTTTAACCACACAAAAAACCATAAATTTAACTAAAAATCCAAATTTCATATCTTCTCCGACTCAAAACCAATAATTTCAACTCAAAATCGAGAACATAACATATTATTCCATAAAAAAAAAACTAGGAATTCATATAAAATAACAGAGAAGAAGAAAAATGACAAAAATAGGTTTGAAAAAACAAGTCAAAACCCCATCATCAAAACATGTCAAAGTTGCATAAAAGAATTCAAGACAACACATACCGCTATGATGAAAACAGAAATTTGATCCAATCTGTTTGGATATTTCTTCATTCTTGAAATGTAATCAAATTTATCTTGAGTTATAAATTTAGTAGTGTTAACGATTATTTATGCAAATAGACTTCTTTGATAGTCTTTTGTTTATTGCTGTGATTTTATGTCACAAAAGCATAGCTTAATTTTTTAATGACCAAAAATTAATTATATAGTTCATGTTGTACTCAAATATTTATGAAACACCGATAGAAATGATGATCCATGATTTTTATATCTCATTCTTTTTATTTATAACAAAGATTAAAAATTATGGACTATTCGAATATGTCAAATACAAATTTTTCCAAAAGCAACCTTTTATTTAACTCTATTATCATGTATTAATATACAAACAAATTTTATTCATATACAAATATTTTTGGGAATAATATATGGCACAAGACCATAGTTGAAATATGATTAGACATATATTTTTGTATATTTCATTGCAAAATTACTAATTTCTAATAATGTTTCTTTAAAGAAAATCAAAATTATGTGAGACATTATTGCAAGCCTATTGTAAATCTAAGTCAAATATTCCATACTATCCTTGAAGAAAATCTCTAAATCAAACTTGTTTCACTCTAATAAATTAAAATGTTGAGTATTATCTATTAGGGGAGCAGTTACTGATGCAGTAACTGCTACAGGGGCTGTTAGTAAGCCACATGTGTGGAAAGCGTATAAGAGAAGATTTAATGGATAGTTATTTGGCAGTTATCTAACTGTCTAGTAGTTTTGTGGATAATTATTTGGTAGTTACATAACTACCTAGTAAGGAATAAATATATATAATGTAAATTGTGTGCAGAAGGAGGAGGAGGAGGAATATAATTTGTATGTTGTAGGCAGAGAGCATTTGGCACTCTGAAGGAGCATTGTGCTTTGTGTTAAGGAATAACTTTACCATGTAATTCTGTTTTTCTTATTCAATAAAGTCATACATTCCTTCTCTTCACTTCAACATTTCCTATTTTCAATTTTAATTATCTATCAATTGGTCCGACCTGCCGGATGGTTTAATTAGAGAGAGAGAAACCAAATACCAGCAAATTGAATTGAACTAATGCCACCAAAGAAGATGGAAACAAAGGTGAATGAGTTGGAGACAGAAGTTGCATCACTCAAACAAACTTTGGCAGAGATGCGATTTCAAGCCGCTCAGGATCAGGAAAAACTTGTGTCGCTCATATCCCAAAGTCTTGCGAAGAAGAGTGGACATTCAGAAACTTCGAAGAGGAACGATCAACAAATGCAGAGTGAAACCCTTGATGAATTTCGTCAATCTGTGAAGAAGGTGGAACTCCCCTCTTTTGATGGTGAAGATCCTGCAGGGTGGATAGCGCGTGCAAAGATTTACTTCAGGGTTCTTAATACAAGCCCAGAATTGAAGGTGAGTCTGGCCCAATTATGCATGGAGGGGTCAACGATTCATTTTTTTAAAGCGTTGACGGAGGAAGAAGCGGATCTGACTTGGGAGAAGTTTAAGAATGCTTTACTTGAACGTTACGGAGGGATTGGAGAAGGAAATTTGTTCGAACAACTCTCTTCGATTCAGCAAGAGGGAAGTGTAGAAGAATACATCAAAGATTTCGAGAGGCTAGTGGCGCAAGTAGACCGAATACCCGATTCACAATATTTGGGTTACTTCTTACATGGTCTTCGAGAAGGAATAAGGGGGCGATTGAGGAGTATGATAGCGATGGGGCCGGTCTCGCGCTCAAGATTGATGAACATGGCACGGGCTGTTGAGATGGAATTTTCAAAGAAGAAACCAAATTGGGTTGGGTTGCGTAGTGCCAACCAAAGGAGTGGACCGAGAGGAGTTTTCAACCGGGTGAACCCACAGGATGTTAGTGGGCCTCGTTTAGAGTGGGGTTATGGGAAGTCTAACAAGGAAAATGGAAATGGGTCTAGACCAAAAAATGATAACAGGGGTGATTCCAGGCGTGATATGCCTCGGGACAAAGGGGTTAGGCACCTGTCGTATCATGAGTTGATGGAAAGAATGAGGAAAGGGCTATGCTACAAGTGTGGGGGAAATTATCACCCCTAACATCAATGCCCTGACAATCATTTTAAAGTAATGGTGATAGATGAACCTGATGAAGGAGATTGTGAGGCCAAAGTCATGGAGGATGAGAAGGAAGAAGATGAAGTCGAAAATGAAGAGGAGTACAGCAGCATGTCTTTGAGCAATATCACTGAGGTTGAAAAAAAGAGACCAAGGACCATGAAATTAAAGGCAAAAATCAATGGAGTGCCCATTTTACTCTTGGTTGATAGTGGTGCTACTCACAATTTCATTGCTGGGAAATTGGTAAAAGCACTTGGTTGGCCCATCAAGCAAACTGAAACAATGAGTATCAAACTAGGTGATGGATTTCAAACTACCACATAGGGAAAATGTCCTGATATTGAAGTTGAGGTTGGGACTACTAAATTCACCATTGAAGCTGTTATGTTGATTTAGAAGGGGTGGACTTGGTGTTGGGGATGGATTGGTTGGAAACAATAGGGAGAATGTGGGTGGATTGGAAGGAGAAAGTGATAGAATTTGAATTGAAGGGACAATGGGTCCAATTCGGAGAAGGAGGAGGTGCTGCCGAGCAACCCATGGCCTTGCAAAGTTTGTTGGGGAAGTGTAAACAATTAGTGGATGGGTTACTATTATCCAAAGAGATACTTTTGCTGGCTGATGATAAGAACACCGAGTTAGGACAGCAACTAAACGATGAATTGAGTAGGGAATTGCAAGAGCTTTTGGAATGCTATGCTGCAGTTTTCAGTGAACCCAAGGGTCTACCTCCTAGAAGGGGAAAAGATCACGCTATTTGTCTAGAGGAAGGAAAAGGACCTGTGAATGTAAGACCTTACCGATACCCACATCATCACAAAGATGAGATCGAAAAGCAAGTGCAAGGGTTATTGGAGTCCGGGGTAATCAGACCTAGTCAGAGCGCATATTCTAGCCCGGTAATTTTGGTGAAGAAGAAAGACAACACATGGAGGATGTGCATTGACTATAGAGCTTTGAACAAGGTCACTATCCCTGATAAATTCCCTATTCCAGTTATTGAGGAACTCTTGGATGAACTACACGGTGCCAAATACTTCACCAAGCTCGACCTTAAATTCGGATATCATCAAGTACGAATGAAGGAGGAAGACATCCACAAGACTGCATTCAGAACTCATGAGGGCCACTACGAATTCATGGTAATGCCTTTTGGTTTGATGAATGCACCACATTTCAATCTTTAATGAATGATATTTTCAAACCAATGATGAGAAGATTTGTGTTAGTGTTCTTTGATGACATTTTGATCTATAGTTCAAATTGGGAGTCCCATATGAAGCATTTGAGAGAGGTTTTGAAGGTGCTGCAGCAACATAAATTAGTGGCTAACCGTAAAAAATGTTCATTTGCTCAAGCCAAAATTGAATACCAAGGCCACATAATTTCTAAGGATGGTGTGGCTGTGGATCTCAATAAAGTTCAATGTGTGCAAGAGTGGCCAGTTCCAAAGAATGTTAAGGGGGTGAGGGGATTTCTTGGTCTCACGGGTTACTATAGGAAGTTCATAAGAGACTATGGCAAGATTGCAAAACCTCTTACTGAATTGACAAAAAAAGAGGGGTTCAATTGGGGCAATGAGGCGCACAAGGCTTTTGAGGAGCTCAAAGTTCAACTCACTACTGCACCAGTTTTGGCACTCCCTAATTTCTCACAAGAGTTTTTCATAGAGAGTGATGCATCAGGTATGGGGATCGGAGCCATTTTGATTCAACAGGGAAAACCTATAGCATTCTTCAGTAAAGCGTTGGGAGAGAGGAGCCTTGCCAAATCCACCTATGAGAAAGAGTTGATGGCAATAGCACTTGCTATCCAACATTGGCGACCGTACCTCTTAGGGAGGAAGTTTACAGTGTGCACCGACCACAAGAGTCTTAAACAGTTGCTTCAACAGCGAATAACCACTCATGACCAACAAAATTGGGTAGCCAAGTTATTGGGGTATCAGTTTGACATCATCTATAAGCCGGGGCTAGAAAACAAGGGTGCTGATGCCCTCTCTCGCGTTAATGAAGGACCAGAATTGATCACTATGATTCATCAACCGAGTTGGTTAGGAAGTAAGCAATTGGTAGAGGAGGTACATAAAGATTCCAAGCTGTCCAAAATCATAACAGATTTGATATCGAGTTAGGAGGTAAAGAAGGGGTTCTCTTATATAAAAGGGGTATTGTTTTATAAGGGCAGGTTGGTAATGTCTGAGAAATCCGAGAGCATTCTTAAAATGTTACAAGAATTTCATGAAACTCCTCAAGGGGGAATTCTGGTGTGTACAGAACTTATAGAAGATTGGTTGCCAATTTGTTTTGGTTTGGTATGATCAAAACTGTGCAGGAGTATGTCAGAGCTTGTGATGTTTGCCAACGCCAAAAATACTTGGCTGCTGCCCCGGGAGGATTGCTGCAACCACTTAACATCCCGAATCAGATTTGGGAGGAGATATCAATGGATTTTATCACTGGACTCCCTAAGTCTAAGGGTTATGAAGCCATCCTAGTTGTTGTGGATAGACTCTCAAAATACAGCCACTTCATCCCCCTCAAGCATCCATATACAGCAAGGTTGTTAGCTGAGATTTTCACAAGGGAGGTGGTACGTTTGCATGGCCTTCTAGCTTCCATTCTCAGCGACCGCGACCCAATTTTTGTGAGTTCATTTTGGAAGGAATTGTTCAAACTGCAAGGTACTCAGCTGCGAATGAGCACTGCATACCATCCTCAAACTGATGGTCAAACGGAGGTGATTAACCGATGTTTGGAAACATTTCTCTGGTGTTTTACACCAGACCAGCCTAAGCAATGGATGCAGTGGCTTCCTTGGGCTGAATATTGGTATAATACCAATTTCCATGTGTCTACTGGTACCACACCATTTGAGTGTGTTTACGAACGACCTCCGCCTGTTTTGAATCGGTTCCTGCCTGGAGAAATTAAGGTGGAAGCAGTGCAAAGGGAATTGCGGGATAGGGATGAAGCCATCAAACAACTAAAGTATCAACTGCATAGGGCACAAAACCAAATGCAAACTCATGCGAATAAGAAGAGGGTGGATACAGAGTTTGCCATTGGTGACTGGGTATTTCTGAAATTGCGACCTCATGGTCAAGTTACCTTGGGTGCTCGCATCTGTCCAAAATTATCTCCACGTTACTACGGACCATTTCAGATTTTGGAGAAAGTTGGAGCAGTGGCTTATAAGCTTAAGTTGCCTGATTCATCTCGTATTCATCCGGTGTTTCATGTGTCATTATTGAAGAAAGCAGTCGGAAATTATAATGTGCAGGCCAGTTTACCTCAAGAATTGGCAAGTGACAATGCAAATAACGTAGAACCCAAATAAGTTTTGGCCAGTCGAATTGTTGCTAAGGACGAAAATACTATCCGACAAGTGCTTATCCAATGGAAGGGTCAACGAGCCGACGACGCAACATGGGAAGATGAGTTAAACATCATAAGTCAATTCCCTATACTACGACTTGAGGACAAGTCTCCTCTTGTAGGGGGGGATATTGTTAGGAGAGCAGTTACTGATGCAGTAACTGCTACAGGGGCTGTTAGTAAGCCACATGTGTGGAAAGCGTATAAGAGAAGATTTAATGGATAGTTATTTGGCAGTTACCTAACTGTCTAGTAGTTTTGTGGATAATTATTTGGTAGTTACATAACTACCTAGTAGGGAATAAATATATATAATGTAAATTGTGTGCTGAAGGAGGAGGAGGAGGAATATAATTTGTATGTTGTAGGCAGAGAGCATTTGGTACTCTGAAGGAGCATTGTGCTCTGTGTTAAGGAATAACTTTACCGTATAATTCTGTTTTTCTTATTCAATAAAGTCATACATTCCCTCTCTTCACTTCAACATTTCCTATTTTCAATTTTAATTATCTATCAATATCAAATTTGAACTATTTTATCATGCATTCAGATATGCTTTTCTTTAAATAAGAAATTCAAATCTAACGTGAAATATGAGATTACAAATATTGTAAGAAATAATATTATGGCACAAAGACCATAGTTGAAATATGATTGGACGTATATTTTTGTACATTTAATTGTATAGTTACAAATTCTGAATAATAGTAGCAAGAGTAGTATCTATTACTACCTCTTCCAACATGAGCCACCTCTCCCAAATTCAAACTTGTTCTCTTCTTCTTCCTCCAATAAAGTGGGGTGGTGTCGCAATAGGTTGGAGTCGCGGCAGAAAATTACAAACCGAAAGAAATAGTGATAAATTCTTTTAAAACTGGGAGTCACCACCATTGTTTATTTATTAAGGTAAACATTGAAAAACCCTTTAAAAAAATATAAGAAAGGTTTTTGGAACCAAATTTTGGGTTCAAAAGTCAGTTATGTGTAGAAATGTATTAACATTCTACAACATCCGTTCAAAAACAACACCTTTAATTAAATGTGCAAAAATAATGTTAACTATAAAAATATTTATTTTACCCTAAAAAATATAAACATGATTTTAAATAATATTTGTTTATTTATAAAACTGATTTTTATAAATAAATAAAAAGGGAAAATTGAAGAGAAAAAAAAGAAATGGACTTGGAGCCCAACCATCTTCTCAAAATAAATAAGTAATAAATAGTTGACAAAAAAATGAAGAATAAACAAAATAAAAGAAAAAATTAATTAAAAAAAAAAAAACTAAACTTAGAAGTTTCTAAAACCAACTAGTTGAAAATCCGTACATCGGCACAGATAATGCTATGAATTAGCTTAATTTAAATAAAAAATATCTTTGAATATATGTCATAAATAGTAAAAAGGAAGGATCATTACATTGGCTTGCTCTCTCATGTAGGGGTGTGCATGGTCCAAAAACCAAACTGAATTGCACCACATTAATAGTGCAGTTCAGTTTTTAAAAACCACTTTAAAAAAAACTAGTTATTTTTTGAACCAGTTACAGTTCAGTTCTAAACTGATTTAAAACCGGTTTATAATTATAAACCGGTTTAGTATGTTTGAATCGGTTTGAAACCGGTTTTTAATAAAACCAATTCGAACAAGTTTTTATTGAATTGTTTAAAATCAATTTTTCATTGAATTTTTTAAAAGATTGATTTTAAAACCAGTTTTAAGTGTCAATGTCAATGTCGATGCAAGGACAATCATGAACTAGAACAAATAATTCACCAAAAAAGTTGTTATAAATCAAATTAGTTCAACACATCTAATCAATCATCTAAACGAACTAGTTGATGTTTTTGATATGCCGTCTAAACTTAGTTTCTTAAATGGAAACTTAGATTCTTCAAGTAGTTCAATCTCAAACAGGACATCTTCAATAGCCATTGCCATTTAATTGGTTTGAGCTTTTCTGGTGCAGTGCAATCCAGTTTATGAATGCAGTCCAGTTAACTACATTTTTTGCACACCCCTACTCTCATGTG
Source organism: Cicer cuneatum (assembly GCA_037974295.1). NCBI lineage: Eukaryota > Viridiplantae > Streptophyta > Magnoliopsida > Fabales > Fabaceae > Cicer > Cicer cuneatum. The sequence goes on along the minus strand of JBBPBO010000005.1, from coordinate 41,720,561 downwards.
TGTGCTCCATTTAAAAGATATCAGAACTTTTTTTTATATTATTATATCTATTAACTCCCAATCAATTAGTTTAAAAAACAATTTGTCTTGTATAAATATTAGAATATAAATTACTACAAAAATATCATAATTATTTTTAATCCAAACTTTCAATAGATAGATGAGTCAATTTTTTATAATTTACTTTGATATTAAATAATTTTTAAATTTTTTTTATATATTGCATGATACTTGATAGTGCATAGGAAATAGTTGGGGCAAATTGTTTGCCCTTACATGGGTCAACCCATTTAGAAGATATTAAAAAATTTATTATATTATTATATTTATTGACTATCGATCAATTAGTTTATAAAATATAACTACTATAAAGACAAGAATATAAACTATTACAAAAACTATCATAATTACTCTTATTCCAAAATTTTGATAGATGGATTGGAGTGACCAGTTTTTTATAATTTACTTTAATATTAAATAATTGCTAAATCACATAATCAAAAATTTAAAATTAAACATTATTAGCATTTAATAATTCAGCAAAAGATTAATTTATTATTCCAATAGTTACTGAAATTAATTTTTATTATATTAAATTTAAATAAAACATAGAAATGAAAGAAATTATTTCATGATTTCTCCCTTTTAATTTCTATACATATTATTGTTATATATTGGAGTATGTTGCACACTTTTCTATTTATTGCATGATACTTGATAGTGAAGAAGAAAGGGTCTCAAGATATTGGTTTGTACAATTTAGAAGATATTGAAAAACATAATAGTAATAATAATAATAATAACTATAAAAAAATAATAATAATAATAATAATAATTATTATTATTATTATTATTATTATTAAATACAAATTTATTTTTTAGCTAATTAACTTCAAAAGTCTATAATTTTAGAGCATGTTGTACGCTTTCTTTATACATTGCATTACACTTGATAGTGAAAAGGGAACGATCAAGGTACTTGCTTGCCCTCTTATGGATCTGCCTCATTTAGAAGATATTGAAAAAGTACAATAGTAATCATAATTAAATATACATTAATCTTTTAACTAATTAACTATTGAAACTCCGTATTTTAATAAAGTAACATTTAAAAAATATGTTTAACATGTATATGGTTTATACTGCTGTATTATAATTGATACTCCCACATTTTATAAGATCTTAATACATATACATTTTGAATTAATATTTGATCTTGATACTCACATTTTTTATGTCTATCTTGTAGATAAATATCAGTGCCTTCACAAAAATAAAAATACTAAAAATGACCGAGATGACAGCTCCATTTATCTTCCTTCAAACCACTAAAATCTAACTATTATTGTATAAAACACAAGATGCGAATTAAAATGTATAAAAAGTAGTAAAAAAATACAAAATAAATGGTATCAATGTGATACGCGTAATGGTCTTAAAAAAATCATATTCTTCAATTCATGAAAAAGTGTTACTCAACAACTAGCAAGTTAATTAAATATCACATACTTGCCAAAGTCCTAACAATGAAAGATGGGAAGATGTAAAAGTAGGACATTTGAATATTCAGTTATATGAAAATGTCCAATATCACTAACTTCAAAATCGGTTGAACTGGATTTATGCAATTTGAAATAGCATACCCAAAAAAGGCTTTAAAAAAATCTACCCAAAAAGGTGCAAGGTATACTATATGCTAAAACATGTTTCTTCCAATAGAAACTATTAAAGAGAGAATGTGCAACGACATAAATTAGTTGTTTCGAATAAACTAAAAATTGAAAGCGAAAAAATCATATTGAAACAAATAAATTTTATTTGTATTCTGCAGAAAAGATATGATATGAATTATTACCAGGTTAATATGGTAATACATTGAAAACACTTAAATATTACCATTGTTAGTATTGTTCTATCTTGTTTTTTATCCATTGATGCAATTGAACCATCGACATTATTCAGGTCATAACAAAGACTATATCAAGTGATTACAACCATGTAATAGCATAAAAACCAAAAAAGAAGAAAGAAATGCAACAATAAACCTTTTCGGCCTTTAATGACTGTTTCATCTTGCAACCTCTTTGTAGCTGCTTCATTGCTTATTTTTCTTTTGCTTCAAAACTTGGACCTGTCTCTCTTGGTTTTTCTGTAAATCTATAATCCTTGTAAAGGGTTTCTAAAGTTAGAATATATTAAAAATTAAAAGGAAATTTTTCTCTTACTAAAAGTAAACTTGTTGAAGAATCAAATGATTTAAGGAGCAATGAATGATGGATATAAATAGTAAACCTCCATATAGTTTGCAACAATAGAAGTTATCATCTTATTCAATTAACAATCAAATATCCTTTATAATAGCTTTGATCTTTTCAAAGATTCATTTATTCTCAATATTGACGTGTAAATAAAAATTTATTACAGAAATAATAAAAAGTCATATTTATAGCAAATAAAAGTAATGGAGAAAACAACTTAAAGAAAACAAATCGTGAAACATGGAGAGAAAATGTTAGAGATACAAAAAAAGAGGCCAACACTTGATAAGAGAAAAGAGTGAGATCTTGTCATTCACAAAAGTAATTTTCAATTTGGTTGAAAAGTAAAATCCTCCAACTATTTTCCTTTAGGATTGAACATGAGATGAAAGGCAAATATAAAGGGTTGAAATCTTGTACCCTTAATAAAAAATTTCAACAAACATCTAATACTCAACAAAAAAGGAAAAATAACCCATCTTTTCATAACACACCACAACAGAGGAAGATGAGACAGAGAAAGAAGACAATGATATGGCACTAAATACCCTATTTTAACGACCCGTCTTGTTTGCTATCAACTATGCAAAATCTTGTCACAATAGAAGTTAATGTTAGTAACCAAAATTATCTATGCATGGTAAGAAAATCCAATTTACTAAAGGAAAAATCTAGATTCAATGTTTGTTATAGAATTTCAAAGAATAAGATGATGTCACCACTTTCTTAAGAGTATTTCCTTTGAAAGACATGCATGATATGTTGATATTTGAAAAAGTGGCGGTATAAGTCATCAAAATTAGTATAGTCCTGAAAATGATAAAATAGAGAAATAATTCAATAATATAGTAATGAAATTAAAAAAATTATATAAATCCTTTATGTTGTGCTTTTAGATGCTAAATTCACTTCCTAGGAGAAACCAATACATATTCTAAAATTGTATTCAAAATATACATATTCTTTCGTAATGACTAAGTAATAACACTGAAAACCAAATCAGTCATGAATTGATAAAGATTTTGTTGAATTTAAATCAAATACATAGATTTTCTCCACCACTCTACTAGGGTTTGTGTGAGTGTCGTTTTTTCACCTGTTAGGGCTTGACCTTGCTGAGCATTTTTTTTTTCTTTATAAAGCATTATTTCTTGTTTGTCTCATGTCAGTTTCGTTCAAATAGTTTATCCATGGAGGGTCTCACATTGTAGGAAGTGGATACAAGCATTATAGTAGATATCACCACAGATCGAGCTTCCCAAGCAATCAAAGAAAAATGCCTTGTTGGCAGACTTATTGTTGACAAACCTATCAAGGTTAAATCTTGAAGGAGAGACTAACAACCATATGATACCTAGGAAATGAGTTACTATCATGATGCTAGATCAAGGAAGATTTCTTTTTCAGTTCTATCATCGCTTAGACGTGTAGAAGGTACTGCGGGAGTATCGTGGACCTTTGACAACCACATGTGTGCACTGCACAAGGTTGCTCCAGAGGATTCTTTGATGAATGTCCCATTGAACACTTTAGATATGTGGGTGCAAATTTTTAACTTGTCTCTTGGCTTCATGTCTAAAATAGATGGTAAGAGCATTGCAAACTATATTTTTAAAGAATATGATGATAACAATGAGCAGGGTGTGTCGAGGCCATATATCAAAATTAGAGTAACCATTGATTTTTGATCCATTCTGAAGAAACAATTAAAGATTCTCAAACAAGGTGTTGGAACCAAGTTGGTTCTAAGTACTTAGGATTTTGATGTTTACAAAAGCACTCCATGTAATCTTATTTTGAACCTTGAATTATTACATTAAATGCCACCAGAAAATGAAGTTTCCAGAGGCAGAAGATGAAGACACCAGAAAATGCATTAGAAGGTACCAGAGGATGCATCCTGGAATTACCAGAGGATATCTTTGCTGGCCCAGATCAGAAGGAAGAAAGTCAGAAGGAGACCTGGACCAGACCAGAAGGAAGCCTGCCAAAGGGAGACTTGATCCAGACCAGAAGGAATCATAATTCAGACTTAGTCTAGAAGTTATTATGACCAGAAGATGGTCTGGCAGTGAAATGATAAACAGCCCAGACTTGATCCAGACTTAATCAGAGGATAAGTTAATGGGTCAAGAACAAGAGAATCAATCCAGATTTGACCCAGACCAGAAGATGGCATGGTTCAGGGTATGAAACTAAGTCCAGACCAGAAGAAATGATCTCCATATTTGATCTAGAACTGATCCAAAATAGAAGGTAAAATGTCCATACTAAAATATTAATTGTCCAGACTTAATTTCAGTTTAATCCAGACCCAGTTCATAATTGGTCCAGATTAGAGGGAATATATCAAGATCAATGGTTCAGATTTAAGTAAATGGCCCAGTGTTGGCCGAGATCAGAAGATCAGACCATGGCCCAGTGTTGGCCGAAATCAGAAGGTCAGAATGTGTGGTCCAGCATTGGTCGAGATAAGAGGATCACATCAGATTAGTTTGCTAGACCAGGTTGGCCGAGATCAGAAGATCAGAAAGTGTGGTCCAGGGTTGGCCAGAAATCAGAGGATCACAGCAGATCACTTAGTATGGTCCAGATGTAGACTAGCGCAGAAGATCAAACGATCCAGATTTAATCATGAGGATTAACGGTGGAGATTTAATTTAATTTGATCAAAGTATTAAAAGGATTTGTTACAAAAATAAAGTGAAGTCGTATGGGAGTTCAGAAGCTGTTGGCGGGAAGAAACTAAAGACATGATTGGCCAGTTATTTTTGAAAGCAAATCTGAAGCTTAAAAAGATATGTTTTTTTATTTAAGTGAAGCCCGATTGGTCAAGATATTTTTGCAAGAGAATCCAGCAAGATACAGCTTGAAATTAAGCTTGGAAGAGACCCTAATTCGCATCTATAAAAGGAGGCTGAAGGCAGAATACTTAGCATCGAAAATCACAAAAGAGTCATACACTTCCAAAGCAAACACTCAAGTTTTCAATGAGGTTAATTGTGAGTTCCAGCTTTCCAGAAGCAAGAAATCGTGTTATTTTCTTTCCCTTGTGTTAGATCTAAGTTGTTGAAGTAGAGTCTACAATCTGAGGGAGTCAGAAGGGGTAGCAGATTACTTGGCAACTAGATTCAAGGCGTTGTAATTCCTTCTACAATCTGGGGTTGTCAGATTGGTAGGATAAGACTTGACTTAGGAAGTCAAGGTGCTGTATTCCTCAAGAGTCTAGGATTGTTAGACTGTTTGGAAAGACTGACTTGGAGGGTCAGTGGAACTGTTGTAATTCAAGGTTTGAATTAGTGAAATCCTTCAAGGTGAAGGGACTGGACGTAGCCTCGTTAACGGTGAACCAGTATAAAATTATGTGTTTTTATTTTTACTTTATATCCGCTGCTAACTCTGTTTTATTCATACATCAAGTTTTGTTTTAAAACTGCAAAAACAGAAAAAGTATTCAAGTTAGTCAAACACAATTCAACCCCCTTCTCGTGTTTGCACCTTCACAAGGAGGTGATTGGATTGTCCTTCAGTTCAAGTATGAAAATCTTGGAATATTTTGCTTCCTCTATGGTGTCTTAGGACACACAAAAACATTCTACGATAATAGCTTTGAAAAAGGCCAAGATGGAACTCATGAGTAGAGCAATGATGTCAAATCGAAGACGAGAAAGTATATCGACAGTGGCAAGAACAATGGCTGAGGGAAGGAGTCATTCATAGCAAAGGAAACAATAAAATTGGTATTAATTGTCAAGGGACAAAACAAGATGCTATAATTGGTAATAATTTGATTAATGCTACTAATGGTGCATCGGTTACTAATAATGTGCAATGAGTGCATTTATTAAGGCAAACTGGTAATACTTCTGTTGTATGGGGCCATACTTGGAAGCCGAATTCAGTACTTTTGGAAATGAATTGACAATGGTAGTTACACAAGTAAGCAACATTTACAAACATTTTTCACCCCCACCACGTGACTTATTGTTGTTTAATGTCAATGTGAATCAAATGGGCAACTCTGATGTAAAAAAGATACATATGACATGTATAAGTGAACGCAATAATCAGGTCTCATGATGGGGAAAAATGCAACAAGTGACATGACTATTGATGCAAGTTCAAATGAGACAAATGGTGAAGGAAATAATAAAGTGGACATGAAAATTAATCCCTTGTTTAATGATCATTTTTTATTGGCAAGTCTTGGCTATCAAGCCTACCATGAGAAATGTGTATTGTATGCTGGAACCATCGAGGCCTAGGTAATCTACAAGCAACTCCTAACTTAAAGCACCTCGTTTGGTCATATAATCCAGACGTTATTATTTGTATGAAACCATTGATTTTTTTGTTTTATTGTGGATAGAGAAGGACATGGTGAAGGTGTTGCATATTTCTAGAAAACCCCTATTAATTGCACTATTAAAAAAATTTCTACTAATCATGTGGACATGGAGTTGATTGATAATATTAAAGGTACCCGACGTTCGACTGATTTCTATGGGTCTCTAGAAGGCTCTCGTAAGAGATACTCTTGGAACTCATTGAGAAAACTTGCTTATGATTTCGCCTTTCCATGGTATATCTTGGTAGATTATAATGATATTTTGTCACTAGAGGAGAAAAAAGGAATAGTTGAAAGTGCTAGATGGTTGATTAATTACTTTAGAGAGGTGATAATGGATGCAGATCTATCTGAAATGATACCCTTTTACTTGGTTCAAAAGCTTAGGAACAAATCATGTTTTAGAAGAGCGTATGGATAGAGCCATGGCAAAGGAGGCACAATTTCATTGTGGATTGAGAATGCTTGGTCGACAGAACCTGCTATTGAGGAGTAGGTTCGAACATCTTGGTTGGTTGGGCACAACCTTAGTGCTTTATCCAAGCTTGGTAATTGTGCTGTGGATCCTACTCATTAGAACAAGACACGTGAAGCTAAAAGAAGAAAATAAATTGATAAGTATAGGCAAAAGCTTGCAAGAATCCAGACACATGTTAATTCGGGTAACTTAAATTATTTCATAGCTCTTAAAAAACATTTGGCTTATTTATCGGTGCATGATGAGATATTTTGGAGACAGCGTGCTTAAACATTTTGGTCAAAAAATGATGATCAAAATACCCGTTTTTTCCATGTCTCTGCCTCTTCATGACGCAAGGTTAACCAAGTCTTCTCCTCAGAGAACTCGAATGGTACTATGGTAACTAAATTTGGACTATTTTATTGAACTTTTCCAACAACAAGACAGTGGTCAAGATCTAGTGCTTAATTTGCTCTCTCCTACTGTCACCATTGATGATAATGTAGCTGTCACATTTCCCTTCCAGTTTGAAGAATTTAAAGATGCTATCTTTTCCCTGAAAGCTGATAATTGTCCCAACCCTGATGGTTTTGATCATGGTTTTTACCATCACTTTTGGACCATATGTGGTCATGAGATTTTTCAAGAATGTTGTTCTTGGCTTGAAACCGATATCTTCCCTACTCACCTAAATTTTACTAATATTGAGTTGATTTCGAAAGGTGATTCTCAAGCGTCAATGAAAGAATGGATGCTTATTGCTTTATGTGATGTTATTTACAAATTGGTTGCAAATGTCCTTGCTAATAAGCTTAAAAGCATCCTTGATAAATGCATATTAGAAAATCATTCTACTTTCGTTGTGGGATGTTGTAACACCCCGAGTGTATTTTTATTTATTTTTAAATAATTAATTAAAATGATTTTCCAATTTATTACTTCAAAAGAATTGAAATAAAAATTTCCTTTAATCCGTTTCTTAAAAATAGTACGTCGTAATTTTATCGATGAACATAATTAAATAACTTCATCATAATATTACTAAGTACTTAACTTTGGGAATTAAAAATAACATTAATACATTTCAAAAGAAGAGCAATGTCATAACATCTCAGAAGAAAATATCAGAGTGCGGAATGTGTTAGCGGAAAAGTGGTTCAATAATTCTCAAATTAAAAACAAATTACATTTTCCAGCTCAAAATCATACATGAAATCTAACTGATCATGCACTAAGCTACAGTAGCACGGTCTCTGTCGCATCCTCTACAAGTCTCATCTTCAGCCAGCTGTCCGTCCCTCTGCGTTGTCCACAAAGACTCCATATACGAATATCAAGGAAAACTAACGACGTCTCCGTCGTTAGTGTAACCGTCAGTGGGACGGGTTTGGGGTTCATCTGACCGAAATAATAGTAAAAGGTCACCGACCGAAATTAACACATAACACATAGCATATATCTCACAGTAACAAATATAACCATGGCATATCATATAACAATGATGAAAAATAAAGATGCTCATTTTGAAATTTCATGACATGTATGCCTTTTCACAACAGCAACTAATTAATATGGAAAATATGTTGTAAGTACAGCCAACACTTCAGCAATCACAATCATTTATCAGAAATTCAGATCTTAAAAAGTACTCACACACATCAATTTCCAATCATCAACATATACCCAAATCGTGACCCACCGATCAATCACCCCTATGCAATATGTATATGCTAATGTATTCAACTTCTTGGAATTACCAAGGTGCAGTCGCTCAACAGACCAGCACAATTTTAATATGTTTGACTTAAACGGCCCTCAAGACCAGGGTGCAATCGCTCAACAGATCAGCACCAGTGCAGTCGCTCAACAGACCATCACGTTTAACATATACCAAGGTACAATCGCTCAATAGACCAGCACTCGTGCAATCGCTCAACAGATCAGCACGTTTTTGCGCATTTCAGGGTACAGTCTCTCAACAGACCAGTACCAGTGCAGTCGCTCAACAGACTTGCACTCGTGCAATCGCTCAACAGATTAGCACGTTTACGCATTACTCTGTGGCCCATCGCGGGTACCACCTGACTATGCAATGCATGAATATGCAGTGTTTTCTCTTTACTGAAAACAGTATGCAACATCAGTAAAATTCATGCATTTCCATCATTTCTCAAAACATCTCAACACAACCAATTTCATTATCATCACAGCATAAATCAAACATTCAACCATCTCATTATTTCCACTTCACATAATCTTAAAACTCCATTCTTATTCATCAAAAATCTTCCCTCTGTTTTCCCAACTCTTAAAATTCAGAAAATAGTGTTTGAAACTTGATTTCTGGAAAACACGAATCTGTATTCGAATACAGCTCCTCTGTATTCGAATACAGAAGCCAAAACAGTGCAGAATTAACACTCTGTATTCGAATACAGCTCCCTGGTATTCGAATACATAGGCAGTTCCAGTGCACAAATCAACATTTTTCACTACATCAGTAAAGTCTCAAAAACTTCATCACCACCACTTCAAACTATCACAAAAATTCCATTTTTAATTCATCACAAACCTTCCCAATGTTCCCCAACACTTAGGGTTTATAAAACAATGTTTAAAACTTTGATTTTCTGAAAAACACGAATCTTTGAATACAGCTCCCTTCTATTCGAATACAGAAGCTAAATCTGCAAATTCAACACTCTGTATTCGATTACAGCATACTTGTATTCGAATATAGAAGACAAAAACAGTGTAAACTCAGCATTTTCTCCAACATCATTAAAGGTTTCAAGAGTCTCATCATCTCATTTGCAAAACTATTTCAAAAACTCCATTTTAAATCATTTCAAACCTTTCCAAAGTTTCTCAACACTTTAAGATTTACATGACAGTGTTTAAAACTTGATTTTCTGGAAAACACGAATCTGCATTCGAATACAGCTTCCTTGTATTCAAATACATAAGCTAAAACTTGAGGTTCTGGAAAAACCCGAATCTGTATTTGAATATAGCTCCCTTGTATTCGAATACAGAAGCTAAAATAGTGAAAATCAGCATTCTGTATTCGAATACGAGGCTGTCGTAGTCGAATACAGATGCGAAAACAGTGGCAAAAATTGTAGTTCTGTATTCGAATACGACAGGGTCGTAGCCGAATACAGAGGCTAAGTCAGAAGCAAAATCCCTCATCTGTATTCGAATACACCTTTGAATTTCAGTGAAATTTTTCCTGAGACTTCAACACATTTTCAAACTGTTTCCTTTGAAAAACCAACAAAACATCAAAACAGATTCAGCATTCTTTTGAACCACAAAACTCAGGCATTTTTCATCAATAACAACTTTTCCAGAAAAAAACTTTCATCATTTAAAATCCCCTTTCTTTTGAAAACATCAGCAACACCAGATCATTCATCACAGTTTTGCTTAAACCACTCAAAACAGAATGTCAACCACAGCAAGAAGACATTTTTAACCATTTACATTCTGATCATTTCTCAAAACACATGCAGAGTATTTTCCAGCTTTCTCACACAACCAAAACAACATGCAATGCATTTCCAGCTTTCTCACACAAACAGAACAACATTAATACATTCAGCCAAACAGCAAGCATCACATACACCAAAACACCAACATAGTGCATTTTCGCATTTTAAGACAACATGTATAACAGTTTCATTTTTCATAACAGAAGCTCAAATAAGATCACAATTCAAGGATGCATTTAAAACCCTAAAATGCAACTAGAAAGTGGAAGGTGCCCTTACCCTTGTTGCGTTTCTGATACTGTTCACGTTTCTGCGTCAAAAATCGGCTAAGTTCCCGTTTTGCGTTCGCCGCTACGAAAGTGGGTTCTCTAGCTTTGTACTGATGAGGAGAACAACCTTTGTACTGGAAGTTTTCTGGTTTGGTGCTTGGATTTCCAAGTAATATCACTTTTGAGGAACTCCCTCCTTTTTTTTTTTTGAACGTGAACAGAATTCAGGATGGGAAGGGAAGGAATACTGTTACATGCAGTATGGAGGAGGAATGGGTTTCTGACTTTGCCCTTCCTTCACACTCCTATATATAGGCTTGTGTGGGTGCCACCTCACCCGAGACTTGTCTGATCCTCAACACTTAACCAGTCTCGTCGCAATTAGCCGATAATCCCTTAATTAACTGTCCGATAATTTAATTACTCCTAATTAAATTAATTTATCCTTCATCCAATAATTTTAATTCATCTTCCAAAATAAATATTTATATATATATATATTCACTCAAAACATACATATATTAAATATTTTACAAATATCCCCAAAATACACTTAATATTAATTCCATAATTAAATTTTAAATTTAAGGGTCTTACAGATGTTCCATTATTGACAATGTTATGGCGGTTATTGAGCTTGTTCACAATATGAAAACTAAGACTCGTGGCAATGTATGAAGCTAGACATTAGCAAAGCATTTGATAGAATTGATTGGAATTACCTTTCTGAGTTATCTTCACTTTGGGTTTCTCTCAGAAGTGGGTCACTTGGATGATGCTCTGTGTGGAGATTGTGGACTACTTTGTGATTGTTAATAGTAACATGGTTGGTCCTATTACTCTGGGGAGAGGGATGCGCTAAGGTGTCCCCTTGCCCTATAATCATTTCATTATTTGTATTGAATATCTCTCGACTTTAATCAGACAAGCCGAAAAAATAGAAGATATTCATGGAAGAAAGATTTGCATAAATGCTCTTATTATTTGTCATCTCCCTTCTGTAGATGATTGCTTTTTGTTTTTCAAGGCAAATGAAAATGAGGCTCTAACAATAAAGAGCATGCTTGCCACTTATAAAGCTGCTTCAGGACAATGGTGGTGGTTAATGATGAACCCCAAATAACACGACTCCTTAAAGCTAGATACTTTCCTCATAGTGATTTCCTCATATCTAAACTTGGACATAACCCCAATTTTGTTTGAAGAAATATCTCTAGCACCAAATTCATTATTCGAGGAGGTGGTCGTTGGAGTATATGGGATGGAACTAATATTCCACTATAGGATGAGAGGTGGATAAGTGACTCTAGTGTATTGGTTAAGCCCCCTAAATTTCACCCAAGCTTTGATAATATGACTATCTCAACATTGTTACAGCTGCACAAGAAGCAATGGAATTCTACTATGCTCCATAATCTATTTGACGACAACACGAATGTCAAAATTCTACATACACCACTAGGTGAGTCAGTTCAGCAAGATAGAATAATTTGGTGAGGTGAGAAAAATGGCCTATACTTAGTGAAGAGCGTGCATCGTCTATGTATGAATGGGTTTGTTGATAATTCAAATCTAAAACTGATTGGAAATTGACATATCATATGGAAGGCAAAATTGCTACCATAGGTGAAAATTTTATTATGGAGGTTGCTTCGCGGTTGCCTCCCGACTACATTTCGGTTTTGAGAGCGTGGTGTTAGTTGTCCCAACACTTGTGCCTTATGGGAGACAATAGATGAGGATAATATACATCTCCTTTTTAATTGCCCATCTAGCATAAGAATTTGGCAGCGTGCTAACTTATGGAATATCATTAATGCCATGGTCAATTTCCACTAGAAAATTCAAGTCCATGAGTTGCTAGTCTTGGTTCTACAACAACTCAATATTAATCAATTCATGAATTTGTGCAATCCTATTTGGGAGCCATTTGAAAAAGAAAAATAACAAAATTTGGAATGGCACAACCGATACCACTGCATATGTTATTGATAGGGGACTAAATCTTCTACAAGAATGGTCTGAAGTGCAACAATTATGACGTATAGAGCAGTACATTTCACTAGACAACCCTAATATAACAGCATGGAAAAAGCCTTCACTCGGTTGATATAAGTTTAACATGGATGCATATTTTTCCACCTCTCTAAATAAGGTGGATGTTGGTATGTGAATTAGAGATGAATATGGTATATTTGTGCTTGCACTGATAGACTAGTCTTTGCCTATTGTTAATGTTGATGTAGGAGAAGCTCTTGGACTTCTCTCTACTTTGAATTGGGCCTAATAACTCTAGTTGGCATCTATTGACTTTGATTTAGACTTTAAGAATATTGTTGACAACCTTTATATTTAAGCATTTACTAAATTGTCATTTTCATATCTATTATGTTGAGTTTGTAAGGAGACATGCATATGAAGTTGCTCATGCTCTTGCTCAAGCGGCTTCATCTTTAACTTGTATCCATATATTTATTGATATTCCGACATGAATCCAACAAATTATTATAAATGAAATGCTATAAGCATTCCTCATTCAAAAACAACCTAACAAATAAGAATCATGAAAAGAAAATAAAACATGAAGGACTTTTATATTTCTTCATGTTATAACCTACAAAAACTGACATATCCCTTAACATAATGGATTGTAAAACTGTCTCTTTTAAACAATTTTAATAGTTTAATGATAACGTGACAAAAAAAGAATCTAATAATTGAACAATGAGCATATAAGACATGTTCTTTAATAGACACTTTAAAACTTACATATCCCTTAGCATAATGAGTTCTAAAACTATCTCTTTGAAACATATTTGTTTAATGATAACAGAACAAAGAAAATGAATCTAATCACTGTATAATGAGCATATAAGGCATGTTCTTTAATAGACATTTAATCTCTTATGAACATGTGTACGTATACAGTTAAAATTCGTATATAGTTAAAAATTATTTAATAGGCATAAATAATTTATATTCTAGATCTTGATCAAAATACATTGCAAATAATATTCCTCCACTAACAAATACATTGCATATAAATAGGAAACAAATAACTTGTAAGTACTTATTAATAAAAAGTATTTCCTATTGAGAGGGACAATAATTTGAGATAACGTCACATTCTATTAGCAAAATGATGCTTGTTTCTACCACAAGAAAAAATGATATGGAAAAAGCAATTAAATTCAAATTTGTTACAAAAACAGTTTAACACATTTTCACGAAAAGTTTGTTTACCAATTTTTTCATATAGTTCGGTAACATTTTGTTTGTGTAATACCTCTTAGAATTGTTCTAATTTCATCATTATATGATCTATAAAGAACTTCATATATAGCATCTCTCCTTATGAACTTGAAAAACATTTCAAACAAACAAAATGTTAACAGCAAAAGCATGAGAGAGTTAGTTTTGAGTTGGAAAACAAACTTCCTCAAAGGTAATTACGAAAGATAGAAAACAGAAGAAAAAACTAATTTTTTTTTGCTGTTTCTTCTTCCTTATGATTTCTCTCTTATTTCTTGCTTATTTTGGTGTTGATTCTTCAATCCTCTACACACATAGACAATGGGGAGATTGTCTGAGCAACAAAATAAAAAATGGAAGAAAAACTCAAAGATATTTAAAATAGTATTAATATTTTTAATCAATTATGGGTGGAGTATTTTTTATTTTTCTCATTATTGTTTTTTTATTGTATTTTTAATCAATTATGGGTGGAGTATTAAAAATAGTATTTTTTATCAATTAATATTTTTAATCAATTATGGGTGGAATATTAAAAATAGTATTTTTTATTTTTTATCACTCAAAGAAAAACTCAACAGAATTGTATTTTTTATTTTTCTCATTAACTGTTTCTGTTAAAGTAAACACTTCCCAATGTATGTTTGATTTTGTTTCTAAATGATTTTTTCATTGAGTCCTTGGATAATGATATCATAGGTGGAGTGCAATAGACAAAAGGAAACAAAATCTATTACTGTAAAAAGATTATTGTTTTTATGATGTGAATTTTTAGTACAAGTGTTTGCCTCATGCTGTTGTGTAAAAAATATGATATATAATATACTAGATTGGAAATCTGGACTGTATAATGCAACACTCGATAAGATATTTCATTTTGCATAAAACTGTTGCATTGCATCTCCATACAATCGTTTTAGACATTCTTAGATTAACATGAGGATGAATCCTTTACTAAGTCGGCCTTCATAGTTATATTGTTACTAGCGAATTGCTTTGGAAATAAGGATGTTGATCTTCATAAGTTGATGGATATGTGTTTCATAAACTATTATCAATCTCATTATAGATGTCAATGTGTATACCTCATTTCATGCAAATAGGAGTTCAACTCTTAAGTTGCATTCTCCGCACATGTCGAAGTGCATAAGTATATTTAGATTTTTGTTACTTCTATTATCTATAAAAATCACCTCACGTATCACAATCTAGCTAATTTATTATTTGTGTTTAATAGAACAAATAAATTAGAGGCAGAGAATCAGATTTGTCGCTCTAACTTATCTCTTTGAATTACAACCTTTAAAATGAAGGACATGACTCTTGCGATTATCTTTCTTGAATGTCTTTTGTGTTGTATGCTCAGTTAATTCTCGAATTTAATTACTTTGTACTGAAACAATAACATTACAATATGGTTTTCTCAAAAGTTGTTGAGATGTATAATTCTTATTTGATGTGTGTTGATTATTTGACATGTTATGATCCTTGCAACAACACTCTATATGTATATAACAACATAGCCAATTATGATTCAAAGTTAAAGGTGGCATAATCAGCAACAGTTATTAACATTAATTAGTTGAATTTCAATGAATATGTTTTTAGTAGAATAAATTAGCTTCCTTGTGTCAAATTCAATAGGCACGACCAATGCTTATTAACCTTAGTTAGTAATAACAAGTTTTTAGTTTGTAGTTAGAATTTGATATTTCTAGAAGACTATATATGGTGCAATGTACTTTTCTTTCGTTATAATTTTTCATAATAATTTCTTGCTACTTTGATGTTGATAATATTACAATGCTACCATCTTTTTCAGCTATAGGATTACTATTGTATTTATTTCATCAAGTCAACGGGTAGGATCGTCTCAAAATTTCCATTATCGTAGTTGTGTATATGTAGACACATTTTTAGAACATGTAACAATGTAACCTACATTAAACATTTATATCATTATAATTTTACACACAAAACCATAATAATGAATTTTTTTTTTTAAGAAATGAAGAGGATCATAATGTATTTCATTTATTTCAAGTCAATAAAGTAGCATTTTTATGCAACAAAAAAGGTAAGGTTTTAATTTCCATAAACCGTCCGACGAGAATAATTTATATCACAATTTTTTATACTAAAGTTCCTATTATTATTTTTACTATATATGAATATTCTGTATTTTTGTAATATGTTGTTCTCAGATTAAATTAGCATATTTAAGATTTTGTGCAGCAAAAAGATGCGGTATCAATTTGTGTAAAGTAGTATAAAGAAATAAAACTATACAGTTAAACTAGGCGCAGTTGAAGTAGGATGTTATATGTCCATATTAATACCATATTTTGCATAACTACCAGCGTTCAAAAATTCGCATTAATTTTGTTTAACTATCTATCATGTTCAACCAAATGAACATTGAAGGCTTTGTTAAATTGTTTTGTTGAATATTAGTTAGGATTGACACTAAAATGAGGGATAATATGCAAGAAATTGCTGGTTATGAGTTGGTAAAAGTTCTTTAAATTAAAAATAGGTAAACCACATTTTGGTTTTTGACTCAGCAAAAAGAAACCAAATTAGTCCTCAAATCATCAAAATATCAGTCACTTTAGTCACTAACGTGATGTTACAACGTTCATCGACTATTTTGACAGTAAACTGTATCTTTTAGTGACTCTTATTCCATTGACTAATTTAAGTTTTTTGTTGAGTCAAAATCAAAATCACCGTCTTCTATACGGACTAAAATTAGAAACAAAATACCAAAAAGGAAGTCTAAAATTAAAAAAAATTAAAGCTTAATGGCATTCAAAATTTTTAGAATCTTTAAAAAAGTGGAATAACTATACATTCAAGAGTGACCAATTGGAATGTGATTGTTGTTATTTACCTTTGTTAAAAAACAATTTGATTAATTATTTGATATTTTAGTTATTTTTAAATATTTATGTGTAGATATAAGAATGAAAAAAACTAATATTCTTCGTCACCCTTTTAAATTCCACTACTACTTCACTAAATTTTCTGAAAATTTGATGTTCTAATTTATAAGTTTATTTTCTATATTTTAGTATCATGTCGATACCAGCAAATTTTAAGGATTTATTATGTTTGCTCGTATTAAATTATTCGTTGATTTTTTAGTTATCTTTTGTAAGGTAAAAATGTTCGCTTCAAGTTATAACGTGAACATATAAAATAAATGTAATTAATGCACCGTAAAAACATGTAATTAATGGCAATAACTAGACAAAGAGAAATAAATATCTCAATTCAGAGTAAAAATATAGAGCAAAGATTGATTCTAGTATTTGGAAAAAATTGTGAGACCTGATTCAGTGAGAAAAATAAATACAAACTTTTTATTGAATTATAAAATTCTAGCATTGTTATTATCTAAATATATATAAATGTTTTTTAAGAAATTTTTTTCTTTTCAATTATAGTCAACTTTGTAATTTACCTTTCTTACTTAAATATGTGATTGAATTATTAATTAAAATTATATATTTTGTATTTCAATTATTGTTGCTTTATCACACACTTCACATTTTGCATTGATCTTAATATTAAAAAGTTATTAAGTTTGTACATAGAGATTTTTTATCTAAATTAGTGGCATATTTAAATTTTATTTATCATTCACTTGTTCAAGTATTTAATTATTTGTCATATCGTGAATTTTTATTTATTTAACACATATATCGTATATAAATGTGTATTTTATTTGCTTATCTTCTTTAGTTTTACTTAACTAGTTAATAGTTATTTGGGGAATGAAAGGACACTCGTTAATAAACTAAAAATAAAAATTTATATTAAAATATTTTGGAACTTATGTTTTCAAACTTTAAAGGCTTCAAGTTTGTTATTTTCAATGTAAAATTTCCAATTTTGATTTCCTTAACAAGAGCTCTTAGGACACTTGTTAGCATGACCCATAGTATTTTTATTGCTCTAATTCACTTTTGGATAAATGTATTTCAGTTTTCCAACACACATAGAATATTTAAGTTGTCCTTTTTTAAATTTGATAAGTTTTTTCTGAAATTATTATACTTAAACATTGTTTTTTAATTTAATTTTATAATTTAATTTTATAATTTTTTTAGGAATTTGCATGCACAAAAAAAAAAGATTGAAATGCAAAAATTATTTCTTCATACCACAATGAAAGTAGAGTCATTTTATCGGTAAGAGATTAAAATAAATGATTTTAAAAAAAAAATTAGTAGTTTAATATTGGATTCTTGATAATTGAATTTTAATTTTTTGATCCGTACACTACAACTATTTGTTTTTCTAAGTATTTTTTCAACATTCATTTATGAAATCCAATTTTTTGAACAAAATTGTTTAAAAACTCAAACAAAATTGGGTCTTTACACTTGGTTTACAGCAATTTTTTGGTCTAGAATCACTCATCCAAATCATTTTTAATACCTATACATTTTGAAATAAAGAAACTCTTCACCTTGTCCTTCCAGTACTCGAACCGTTCCCCATCAAACAGAGGTGGTCTGTTGATGTTTCCTCCAGCAGCTTCTTCATTGAATCCAGACATGTTGAACCCTTGGATCTTTCCTTAAACACTGTAAAGTGCTCAGCCTTGAGACCGAGCTCTTATGCCAATTGAAGGTGCAAACACGAGAAGGGAGGTTGAATTGTGTTTGCCAAACTCGAATTCTCTTTGTTGTTTTTGATGAATGTTGATTTAAGTTATTTGTTGAATAAATAATCAGATTAAGCAGCGGATAATAACAACATACGAACACAACAATTTATCCTGGTTCACCATTAACTTGGCTACATCCTGTCCCTTCACTCTAAAGGCTTTACTCCACTAATTCAAAGCACTTTGAATTACCGCACCTGACCCTCCAAGCCAGTCTTCTCAAACAACCTGACAACCCCAGACTTTTGAGGAATAACAACACCTTGACCATACAAGCCAAGTCTTCTACCAATCTGACAACCCCAGATTGAAGAAGGAATTCACACCACTATCGGGTTTGATTACAAGGGTTTGGAACTTTGCATTGTTGCTTCTGGAAAGCTGATTGCTGCAATGACTCTCACTCTCGAAAAATCACTTAGAAAATATTGCTTTTGCACTCAAGTGTTTCTCTCTTTTGAACTCTTGGATGACTTTGAATTGAAGCTTGAGTTCTTGTATTTTTCGATGCTTACTACTGCTGATTGAAACCTCCTTTTATAGCTGAAATATGGGCTTTGTCCAAGCTTAATTTCAAGATGAATCTTGCTCAGATTTCCTTCGAAAATTCTTTTGACCAATTCTGTCTCTTTTTAATTTCAAACTGAATCTTCTTTGCTCAGATCTCCTTCCAATTTCCATCAGGTCTTCTTTGATTTTTCAATCAAATATTCTTAAAACTTTGATCAGATCTCTTTCAAAATTCAATCAATTCTCCTTCGAATTTTAATCAAGTCTTCTATGAATCTGAATCACGTTTTAAATCTGGATCGTGTGATCTTCTGATCTGGACCAAGTCTGGACCATGTCTTCTTTTGATCTGGACCATGTCTCCTTCTGGACCATGTTTGCTTCTGATCTGGACCATGTCTAGACAATGTCTTCTGATCTGGACCAAGTTATCTTCTGGACCATGTTTCCTTCTGATTTGGACCATGTCTCCTTCTGAACCAAGTATTCTTCTTATCTAAACCATGAATGATATCCTCTGATGATGTCATTGATTCTTGCCTCTGATGATATCCTATGATTTTTGCCTTTGATGATATCCTATGATTTTTGCCTTTTATGACATCCTCTGATTTTTACCTTTGATGATATCCTCTGATTTTTGCCTTTGATGATATCCTCTGAGTTTTGCCTTTGATGACATCCTCTGGTATCCTCTGATAACATCTTCTGGTATCCTCTAGAGGTATCCTCTGGTGATATCTTCTGGTATCCTCTTATAACATCTTCTGGTTGTATCCCCTGGAGGTATCCTCTAGTGATATCCTCTGATGATATCTTATGGTATCCTCTATTCTAGCTTTATCTTCTGGAGGTATCCTCTGGTGATGTCATCCTTTGGTGACATCATCTTCTGGTTTCTACTTCTGGTGACGTCATCTTCTGATTTTTGCATTCTTCTTCGAAGTCAAATATATTATTTTCATAAAATACTTTTGTTAACATCAAAACTTTAAGTGAAAGAACCAACTTGGTTCCAACAACAACCTTTATATTTAAGCATTTACTAAATTGTCATTTTCATATCTATTATGTTGAGTTTGTAAGGAGAAAAGCAAATGAAGTTGCTCAAACGACTTCATCTTTAACTTGTATCCATATATTTATTGATATTCCGACATGAATCCAACAAATTATAAATGAAATGCTATAAGCATTCCTTATTCAAAAACAACACTAACAAATAAGAATCATGAAAAGAAAATAAAACAGGAAGGACTTTTATATTTCTCACTACAAGAAAAAAAAATTTGCGGCGGTTTTGAAGGCTGTTTGCGGCGGTTACAACCGCCTCAAATGGAAGATTGCGACGATTCGTCAACTTTCGCAGATTCGTGCGTCGCGAGGCATTTTTGCGACGGTTCTGAAAACCGTCGTTTCAACCGTCGCCACAACATGATGTTATCAACCGTCGCTATATTCATTTTGAACAATTTGATCCAAAACATTGCGACAGTTATGAACCGTCGCAATCCTAATAATTTAAATTAAAAAATTATTATACAATTTTTTCTGATTTTTTATTAATTAAAATAAAAAATAATTATAAATTAATATCATCCACATAATTTAAATACACAATTAAATAACTATTGTAGCTAAATTCAATTTATATAATTTTTTCAAAATAAATAACACCAATTCATACATTGAACTTAACTAAAATAATAAATAAAGTAGTTTAAATATTCAAAAAATAGTGGAGTAGCTAAAGATACAAAACAACTCCATGAAACATAAAAGTTCAATTCCAATCATCAAATAATTAAGACAAAAAATGTTCAAGCTACTTGCTGATCATATAAAATTAATATCACTTACCACTTGAAACATGTAAGAGAACGGTTTAAAGAAAGTTACAAGAACTAATTGTGTTTGAAAAGAAAAGTGTGAGTAGTGTTTCTCATCTCAACTTGTCATAAAGATGGAATCTCAATCCCAACAGCTCAATGTAATTTTTCTTCCATATCCAACTCCTGGTCATATGATTCCAATGATAGATACAGCAAGGCTATTTGCAAAGCATTATCATTATCACTACCCAACCAAATGCTTTGATATTCCAGAAAGCCATAGACAATGACTTCAATTCAGGATATGCCATCAGAACTCAAGTTATTCAGTTTCCTTCAGCTCAACTCGGTCTCCCTGAAGGAGTTGAAAACATCAAATCCGGAACCTCCCAAGAAATGCTGGGAAAAATCAGTAAGGGAATTTCAATGCTCCAAGATAAAATTGAGATTGTGTTCCAAGATCGCCAACCAGATTGTATAGTCTCAGACATGTTTTACCCTTGGACAGTGGAATCAGCTGAAAAACTAGGCATTCCAAGACTCGTGATCATTCTTGAACAATGTTAAGTACAATTTGGATCAAATTTGCCTGCACACAGTCGTAAAAGGTTTAAAGCCAGTTAAGAATATAGTATACGTGAAAGAAGAGTAGCTATCGTATAAGATTTAATCACCCACATCCTAGACAGCACTCTTGAGACCATGGTTATGCAATGAAAGAAGAGTAGAACATCTCCAAACATTTCAGTGCTGACGATTCTAAGTACGAAAGCAAGACACTTTTGCAACTAAACCAACTAAAGTCTCAAATATAGTATATCGAAAAACAATTATCAAGAGTGTAAAAGTTTAGAAACAAATAACTAGTTTTCAATATTATTCTTAAAAAATGTTACACGATATAGAGAAAAATAAACTCGTCTCTTTGCCTAAAATAAACTTTTCTGGCACTTTGGCAGGTTCATGGCAATAAAAGGCTTTCATCAACATAATCATATATATATTGGTTGCAATAAATCCCAATATTAATAGAATACATTTAAAAGCAATAAAAATCAAATAATGATTCAAGATCTACTGCACTGTCTTACCAAGTGTACTCCATCAGATGCTATATCAGTAATCCAAATTCTTTCCACTCTACCTTCCATCCCACTGTATGGCGTGAAGGCTTCAAAGACATTTGTTTGTTCACCCAGTCTATATACAGTACTTTCTAAACCAAACCCAAGAAAAATGCTTTCCTTCAAATGCATCTCGCAAACTAATACAGTACACGTTTAGTTTTATTTGTCACAGAAAAGTGACAGATCAAATGCAATTGCAAGCACTCGTGATTAAGACTATTTCGGTAAAAGGAGAAGAATCTATATAAGCGTCTAGAAAAAAAATTGTGATCATTACTTTACTTCTTCTGTAAATTGCATATATGATGATTAGGTTTGTACAATTAACAAAGAATTGTATGGCAATTTCACAACTATCGTATTAAAATAACAAGATATACTTATTTGATTTGCATACTTATTTATGGCCAGTGTACAAGCCATCCCATTCGCTCTTTTCCCTTTGCAAACTCCATAATCAACAGAGGTGCCCATCTTCAAAATTTGGTTAGAGGATAAAATACTCAAAGAAAAACCATTGCCCTGCAAAAACAATATAAAAGAAATTGCAGAACTCATGAAAAAAGTTAAATGAAAAAATTAAACCAACTCATAACGATTGGATACCTTGGCATCCTTGCGGACAACACTATTGAAGAGTGCAAAGACTGTTCCTGCCTGCTCTTGAGAGTTCCTCAGATAAGCATCACCGAACAAGAAAAGAGAAACAGTATCTTCATCCAAACACCCAATTTTCCATATAGAATAGCTCTTCCCCGTTGAACTTGTTTTCTGAATCCCCTTCTCAGTCAACACTCCAACAGTCACCCAATTTCCAGGAAAAGTATCCCTAGCCACCAAATTCCTAATCCGTAAACAAGGTCCACAGTGAGTATGAATTTGGGTCTAAGAAGAAAAATTTAACAATATTGCATTGTAGAAAGCATGTGTTGATTATGAAAATGTAATAAGGCAGCTAAATTTTGTTTTGGAGGTCAAGTATAATTACAGACAAGATTGAATACTATGCATAGAGAAGTAACAGAAGAAAAGGAGGTGAAGAAGATTACTTGATGACAGGTAGGCGAACAAAACGAATGTCTTGAACACATTATTTAAGCTCAACAGGGGTTAAACATTGGTTCCTGGCACAGTAAGTAAAAACATAAAATGAAAAATGAAGCAGGTGCAAGATGTATGAATTGAAATTGGGATAAGAAAAATGAAGAATTGAGAAAGGGGAAATGGTGAAGAAACCTACCTTATCCGAAGACCAGAGAATTTTTCAAGTTTGGCATTGTCGGTGAGGGGTTTGGAATTAGGTTTAGGTTTAGGGTTAGGGTTAGAGGGTTGGTAGTGAAGGCAATCCTAAACGGCGTCTTTGAAAACGGACATATCGAGCTTCTCTCTCTGCTTGTGGTTGGTGACACAACATCAACATCAGCTTCATCGTCATCTTCAAAATCAACTGCAATTATATGGATTGAATTTGTTAGCATTAAATAAAGCATATATAGTGAAGAAGAATGAAAGGGGATGAGATGATTACGTGGAGAAGGAGAAGCAGGAGGGGTTTCAAGAACTCTGTCCTGAAGAGAAAGAAGGAGATCAAGATCGTCTTCGTGGCTTGACATCATAATCTTATGCTATGCTTTACCAATACAACAGAAATGTGGAGTACAATGAAAATGGGGGAATACGCAATTTTGGGGAAAACGAAAATGGGGGAAAACGAAATAAGCAATAAGGGTTTTGGAGGTTTTGGGTCGGCGGCGGTTGACAAAAAACGCCCCAAGAACCGTCGCGATTTTGTGATAAAGGCGGTTATTCAGGAAACAAAATAAGTGTCGAAAAATTGAAATTTTCTTGTAGAGTCTTCATGTTATAACCCACAAAAACTGACATATCCCTTAACATAATGGATTCTAAAACTGTCTCTTTTAAACAATTTTAATAGTTTAATGATAACGTGACAAAAAAAGAATCTAATAATTGAACAATGAGCATATAAGACATGTTCTTTAATAGACACTTTAAAACTTACATATCCCTTAGCATAATGAGTTCTAAAACTATCTCGTTGAAACAATTTTCATAGTTTAATTATAACATAACAAAGAAAATGAATCTAATCGTTGTATAATGAGCATATAAGGCATGCTTTTTAATAGACATTTAATCTCTTATGAACATGTGTACGTATACAGTTAAAATTCGTATATAGTTAAAAATTCTTTAATAGGCATAAATAAATTATATTCTAGATCTTGATCAAAATACATTGCAAATGAAATGCCTCCACTAACAAATACATTGCATATAAATAGGAAACAAATAACTTGAAAGTACTTATTAATAAAAAGTATTTCCTATTGAGAGGGACAATAATTTGAGATAAGGTCACATTCTATTAGCAAAATGGTGCTTGTTTCTACCACAAGAAAAAATGATATGGAAAAAGCAATTAAATTCAAATTGGTTACAAAAACAGTTTAACACATTTTTACGAAAAGTTTGTTTACCAATTTTGCCATATAGTTCGGTAACATTTTGTTTGTGTGACACCTCTTAGAATTGTTCTAATTTCATCATTATATGATCTATAAAAAACTTCATATATAGCATCTCTTCTTATGAACTTGAAAAACATTTCAAACAAACAAAATGTTAACAGCAAAAGCATGAGAGAGTTAGTTTTGAGTTGGAAAACAAACTTCCTCAAAGGTAATTAAGAAAGATAGAAAATTGAAGAAAAAACTAATTTTTTTTGCTGTTTCTTCTTCGTTATGATTTCTCTCTTATTTCTTGCTTGTTTTGGTGTTGACTCTTCAATCCTCTACACACATAGACAATGGGGAGATTGTCTAAGCAACAAAATAAAAAAGTGGAAGAAAAACTCAAAGATGTAAAAAATAGTATTAATATTTTTAATCAATTATGGGTGGTAAAATAAAACATGTAAGATTAAAATATCAAATAAAAGTGGCTTAAAAAAAGGACCAAAAAAGAAACAACAATGGTGTTATACAAACATAATTTTATAGTTGACTAATTCTAATAAAATGCTATAACTGATTTATGGAATCCTACAACAAAATTTTATAATTGACTAATTGATATATAAAATATTGAAACATTTTCCCATATGAAAAAAAAAATGAGAAAAAACAATTTATACTGCCAATATATAAAAAAAATTCATATTATAAATTTCAAGTATGTAATAAAAATTGAAAAATAAATTTACATACCGGAAATTTTTGGTATGATACACCAAAAATTTCTAAAACAAAATTTCCGGCATGCAAAAAATTTCCAATATGTAAAACAATAGATGTATGGTACAAAAAACATATTGATTTTGTTTAAAAAATTTTGTATTTTCTATAAGGTTTTTTTTAAAGTTCATACAAAAAATGGTAAAATGTGAGGGTAGTGGTTGAACCAAGTTGGTTCTAAGTACTTAGGATTTTGATGTTTACAAAAGCACTCCATGTAATCTTATTTTGTACCTTGAATACCACCAGAAGATGAAGTTTCCAGAGGCAGAAGATGAATTACCAGAGGATAAAAACATACCAGATGATACACCTCCAGAAGGCACCAGAAAATGCATCCAGAAAGTCCAGAGGATGCATCCTGGAATTACCAGAGGATACACCAGGATGTCAAAACACTACCAGAGGATATCTTTCCTGGCCCAGATCACAAGGAAACAAAGTTAGAAGGAGACCTGGACCAGACCAGAAGGAAGCCTGCTAGAGGGAGACTTGTTCCAGACCAGAAGGAATCAAATGTCATACTTAGTCCAGAAGTTATTCTGACTAGAAGATGGCCTGACATTGAAATGATAAACAGTCCAGACTTGATCCAGATTCAATCAGAGGATAAATTTATGGGTCCAGAACAAGAGATTCAATCCATATTTGACCCAGACCAGAAGATAGCATGGTTTAGGGAATGAAACTAAGTCCAGACCAGAAGAAATGATTTCCAGAATTGATCCAGACCTGATCCAAAATCAAAGGTAAAAGTCCAGATTTAAATATCCTTTGTCCAAAGTTAATTTCAGTTCAATCCAGACCAAGTCCAGAATTGGTCCAGATCAGAGGGAAGATATTCAGATCAATAGTTCAGATTTAAGTATATGGCCCAATGTTGTCCGAGATCAGAAGATCGAACCATGGCCCAGCGTTGGCCGAAATCAGAAGGTCAGAATGTGTGGTCCAGCATTGGCCGAGATCAGAGGATCACAGCAGATCAGTTTGCAAGTCCAAGTTGGCCGAGATCAGAAGATCAGAAGATCAGAGAGTGTGGTCCAGGGTTGGCCGAAATCAGAGGATCTCAGCAGATAACTTAGTATGGTCCAGATGTGGACTAGCGCAGAAGATCAAACGGTCCAGATTTAATCATGATGATTAACGGTGGAGATTTAATTAAAATTGATCAAAGTATTAAAAGGGATTTGTTACAAAATAAAGTGAAGTCGTATGGGAGTTTAGGAGCTGTTGGCGGGAAGAAACTAAAGACAGGATTGGCTAGTTATTTTTTAAAGCAAATCTGAAGCTTAAATAGATATGTTTTTTATTTAAGTGAAGCCCGATTGGTCAAGATGTTTTTGCAAGAGAATCCAGCAAGATACAGCTCGAAATTAAGCTTGGAAGAGACCCTAATCTGCATCTATATAAAGAGGCTCAAGGCAGAATACTTAGCATCAAAAATCACAAAAGAGTCATACACTTCCAAAAGCAAACACTCAAGTTTTCAGTGAGGTTAATTGTGAGTTCCAGCTTTCCAGAAGCAAGCAGTCGTGTTATTTTCTTTCCCTTGTGTTAGATCTAAGTTGTTGAAGTAGAGTCTACAGTCTGAGGGAGTTAGAAGGGGTAGCAAATTACTTGGCAATTAGATTCAAGGCGTTGTAATTCCTTCTACAATCTGGGGTTGTCAGATTGGTAGGAGAAGACTTGACTTAAGAAGTCAAGGTGCTGTATTCCTCAAAAGTCTAGGATTGTTAGACTGTTTGAGAAGACTGACTTGGAGGGTCAGTGGTACTGTTGTAATTTAAGGTTTTGAATTAGTGAAATCCTTCAAGGTGAAGGGACTGGACGTAGCCTCGTTAACGGTGAACCAGTATAAAATTATGTGTTTTTATTTTTACTTTACATCCGCTGCTAACTCTGTTTTATTCATACATCAAGTTGCTCAGATTTCCTTTGAAAATACTGTTGGCCAATCTTGTTTCACTTAAATAAAAATTGTATCTTTTTAGCTTCATATTGCATTTGAAAATTTTGTTGACCAATCATATTTCTTTTAATTTCAAAACGTATCTTTTTAAGCTTCAGATTGCATTCGAATTTCTTCAAGTCTTCAGTGAATTTTTTGAATCAAATCCCCTTAATACTTTGATCAAATTTCTATCAAAATTTAATCAAGTCTTCTTCGAATTTTAATCAAGTCTTCACTGATTTGCATCATGATTAAATTCTTGATTGTATGATCCTCTGATCTCGGCCAACTCTGAACCATGTAATCTGATATGTGCCAATTCTATGATCCTCTTATCTCGACCAATTCTGAACCATGTTATCTGATCTATACCATTCTGTGGTCTGTACCATTCTGTGATCTGGACCATTGATCTTCTAATATGGACCATTGATATTTTAATCTGAACCATTGCTCCATTTATCTTCTAGTTTGGACCATTGATCTTTTAATCTGGACATTTATCCTCTAATCTGGACCAAGTTTGGACTAAGTCTGGATTGAGTCTGAATTAAATCTGGACTAAGTCTTATGTTCTGGACAATTATATCTTTTGATATGGACTAAGTTTTATGTTCTGGACCATGCTATCTTCTGGTCTGGACCAAGTCATTTATTCTGGACCAATTATCTTCTACTCTAGACCAAGTCTGACTTATGTTTCCTTCTGGTCTGGACGAAGTCTCCCTCTGACAGGCTTCCTTCTGGTCTGGACTAGGTCTCCTTTTGGACTCTACTTCCTTCTGATCTGGGCTAAGAAAGATATCCTCTGATGATGTTATTTTTCCTTCCCTTTGATGATATCGTCCGATCGATGTTATCCTCTGATGTTTGCCTTTGATGACATCCTCTGATATCCTCTAGAGGTGTATCCTTTGGGGGTGTATCCTCTGGTACCCTCTGGATGTTTCCTCCGGCCAAAACTTCGAGTGACATTTTTATCCTCTGGTTGCTTCATCTGGACGTATCCTCTGGTGGTGTCATCCTCTAATTTTGCACAACCTCTGATTTGTTCTTCTAAGTCAAAATACAATTTACATAAAATACTTTTGTTAACATCAAAACTATTATTGAAAGAACCAACTTGGTTCCAACATTATTATCTTTTGGTGACATCATCCTCAGATGACATCTTCTGCTTCTGATTTGGATCTTTTGGTTGTATCTTCTACTGACGTCATCCTCTGATTTTTCATATCCTCTAATTTTTCATTCTTCTTCTAAGTCAAATATGTTATTTTCATAAAATACTTTTGTTAACATCAAAACATTAATTGGAAGAACCAACTGTTGGAACCAAGTTGGTTCTATACTTAGAATTTTGATGATTACAAAAGTACTTATATGTAATCTTATTTTTGACTTAGAATAATAAAGAAAAATGCCACCAGAAGATGACGTCACCATAGGCAGAAGATGATGTCACCCGAAGATAAAATCAGAAGCAGAAGATGAGGACACCAGAGGATAAAATCAGCGAATGACACCTGAGGATACACCTCCAGAAGATATTAGAGGATGTCATCAAAGGACAAATAACATCATCAGAGAATATCTTTATTGGTCCAGATCAGAAGAAAGCAGAGTCCAGAAGGAGACCTGGTCCAAACCAAAAGGAAGCTTGTCAGAGGGAGACTTGGTTCAGACCAAAAGGAAACATAAGTAAAACTTGGTGCAGACTTAATCCTGACCAAAAGATAGCTTGGTTGTGAATATAAGATTAAATCCAGACTTGGTCTAGATCAGAGGGTAAATGTTCAGATTAAAATATCAATGGTCCAGATTAAAGTTTCATGATCCAGTGTTGGCCGAGATCAGAGGATCACAGAATTGGCGCAGATCAGATTACATAGTCCAGAGTTGGTCGAGATCAGAGGATCATACGGTCCAGATTTTAATCATGATGAAAATCAGTGAAGACTTGATTAAAATTCGAAAAAGACTTGATTAAATTTTGATAGAAATTTGATCAAATTATTAAGGGGATTTGATACAAAAATAAATTAACGTCTTGGAGGGAATTTAAAAGCAATTGGAGGGAAGAAAGATACGGTCCAAAATTAAATAAGAACAACATTTGCCAAAGTTATTTTTAGAACAAATCTGAAGCCAAAAGGTTCGGATCAAGCATAAAGCTCCAACCCGATTGGCCAAGTTATTTTTGCAAGAGAATCTAACAGATACAGCTCGAATTTGATCATGGAAGAAACCCTAATTTTTCATCTATAAAAGGAGGCTCAAGGCAGAAGACTTTGTAATAGAAAATCAGTAAAAGAGTCATTATCTTCGAGAGGCAAACACTCGAGTTTTCAGTGAGGTTAATTGTGAGTATCAGCTTTCCAGAAGCAAGTACTCTTGTTTTTCGTTCCCTTGTGTCAGATCTATATTGTTGAAGTAGAGTCTACAGTTTGAAGAGTTAGAAAAAGTAGCAGGTGACTTAGCAATTAGATTCAAGGTGTTGAAATCCCTTCGGAAATCTGTGGTTGTCAGATTGGTATGAGAAGACTTGACTTGTGAAGTCAAGGTGCTGTGTTCCTCAAAAGTCTAGGATTGTTAGACTGTTTGGGAAGACTGACTTGGAGGGTCAGTAGTGCTATTGTAATTCAGAGATTTTGAATTAGTGGAAAAATCCTTCAAGGTGAAGGGACTAGATGTAGCCTAGTTAATGGTGAACCAGGATAAATCTTTGTGTTGATTATTTTACTTTATCTGCTGCTAATTCGGCTTGCTTATATATCAGATTTTAAATAATCATCAAAAACAGAAAAATAATTCAAGTATTACAAACACAATTCAACCCCTTTTCTCGTGTTTGCACCTTCAATTGGCATCAGAGCTCAGTCTCAAGGCTGAGCACTTAACAGTGTTTGAGGAAAGGTCCAAGGGGGTTCAACATGTTAGAATCCAAAGAAGAATTTGGAGGCAACATCAACAGGCCACCATTGTTTAATGGAGATGACTTTGAACACTAGAAGGACAGAATGAGAAGCTTCTTCATCTCCCAAGATCCTGATCTCTGGACCTTGGTAGTCAAAGGCTACACTGCACCCACTATACTAGGAGATGAAACTGGTCAAGAACTGGATGTAGCAGATATGAATCCCAACCAGAGGAAGTTATACAAGCTGCATCACAAGTCCAAAACCATCATAATCAATGCTATCACATTTAAAGAATTTGACAGATGCACCAACAAGGAAACAACAAAAAGCATCTATGCCAGTATGGTTCTGACCTATGAAGGAAGTCAACAGGTTCAAGAGGCAAAGGCAAACATACTGGTCAAACAATATGAGCTGTTCAAGATGAAAGAGGATGAAAACATTGAAGCAATGTTCTGCAGATTCCAGATTATGGTATCAGGTTTAAAAGTATTAAAGAAAAGCTACACCACTGCAGATCATGTAAAGAAGATCCTCAGAAGCTTACTAGCCAAATGGAGACCAAAGGTTACTGCTGTACAGGAAGCTAGAGATTTGAACACCTTGAGGCTTGAAGATCTGATCAGCTCCCTCAGGTCTCATGAAATAGAGCTGGATGCAGATGAACCAAAGAAGAAGAAGACTTTAGCCCTTAAGTCAAAATAGAAGAAAACTGCAAAGGTTGTATCAGAATCAGAGGATAGTGATTGTGAAGATGATGATCTTGCTTACATAACCAAGCAGATTGCAAAGATGTGGCAAAACAGAAAGAAGAAAGCTCCCAGGAAAAATGGCAAATACTCTAATAGAGGAAAAGAATAAGCTTACAAGAAAAGCATCATCTGCTATGGATGCAATGAACCTGGACATATCAAGTCAGAATGTCCAAACATGGAGAAAGGAAAGCATCACAAGAAAGGTTCTAGATTCAAGAAGAAGGGTCTGATGGCAGCATGGGATGCATCTGACTCAGAAGAGGAATCATCTGATGATGAAGAGGCAGAAATAGCTATGATGGCTCACATCAAGTTTGCCTCTGGACTCCATAAAGGTACTAGCTCTAGAAGAAAAGCAGAAGGTAAGAAGAATGGACAAATCATTCTGGCAAATCTGGAAGCACATTAGAGGAAGCAATATTGGCTTTGATGGCACATACCAACTCAAGTTCTGGATCCAGCACAAACTCTGGAACTGATTCAGAAGATGAAAACAAAGAGGTATTCTCTGATCTTACTAAATCTGAATTAATTACTGCTCTTAATTATTGGAACCAGTTTGGTTCTAAGTACTTAGGATTTTGATGTTTACAAAAGCACTCCATGTAATCTTTTCACAGCAGATCAGTTTCCTAGACCAGGTTGGCCGAGATCAGAAGATCAAAAGATCAGACAGTTTGGTCCAGGGTTGGCCGAAATCAAAGGATCACAGCAGATCACTTAGTATGGTCCAGATGTGGACTAGCGTAGAAGATCAAACGGTCCAGATTTAATCATGAGGATTAACGGTGGAGATTTAATTTAATTTTATCAAAGTATTAAAAGGATTTGTTACAAAAATAAAGTGAAGTTGTCTGGGAGTTCAGAAGCTGTTGCGGGAAGAAACTAAAGACATGATTGGCCAGTTATTTTTGAAAGCAAATCTGAAGCTTAAAAGATATGTTTTTTATTTAAGTGAAGCCCAATTGGTCAAGATATTTTTGCAAGAGAATCCAACAAGATACAGCTCGAAATTAAGCTTGGAAGAGACCCTAATTCACTTCTATAAAAGGAGGCTCAAGATAGAATACTTAGCATCGAAAATCACAAAAGATTCATACACTTCCAAAAGCAAACACTCAAGTTTTCAGTGAGGTTAATTGTGAGTTCCAGCTTTCCAGAAGCAAGCACTCGTGTTATTTTCTTTCCCTTGTGTTAGATATAAGTTGTTGAAGTAGAGTCTACAATCTGAGGGAGTCAGAAAGGGTAGCAGATTACTTGGCAATTAGATTCAAGGCATTGTAATTCCTTCAACATTATGGGGTTGTCAGATTGGTAGGAGAAGACTTGACTTAGGAAGTCAAGGTGTTGTATTCCTCAAGAGTCTAGGATTGTTAGACTGTTTGAGAAGACTGACTTGGAGGGTCAGTAGAACTGTTGTAATTCAAGGTTTGAATCAGTGAAATCCTTCAAGGTGAAGGGACTGGACATAGCCTCGTTAACGGTGAACCAGTATAAAATTCTGTGTTTTTATTTTTTCTTTACATCCGCTGCTAACTCTGTTTTATTCATACATCAAGTTTTGTTTTAAAACTGCAAAAACAGAAAAGTATTCAAGTTAGTCAAACACAATTCAACCCCCCTTCTCGTGTTTGCAACTTCAATTGGCATCAGAGCTCGGTCTCATGGCTGAGCACTTAATAGTGTTTGAGGAAAAGTCCAAGGGGTTCAACATGGCAGAGTCCAAAGATGAATTGGGAGGCAACATCAACAGACCACCACTATTTGATGGAGAAATATTTGAGTATTGGAAGGACAGAATGAGAAGTTTCTTCATATCTCAAGATCCTGAATTATGGAAGATGGTAGTCAAAGGATACACTGCACCTACTGCTCTAGAAGATCCAACTAAAGAAATGGACATGGATGATATGAAACAAGACCAGAGCAGATTATACAAACTTCATCACAAGTCCAGAAACATCATGATCAGTGCCATCACATTCAAGGAATTTGATAGATGCACAGATAAAGAAACAGCAAAGAGCATATTCGACAGTCTGGTTCTGACCTATGAAGGAAGCCAGCAGGTTCAAGAAGTAAGGGCTAACATACTGGTCAAACAGTATGAGATGTTCAAGATGGAAGATGATGAAAACATTGATGGAATGTTCTGCAGATTCCAGACTCTGATATCTGGACTGAAGGTCTTGAAGAAAAGCTACACAACAGCAAATCATGTCAAGAAGATTCTAAGAAGCTTACCAACCAAGTGGAGACCAATGGTTACTACAGTTCAGCAAGCCAAAGATCTGAAAAACATAAAACTTGAAGATCTGATCAGCTCACTCAGGTCTCATGAAATAGAACAAGAAGCAAATGAACCAAAGAAGGAGAAGAATCTGGCCCTGAAGTCGAAACAGAAGAAAGCTGCAAGGGCATCATCAGAATCAGAGGATAGTGACAATGACTGTGATGATATGGCTTACTAAACCAAAAAGATGGTTAAGATCTGGGAAAACAGGAAGAAAAGAAGCTTCAAGAAGAAACATAGCAACAAAGGAAATGAAGAATCTGACAAGAAGAGTATCGTTTGTTATGGATGCAATGAACCTAGACATATCAAGTCTAAATGTCCAAATCTGGAAAAAGGCAAACAGCACAAGAAGAATTCCAGATTCAGAAAAAAGGGTCTGATGGCAGCCTAGGATACATCAGAATCAGAGGAAGAATCGTCTGATGAAGAAGAGGCAGAAACAGCAAAGATGGCACACATCAGGTCTGTCTCTGGACTTCATAAAGGCAAGAATTCGGGAAGGAAAGCCGACAGAAGGAAGAATGATCGAAGCAGTCATTCAAGCAAGTCTGGAAGCACATCAAAGAGAGCAATTCTGGCTCTGATGGCTCATAAAATTTCAAGTTCTGAATACAGCTCAGGCTTTGGAACAGATTTAGAAGATGAAGACGATGAGGTATTTTCTGATCTCACTAGATCTGAATTAATTGAGACTTTAAAAGACTTTTTAAATGCAAACAATAAGATGTCTTTAAAACTGAAAACTCTTAGGGAAGATAAGAAAAATCTGACCAAAGAAGTCCAAGTTTTAAAGAATAAAAATTCTGAGTATGCAACTGAAAACAAGGATTTTAAAACTGAAGTTGCAAGACTTAAATCTGAAAACCAAACTCTCAAAAGTAATATTTGTTCCAATTCCAGAACTGTTTGTGAATCTGATATGCATGAGAAATTTTTTCAAAAATTTATTTCTAATGGAATGGAAAGAAGTAAATATGCATCTATGATTTATGGAAACAGTAACACTGGAAAGAGAGGTCTTGGTTTTACAGAAACGATTGCTAAAAGTAAAGCTGTTTATTCTGATGTTTTATGCATTGTTTGTGCTAAGAAAGGTCACTCTGAACTATCTTGTCCAATGGTAAAATCTGAACAAGATCAGAGAGTTGTTAAGACTAACAAACCTGGACCCAATCAGTTCTGGGTACCAAAAGATCAAATTGTCTATGTTGCAAATATTCTGAGCAACCAGAAGGAGACACCATCAATGGTGCCTGGACAATGGATGTTGGCAATGCACAAGCAGAAGAAGGTTTATGTTCCTTCTACAACAAGACAAAGGCAATCTGAGTTTGATGGAAGAAGGTCTTGGCAACTCAACCAGCACCAGAATCGGAATCAGAACCAAAACTGGAACCAGAATCAAAACTAGAACCAGAATCAAAACAGGAACTAGAACCAGAACCAGAATTGGAACTAGTATCAGAAGCACAGAAACTGGAACCAAAACAACCTCTAGAACCAGAATCAGAATCACCATTGGAACCAGAACCAGAATCATAACAGGAATTACCAAAATCACCAGAACTACCAAATTCATCAAAACCATCAGATTTACCCAAATCACCAGAATCATCAAGCTTATCGAAAATCACAAAAGAGTCATACACTTCCAAAAGCAAACACTCAAGTTTTCAGTGAGGTTAATTGTGAGTTCCTGCTTTCCAGAAGCAAGCACTCGTGTTATTTTCTTTCCCTTGTGTTAGATCTAAGTTGATGAAGTAGAGTCTACAATCTGAGGGAGTCAAAAGAGGTAGCAGATTACTTGGCAATTAGATTCAAGGCGTTGTAATTTCTTCTACAATCTGGGGTTGTCAGATTGGTAGGAGAAGACTTGACTTAGGAAGTCAAGGTGTTGTATTCCTCAAGAATCTAGGATTGTTAGACTGTTTGAGAAGACTGACTTGGAGGGTCAGTAGAACTTTTGTAATTCAAGGTTTGAATTAGTGAAATCCTTCAAGGTGAAGGGACTGGACGTAGCCTCGTTAACAGTGAACCAGTATAAAATTCTGTGTTTTTATTTTTACTTTATATCCGCTGCTAACTCTGTTTTATTCATACATCAAGTTTTGTTTTAAAACTACAAAAACAGAAAAAGTATTCGAGTTAGTCAAACACAATTCAACCCCCCTTTCTCGTGTTGGTCAAAAACAGAAGATGAATTACCAGAGGACAAAATCAGTCCAAAGGATACACCTCCAGAAGATATCAGATAATGCATCTAGAAGGTACCAGAGGATGCATCCTAAAGGCACCAGAGGATACACCAGGATGTCAAAAAACCATCAGAGGATATCTTTCCTAGCCCATATCAGAAGGAAGTAGAGTCCAGAAGGAGACCTGGACCAGACCAGAAGGAAGCCTGCCAGAGGGAGACTTGTTCCAGACCAGAAGGATTCATAAGTCAGACTTGGTCCAGAATTTATTCTGACCAGAAGATAGTTTGGCAGTGAAATGATAATCAGTCCAGACTTGATCCAGACTTAATCAAAGCATAAATTAATTGGTCCAGAACAAGAGATTTAATCCATATTTGGCCCAGACCAGAAGATAGCATGGTTCAGAGTATGAAACTAATCCAGACCAGAAGAAATGATGTCCAAATTTAATCCAGACCTGATCCAAATCAGAAGGTAACTGTCCAGATTAAAATATCATATGTCCAGATTTATATCAGTTCAATCCAGACCCAGTTCAGAATTGGTCTATATGAGAGGGAAGATGTTCAGATCAATTGTCCAAATTTAAGCATCATGGACCAGTATTGGCCGAGATCAAAAAATCATATGGCCTAGTGTTGGCCGAGATAAGAACGTCAGAATGTGTCGTCTAGTATTGGCCGAGATCAGAGGATCACAGCATAATAGATTGCAAGTCAAGAGTGGTCGAGATTAGAAGATCAGAAAGTGTGGTCCAGGGTTGGCCAAGATCAGAGGATCACAGCAAATCAGATTGTATGGTCCACATGTGGACGAGAGTAGAAGATCAAACGGTCAAGAGTTAATCATGATGATAATCAGTGGAGACTTCATTAAATTTGATCAAATTATTAAAAGGATTTGATACAAAAATAAATTAAAGTCTTGTGGAATTCAGAAGCTATTGGCTTGAGAAGTCAAGGTGTTGTATTCCTCAAAAGTCTAGGATTGTTAGACTGTTTGAGAAGACTGACTTGGAGGGTCAGTGGTATTGTTGTAATTCAAGGTTTTGAATTAGTGAAATCCTTCAAAGTGAAGGGACTGGACGTAGCCTCGTTCACGGTGAACCAGTATAAAATTTTGTATTTTATTTTATATCCGTAGCTAACTCTGTTTGATTCATACACCAGGTTTTGTTATAAAACTCCAAAAACAGAAAAAGTATTCAAGTTAGTCAAACACAATTCAACCCCCTCTTCTCGTGTTTGCACCTTCAATAATATTATGGCACAAAGACCATAGTTGAAATATGATTGGATGTATATTTTTGTACATTCAATTGCATAGTTACAAATTCCGAATAATAGTAGCAAGAGTAGTATCTATTACTACCTCTTCCAACATGAGCCACCACTCCCAAATTCAAACTTGTTCTCTTCTTCTTCCTCCAATAAAGTGGGGTGGTGTCGCAATAGGTTGGGGTCGCGGCAGAAAATTACAAACCGAAAGAAAATAGTGATAAGTTCTTTT
This sequence comes from Cicer cuneatum, assembly GCA_037974295.1. Lineage (NCBI taxonomy): Eukaryota > Viridiplantae > Streptophyta > Magnoliopsida > Fabales > Fabaceae > Cicer > Cicer cuneatum. The sequence goes on along the minus strand of JBBPBO010000005.1, from coordinate 41,683,446 downwards.
AAAACTGAGAGTCACCACCATTGTTTATTTATTAAGGTAAACATTGAAAAACCCTTTAAAAAAATATAAGAAAGGTTTTTGAAACCAAATTTTGGGTTCAAAAGTCAGTTATGTGTAGGAAATATATTAGCATTCTACAACCGTTCAAAAACAGCATCTTTAATTAAATGTGCAAAAATAATGTTAACTATAAAAATATTTATTTTACCCTAAAAAATATAAACATGATTTTAAATAATATTTATTTATTTATAAAACTGATTTTTATAAATAAATAAAAAGGGAAAATTGAAGAAAAAAAAAGAAATGGGCTTGGAGCCCAACCATCTTCTCAAAAAAAATAAGTAATAAATAGTTGACAAAAAAATGAATAATAAACAAAAATAAAAGAAAAAATTAATTAAAAAAAAACTAAACTTAGAAGTTTCTAAAACCAACTAGTTGAAAATCCGTACATCGGCACAGATAATGCTATGAATTAGCTTAATTTAAATAAAAAATATCTTTGAATATATGTCGTATATAGTAAAAAGGAAGGCATTACATTGGCTTGCTCTCCCATGTGTGTGCTCCATTTAAAAGATATAAGAACTTTTTTTTTAGATTATTATATCTATTAACTCCCAATCAATTAGTTTAAAAACAATTTGTCTTGTATAAATATTAGAATATAAATTACTACAAAAATAACATAATCATTTTTAATCCAAACTTTCAATAAATAGATGAGTCAATTTTTGATAATTTACTTTGATATTAAATAATTTTTAAACTTTTTTTATATATTGCATGATACTTGATAGTGCATAGGAAATAGTTGGGGCAAATTGTTTGCCCTTACATGGGTCAACCCATTTAGAAGATATTGAAAAATTTATTATATTATTATATCTATTGACTATCGATTAATTAGTTTATAAAATATGACTACTATAAATACAAGAATATAAACTATTACGAAAACTATCATAATTACTCTTATTCCAGAATTTTGATAGATGGATTGGAGTGACCAGTTTTTTATAATTTACTTTAATATTAAATAATTGCTAAATCACATAATCAAAAATTAAAATTAAACATTATTAGCATTTAATAATTCAACAAAAGATTAATTTATTATTCCAATAGCTACTGAAATTAATTTTTATTATATTAAATTTAAATAAAACATAGAAAGAAAGAAATTATTTCATGATTTCTCCCTTTTAATTTCTATACATATTATTGTTATATATTGGAATATGTTGCACACTTTTCTATTTGCATGATACTTGATAGTGAAGAAGAAAGGGTCTCAAGATATTGAAAAACATGGGTTTGTACAATTTAGAAGATATTGAAAAACATAATAGTAATAATAATAATAGCAACAATAATAATAATTATTATTATTATTAAATACAAATTTATTTTTTAGCAAATTAACTTCAAAAGTCTATAATTTTAGAGCATGTTGTACGCTTTTCTTATACATTGCATTACACTTGATAGTGAAAAGGGAACGATCAAGGTACTTGCTTGCCATCTCATGGATCTGCCACATTTAGAAGATATTGAACAAATACAATAGTAATAATAATTAAATATACATTAATTTTTTAACTAATTGACTATTGAAAGTCCGTATTTTAATAAAGTAATATTTAAAAATATGTTTAACATGTATATAGTTTATACGACTGTATTATAATTGATACTCCCACATTTTATAAGGTCTTAATACCTATACATTTTAAAAAAAATACAAAATAAATGGTATCAATGTGATACGCCTAATGGTCTTAAAAAAATCATATTCTTCAATTCATGAAAAAGTGTTATTCAACAACTACCAAGTTAATTAAATATCACATACTTGCCAAAGTCCTAACAATGAAAGATGGGAAGATGTAAAAGTAGGACATTTGAATATTCAGTTATATGAAAATGTCCAATATCACTAACATCAAAATGGGTTGAACTGGATTTATGCAATTTGAAATAGCATACCCAAAAAAGGCTTTAAAAAAATCTACCCAAAAAGGTGCAAGGTATACTATATGCTAAAACATGTTTCTTCCATTAGAAACTATTAAAGAGAGAATGTGCAACGACATAAATTAGTTGTTTCGAATAAACTAAAAATTGAAAGCGAAAAAATCATATTGAAACAAATAAATTTTATTTGTATTCTGCAGAAAAGATATGATATGAATTATTACCAGGTTAATATGGTAATACATTGAAAACACTTAAATATTACCATTGTTAGTATTGTTCTATCTTGTTTTTTATCCATTGATGCAATTGAACCATCGACATTATTCAGGTCTTAACAAAGAGTATATCAAGTGATTACAACCATGTAATAGCATAAAAACCAAAAAAGAAGAAAGAAATGCAACAATAAACCTTTTCGGCCTTTAAAGACTGTTTCATCTTGCAACCTCTTTGTAGCTGCTTCATTGCTTATTTTTCTTTTGCTTCAAAACTTGGACCTGTCTCTCTTGGTTTTTCTGTAAATCTGTAATCCTTATAAAGGGTTTCTAAAGTTATAATATATTAAAAATTAAAAGGCAATTTATTCTCTTACTAAAAGTAAACTTGTTGAAGAATCAAATGATTTAAGGAGCAATGAATGATGTATATAAATAGTAAACCTCCATATAGTTTGCAACAATAGAAGTTATCATCTTATTCAATTAACTATCAAATATCCTTTATAATAGCTTTGATCTTTTCAAAGATTCATTTATTTTCAATATTGACGTGTGAATAAAAATTTATTACAGAAATAATAAAAATTCATATTTATAGCAAAATAAAAGTAATGGAGAAAACAACTTCAAGAAAACAAATCGTGAAACATGGAGAGAAAATGTTAGAGATACAAAAAAAGAGGCCAACACTTGATAAGAGAAAAGTGTGAGATCTTGTCATTGACAAAAGTAATTTTCAATTTGGTTGAAAAGTAAAATCCTCCAACTATTTTCCTTTAGGATTGAACATGAGATGAAAGGCAAATGTAAAGGGTTGAAATCTTGTACCCATAATTAAAAATTTCAACAAACATCTAATACTCAACAAAAAAGGAAAAATAACTCATCTTTTCATAACACACCACAACAGAGGAAGATGAGACAGAGAAAAAAGACAATGATATGGCACTAAATACCCTATTTTAATGACCCATCTTGTTTGCTATCAACTATGCAAAATCTTGTAACAATAGAAGTTAATGTTAGTAACCAAAATTATCTATGCATGGTAAGAAAATCCAATTTACTAAAGGAAAAATCTAGATTCAATGTTTGTTACAGAATTTCAAAGAATAAGACGATGTCATCACTTTCTTAAGAGTATTTCCTTTGAAAGACATGCATGATATGTTGATATTTGAGAAAGTGGCGGTATAAGTCATCAAAATTATATAGTCCTGAAAATGATAAAATAGAGAAATAACTCAATAATATAGTAATGAAATTAAAAAAATTATATAAATCCTTTATGTTGTGCTTTTAGATGCTAAATTCACTTCCTAGGAAAAACCAATACATATTCTAAAATTGTATTTAAAATATACACATTATTTCATAATGACTAAGTAATAACACTGAAAACCAAATCAGTCATGAATTGATAAAGATTTTGTTGAATTTAAATCAAATACATAGATTTTCTCCACCACTTTACTAGGGTTTGTGTGAGTGTCGTTTTTTCACCTATTAGGGCTTGACCTTGCTGAGCATTTTTTTTTCTTTATAAAGCAGTATTTCTTGTTTGTCTCATGTCAGTTTCGTTCAAATAGTTTATCCATGGAGGGTCTCACATTGTAGGAAGTGGATGGAAGCAATATAGTAGAGATCACAACAGATCGAGCTTGCCAAGCAATCAAAGAAAAATGCCTTATTGGTAGACTTATTGTTGACAAGCCTATCAAGGTTAAATCTTGAAGGAGAGACTAACAACCATATGATACCAGGGAAATGAGTTACTGTCATGATGCTAGATCAAGGAAGATTTCTTTTTCAGTTCTATCATCGCTTAGACGTGCAGAGGGTATTGCGGGAGGTCCGTGGACCTTTGACAACCACATGTGTGCACTGCACAAGGTTGCTCCAGAGGATTCTTTGATGAATGTCCCATTGAACACTTTAGATATGTGGGTGCAAATTTTTAACCTGTCTCTTGGCTTCATGTCTAAAATAGATGGTAAGAGCATTGCAAACTATATTTTAAAAGAATATGATGATAACAATGAGCAGGGTGTGTCGAGGCCATATATGAAAATTAGAGTACATCGATTTTTGATCCATTCTAAAGAAACAATTGAAGATTCTCAAACAAGGAGGTGATTGGATTGTCCTTCAGTTCAAGTATGAAAATCTTGGAATATTTTGCTTCCTCTATGGTGTCTTAGGACACACAAAAAACATTCTACGACAAGAGCTTTGAAAAAGGCCATGATGGAACTCATGAGTAGAGAAATGATGTGAAATCGAAGACGAGAAAGTATATCGACAGTGGCAAGAACAATGGCTGAGGGAAGGAGTCATTCATAGCAAAGGAAACAATAAAATTGGTATTAATTGTCAAGGCACAAAACAAGATGCTATAATTGGTAATAATTTGATTAATGCTACTAATGGTGCATCGGTTACTAATAATGTGCAATGAGTGCATTTATTAAGGGAAACTGGTAATACTTCCGTTGTATGGGGCCATACTTGGAAGTCGAATTCAGTACTTTTGGAAATGAATTGACAATGGTAGTTACACAAGTATGCAACATTTACAAACATTTTGCACCCCCACCATGTGACTTATTGTTGTTTAATGTCAATGTGAATCAAATGGGCAACTCAGATGTAAAAAAGATACATATGACATGTATAAGTGAAGGCAATAATCAGGTCTCATGATGGGGAAAAATGCAACAAGTTAAAATGAGACAAATGGTGAAGGAAATAATATAGTGGACATGAAAATTAATCCCTTGTTTAATGATCATTTTTTATTGGCAGGTCTTGGCAATCAAGCCTACCATGAGAAATGTGTATTGTATGCTGGAACCATCGAGGCCTAGGTAATCTGCAAGCAGCTCCTAACTTAAAGCACCTCGTTTGGTCATATAATCCAGACGTTATTATTTGTATGAAACCATTGATTTTTTTGTTTTATTGTGGATAGAGAAGAACATGGTGAAGGTGTTGCAATTTTCTAGAAAACCCCTATTAATTGCACTATTAAAAAAGTTTCTACTAATCATGTGGACATGGAGTTGATTGATAATACTAAAGGTACCTGACGTTCGACTGATTTCTATGGGTCTCTAGAAGGCTCTCGTAAGAGATACTCTTGGAACTCATTGAGACAACTTGCATATCATTTCTCCTTTCCATGGTATATCTTAGTGCTTTATCCAAGCTTGGTAATTGTGTTGTGGATCCTACTCATTAGAACAAGACACATGAAGCTAAAAGAAGAAAATAAATTGATAAATATAGGCAAAAGCTTGCAAGAATCCAGACACATGTTAATTCGGGTAACTTTAATTATTTCATAGCTCTTAAAAAACATTTGGCTTATCTCTCGGTGCATGATGAGATATTTTGGAGACAATGTGCTAAAACATTTGGGTCGAAAGATGGTGACTAAAATACCGTTTTTTCCATGCCTCTTCATGACGCAAGGTTAACCAAGTCTTCTCCTCAGAGAACTCGAATGGTACTATGGTAACTAAATGTGGACTATTTTATTGAGCTTTTCCAACAACAAGACAGTGGTCAAGATCTAGTGCTTAATTTGCTCTCTTCTACTGTCACCATTGATGATAATGTAGCTCTCACATTTCCCTTCCAGTTTGAAGAATTTAAAGATGCTATCTTTTCCATGAAAGCTGATAATTGTCCCGACCCTGATGGTTTTGATCATGGTTTTTACCATCACTTCTGGACCATATGTGGTCATGAGATTTTTCAAGAATGTTGTTCTTGGCTTGAAACCGGTATCTTCCCTACCTACCTAAATTTTACTAATATTGAGTTGATTTCGAAAGGTGATTCTCAAGCGTCAATGAAAGAATGGATGCTTATTTCTTTATGTGATGTTATTTACAAATTGGTTGCAAAAGTCCTTGCTAATAGGCTTAAAAGCATCCTTGATAAATGCATATTAGAAAATCATTCTACTTTCGTTGTGGGATGTTCCATTATTGACAATGTTATGGCGGTTATTGAGCTTGTTCACAATATGAAAACTAAGACTCATGGCAATATATGAAGCTAGACATTAGCAAAGCATTTGATAGAATTGATTGGAATTACCTTTCTGATGTTATCTTCACTTTGGGTTTCTCTCAGAAGTGGGTCACTTGGATGATGCTTTGTGTGGAGATTGTGGACTACTTTGTGATTGTTAAGTAACATGGTTGGTCCTATCACTCTGGGGAGAGGGTTGCGCCAAGGCGTCCCCTTGCCCTATAATCATTTCATTATTTGTATTGAATATCTCTCGACTTTAATCAGGCAAGCCGAAAAAATAGAAGATATTCATGGAACCAAGATTTGCAAAAATGCTCTTATTATTTGTCATCTCCCTTCTGTAGATGATTGCTTTTTGTTTTTCAAGGCAAATGAAAATGAGGCTCTAACAATAAAGAGCATTCTTGCCACTTATAAAGCCGCTTCAGGACAATGGTTGTGGTTAATGATGAACCCCAAATAACACGACTCCTCAAAGCTAGATACTTTCGTCATAGTGATTTCCTCATATCTAAAGTTGGACATAACCCTAATTTTGTTTGAAGAAATATCTCTAGCACCAAATTCATTATTCGAGGAGGTGGTCGTTGGAGTATATGAGATGGAACTAATACTCCACTATAGGATGAGAGGTGGATAAGTGACTCTAGTGTATTGGTTAAGCCCCCTAAATTGCACCCAAGCTTTGATAATATGACTATCTCAACATTGTTACAACTGCACAAGAAGCAATGGAATTCTACTATGCTACATAATCTATTTGACGACAACACGAATGTCAAAATTCTACATACACCCCTAGGTGAGTCAATTCAGCAAGATAGAATAATTTGGTGAGGTGAGAAAAATGGCCTATACTTAGTGAAGAGTGTGCATCGTCTATGTATAAACGGGTTCGTTGATAATTCAAATCTAAAACTGATTGGAAATTGACATATCATATGAAAGGCAAAATTGCTGCCATAGGTGATTTAATTCAATCCAGACTCAGTCCAGAATTGGTCCAGATCAGAGGGAAAATGTTCAGATCAAACGGCCCAGATTTTAGCATCATGGCACAGTGTTGGCCGAGATCAGAAGACCAGACCATATGGCCCAGTATTGGCCGAGATCAGAAGATCAGATCATATGGTCCAGTAATTGGCCGAGATTAGAAGATCAGAACGTGTGGTCCAGTGTTGGCCGAGATCAGAGGATCACATCAGATCAGATTGTATGGCCCAGATGTGGACGAGATTAGAAGATCATACGGTCCAGATTTAATCATGATGATAATCAGTGGAGACTTGATTAAATTCGAATAAAGACTTGAATAAAATTGAACAAAGTATCAAGAGGATTTGATACAAAAATAAATTGAAGTCTGGTGGGAATTTAGAAGCTATTGGCGGGAAGAAAGATTTGGTCCAGAATTAATCAAGAACAGGATTGGCCAAAGTTATTTTTGAATGCAAATCTGGAGCTAAAAAGATATGTTTTTTATTTAAGTGAAACCCGATTGGCCAAGTTATTTTTGCAAGGGTATCTGGCAAGATACAGCTCGAACTTAAGCAAGGAAGCAACCCTAATTATTCATCTATAAAAGGAGGTTCAAGGCAGAAGACTTAGCATCGAAAATACTTGAGAGTCAGACACTTCCAAAAGCAAAATACTTGAGTTTTTAATGAGGTCCATTGTGAGTATCCACTTTCTAGAAGCAAGCACTCTAAGTTTTTCCTTCCCTTGTGTTAGGTCTAAGTTGTTGAAGTAGAGTCTACAATATGAGGGAGTCAGAAGGAGTAGCAGATTACTTAGCAATTAGATTCAAGGTTCTTTTCCTCAAAAGTCTAGGATTGTTAGACTGTTTGAGAAGATTGACTTGGAGGGTCAGTGGTATTGTTGTAATTCAAGGTTTTTGAATTAGTGAAATCCTTCAAAGTGAAGGGACTGGACGTAGCCTAGTTAACGGTGAACCAGTATAAAATTCTGTGTTTTATATTTACTTTATATTCGCTGCTAACTCTGTTTTATTCATACATCAGGTTTTGTTATAAAACTACAAAAACAAAAAAAGAATTCAAGTTAGTCAAACACAATTCAACCTCCCTTCTCGTGTTTGCACCTTCAGATACCTCTTAGAATTGTTCTAATTTCATCATTATATGATCTATAAAATACTTCATATATAGCATCTCTCCTTATGAACTTGAAAAACATTTCAAACAAACAAAATGTTAACACTAAAAGCATGAGAGAGTTAGTTTTGAGTTGGAAAACAAACTTCCTCAAAGGTAATTAAGAAAGATAGAAAATAGAAGAAAAAACAAATTTTTTTTGCTGTTTCTTCTTCCTTATGATTTCTCTCTTATTTCTTGCTTGTTTTGGTGTTGATTCTTCAATCCTCTACACACACAGACAATGGAGAGATTGTCTGAGTAACAAAATAAAAATATGGAAGAAAAACTCAAAGATATAAAAAATAGTATTAATATTTTTAATCTATTATGGGTGGTAAAATAAAACATGTAAGATAAAAAGATCAAACAAAAGTGGCTTAAAAAAAGGATCAAAAAAGAAACAACAATGGTGTTATACAAACATAATTTTATAATTGACTAATTCTAATAATATGCAATAATTGATTTATGGAATCCTACAACAAAATTTTATAATTGACTAATTGATATATAAAATATTGAAACATTTTTTCATATGAAAAAAAAACCAGAAAAATTAATTTATGCTGCCAATATATAAAAAAATTCATATTATAAATTTCAAGTATGTAATAAAAATTGAGAAATAAATTTACATACCGGAAATTTTGAAAAGGAAATTTTTGGTATGGCACACCAGAAATTTCAAAAACGAAATTTCCGGCATGTAAAAATTTTTCAATAAGTAAAAACAATAGATGTATGGTACAAAAAACATACTGATTTTGTTTAAAATTTTTGTATTTTCTATAAGGTTTTTTTTTTAAATTCATACAAAAAATGGTAAAATGTGAGGGTATGAGTTAATATAAAAGAGTATGAAATCCAATTTTTTGAACAAAATTGGGTATTTACGTTTACAACAATTTTTTGATCAAGAATCAACCATCCAAAACATTTTTCCTCCCTTTTATCTAAATAAGTGGATTTCACACAAATTTAATTTTTGTTTCCGTATTTTTTGTTATGAATTCTTCGTCTTAGTGTGACGCTTTTTAATTTTCTTATCTTGGTGCAGTGTTTGTTTTGATACATATTCACATTGTGGATTTAATCGCTTACAAATTTCAATCAATAATTTTTGCATTGTCAAAGGTTATAGATTCAAAAACCTAAATATTTTAGACAGTTAAATTTCGTAATATTTATAAGAAATTTAATTTAAAAATAAGAAATTTATTAATTAGTATAATTAAATATATTAATTTAAAAATCACTTGATAAATTTATTAAATAATTAAATATATTAATTAGTATTATATAACATTTATAATAATAATAATAATAATAATAATAATCTAATTAAAATAATAATAATAATAATAATAATAAGTATAATAACAAAATATAATTCATCTCATCACTCTCACTCACAACTCATACCCTCGCGACTCACTCAATAAACCACCACCACCTCCATCGTTTCTGCTTCCAAGCCACCACCTCGATCGTTTCTGTTTCGAAGCCGCCACCACCGGTTCCTCCTGCGCAAAGCCTTAACCTACCTCCATCATTTCTGTTTCTAACTAAACAAAACTTAGCCACCGGTTCCGTCGACATTAATACCCTCTTTCTTTTTTTCCTTTTTCTTCTCATCATCTGTAAATGGAGAAAAGATGCTTCGCCGCCGTTTGGGTCTATGTCTCTCACCCGCGGTTTGGGCCGGTTGTTTTTGGGCCCGAACCCGACGGAACCGTCCCAATGCCCAGCCCTATAATAATGAGAAGCAAGAAAAGAGTGAACGTATCGTTTTCTCGTGTCTTTTCCTTCTCCTTCTCGTTCTCGTGTTTCTGAAGATGGCGCTAAGAAGACTTCCTGAACCTGAACGATTCCCAATTGGTCTACGGGTTCTCGCCCTTGACATTGACTCCACTCACCATCCCATTCTTCAAGCAATGGGTAATCAATTTCAATATCAAGGTACAACTTCTGAACAATGTTTCAATTCTTGATTTTCTTTTTCTTTTTATGACATTTTATATCTTGTTGGTTGGTTCAGTTACCACTTGTTGCATGCCTTCTTTTGCGCTGAATCTTCTTTCCCAAACAAAATGCTCTTTTGATGTCATAATTGTTGATACTGATACTCAAGAATTGATTGCTTATAATTTTCTTGAACACGTTCTGTTAGTCTACCAAATTCCTGTAATTAGTAAGTCTTTTTATTATTTCATCTATGTGAGAGAGAGTGAACTGTAGCAGATATATATTTACTAATTTTTGCGTGATCTTGTTCAATTTGCAGTCATGTCTTCTGATTACTCTACAAATACTGTGATGAAAGCTATCACAAAAGGAGCTTCCGATTATTGGATTAAGCCATTGGAAGAACAAGAATTCAAGTATATCTGGAAGCATGTCGTAAAAAGAGTTATTAATAATGAAAATAAACATGAAAATATGAACAGCACCTTTAATAAAAAGCGAGGGAGAGAAGAAGACAAAGTCAATGTTCATAATGATAATTATCCACAGCCGGCAAAGAAGTTCCGGATGTCATGGACTCAACAGTTGCATAATCAATTCGTAACAGTGGTCAATCAATTAGGCCTTGAGAGTATGATTCTTTCCCAATTCTTTTCTTTTCTTTTCCCTGTTTGTATTCTTTAACAACTCAACTTATATGCATTCTGTATTTTTCAGAGGCCAAGCCGAAACAAATTCTAAAAATTATGGATGTTCCGGGTTTAACCCGAGAACACATTGCTAGCCATTTGCAGGTTTGATTCTTTATTCCTGTTTTGTATTCTTGCATGCTTTCACATGGTTGGTAAATTTTGTTATAACTTGTTAAAGATAATGGAACATTTGATAGATTTTTGGTTAGTTATAAATTATTATACATGAATGAATGTATGTAGTTGTGAAGGATTTGTGAATTTCTATAAGGACCTTAAACTCCAAAAACTGAGACAGCATGTGATTTTTACTTAATAAAAACTACTGTTTTTCTAGAATAATTATCAAGAAAGTGTTACATGAATGAATGTATGTAGTTGTGAAGGATTTGTGAATTTCTATAAGGACCTTAAACTCCAAAAACTGAGACAGCATGTGATTTTTTAACTTAATAAAAACTACTGTTGTTCTAGAATAATTATCAAGAAAGTGTAAGAAGTACTTCTTGTTGCTAAACGATGGAGTGTTCTTAAAGGAAGCGAGAGGATTGCAATTACAGTTATAAGCATTCTCTTGGTTGCATTTATAACCGTGTGATATATATGTCTTTCTGTTTTAGCTCAAAACCATTGTAACCAAATTAGGACCAGTTTGTTACAATTCTTGTTGCTAAGTTGATTGTGTTACAATTCTGATAGGTCAAGTTCCCATATATCTACAGTAACATAGCAAGGCCTTGTTCCATTCCTAAGTTTTGAGAGTTGTCGCCAAGTTTCAAGAGTTGTAATGTACTTTGTACCATAGTGCCTTCTTTCAAGAAGTGCTTCACAATTGTTTTAATGCCTTATTTCTAAGAATAATGTTTGGCTATAGTTTATTTTTATCCCCTCAAAAGCAAAATACCTTCTTAATTTAATGGATCTAAATCAGATTTTCAAGATGTTCAGTATTCAGATTTAGTAACATAAAAAGCATACTTGTGATTTTAAACTGAATTTTGTGGAGTATTATTAACATTGAGATTGCAATACTGATTGGCAGAAATTGAAAAATAAATTGGAGAAAGGAATGCAAAAACGTGGGAGAAAAAAATCAAATTCATCAGTTTTGTCTTCAGCTGAAACGCACTTAGTCCTTGAAGCTATTCACACACTTCAACAACAGGAACAAGTACAGTCTGACCAAATTTCTGGTAGACAACAACATTTGAAGGAATTCTGCGATTACGATCCTTCCGACATTTTTTACGACCTTCCAGAAGATTTATCTTCATTGATCTTTGAAGCATGTCCTCCCACTGAAGTTGATATATTCTGTCCGTGAGTCTGTGTTAGTTTGAAAGCTGCTGTCGATAGTGAAAATAATTTGGTCATTAATTCATTCATTCATTCTTTACTTACTTCTGCTGGATAAAGAAGATGAAAGCAGACTCTTGAACCAAACATGTAATTAGGTAGTTGATTTTAATCTAACATTTCAATTGTTTTGCCTGCATGAGGCTTATTGCAGAATATCATTATGAATATAACAATGTAACAGAATATTCTTATTTCTCAAAGTTATGAAGTGTTCTTATATTCTTATTATTAAGTGTTCTATTATTTTTGTATTTTTTATTTTTCTCATTAACTGTTTCTGTTAAAGTAAAAACTTCCCAATGTATTTTGATTTTGTTTCTAAATGATTTTTTCATTGAGTCCTTGGATAATGATATTATAGGTGGAGTGCAATAGACAAAAGGAAAAAAATTCTATTACTGTAAAAAGATTATTGTCTTTATGATGTGAATTTTTAGTACAAGTGTTTGCCTCATACTGTTGTGTAAAAAATATGATATATAATATACTACATTAGAAGTTTGGAAGTCTGAACTGTATAATGCAACACTCGACAAGATATTTCATTTTGCATAAAACTCTTGCATTGCATCTCCATACAATCATTTTAGACATTCTTAGATTAACATGAGGATGAATCCTTTACTAAGTCGACCTTCATAGTTATATTGTTACTAGCGAATTGCTTTGGAAATAAGGATGTTGATCTTCATAAGTTGATGGATATGTGTTTCATAAACTATTATCAATCTCATTATAGATGTCAATGTGTACACCTCATTTCATGCAAATAGGAGTTCAACTCTTAAGTTGCATTCTCCGCACATGTCGAAATGCATAAGTATATTTAGATTTTTGTTACTTCTATTGTCTATAAAAATCACCTCACATATCAGAATCTAGTTAATTTATTATTTGTGTTTAATAGAACAAATAAATTAGAGGCAGAGAATCAGATTTGTCGCTCTAACTTATGTCTTTGAATTACAACCTTTAAAATGAAGGACATGACTCTTGCAATTATCTTTCTTGAATGTCTTTTGTGTTGTATGTTCAGCTAATTCTCGAATTTAATTACTCTGTATTGAAACAATAACATTACAATATGGTTTTCTCTAAAGTTGTTGAGATGTATAATTCTAATTTGATGTGTGTTGATTATTTGACATGTTATGATCCTTGCAACAACACTCTATATGTTTATAACAACATAGCCAATCAAGGCTCAAAGTTAAAGGTGGCATAATCAGCAACAGTTATTAACATTAATTAGGTGAATTTCAATGAATCTGTTTTTAGTAGAATAAATTAGCTTCCTTGTGTCAAATTCAATAGGCAAGACCAATGCTTATTAACCTTAGTTAGTAATAACAAGTTTTTAGTTTGTACTTAGAATTTGATATTTCTAGAAGACTATATATGGTGCAATGTACTTTTCTTTATAATTTCTCATAATAATTTCCTGCTACTTTGATGTTGATATTATTACAATGCTACCATCATTTTCAGTTATAGTATTACAATTTCGTTTATTTCATCAAGTCAACGGGTAGGATTGTCTCAAAATTTCCATTATCGTAGTTGTGTATATGTAGACACATTTTTAGAACATGTAACAATGTAACCTGCATTAAACATTTATATCATTATAATTTTACACACAAAACCATAATAATGAATTTTTTTTAAGAAATGAAGAGGATCATAATCTATTTCATTTATTTCAAGTCAATAAAGTAGCATTTTTATCAACAAAAAAGGTAAGGTATTAATTTGCATAAACCGTCCGACGAGAATAATTTATATAACAATTTTTTATAACAAAGTTCCTATTATTTTTTTTACTATATATGAATATTCTGTATTTTTGTAATATGTTGTTCTCAGGTTAAATTAGCATATTTAAGATTTTGTGCAGCAAAAAGACGCGGTATCAGTTTGTGTAAAGTAGTATAAAGAAATAAAACTATACAGTTAAACTAGGCGCAATTGAAGTAGGATGTTATATCTCCAGATTAATACCATATTTTGCATAACTACCAACTATCAAAAATTGGCATTTACTTTGTTTAACTATCTATCATGTTCAACAAAATGAATATTGAAGGCTTTGTTAAATTGTTTTGTTCAATATTAGTTATGATTGAAACTAAAATGAGGAATAATATGCAGGCAATTGCTGGTTATGAGTTGGTAAAAGTTCTTTAAATTAAAAATAGGTAAACAACATTTTGGTTTTTGACTCAGCAAAAAAAAAACCAAATTAGTCCTCAAATCATCAAAATATCAGTCAGTTTAGTCACTAACGTAATGTTATAACGTTCATCGACTATTTTGACAGTAAACTGTATCTTTTAGTGACTCTTATTCCATTGACTAATTTAAGTTTTTTGTTGAGTCAAAATCAAAATCACTGTCTCCTATACGGATTAAAATTAGAAACAAAATACCAAGAAGAAAGTCTAAAATTAAAAGGAATAACTATACATTCAAGAGAGACCAATTGGAATGTGATTGTTGTAATTTACCTTTGTTGAAAAACAATTTGATTAATTATTTGATATTTTAGTTATTTTTAAATATTTATGTGTAGATATAAGAATGACAAAAACTAATATTCTTCATCACCCTTTTAAATTCCACTACTACTTCACTAAATTTTCTGAACATTTGATGTTCTAATTTATAAGTTTATTTCCTATATTTTTGTATCATGTCGATACCAGCAAATTTTAGGGATTTATTATGTTTGCTCATATTAAATTATTCATTGATTTTTGAGTTATTTTTTGTAAGATAAAAATGTCTGCTTCAAGTTATAACGTGAACATATAAAATAAATGTAATTAATGCACCGTAAAAAAATGTAATTAATGGCAATAACTAGACAAAGAGAAATAAATATCTCAATTCAGAGTAAAAATATAGAGCGAAGATTGATTCTAGTTTCTAGAAAAAATTGTGAGACCTGATTTAGTCATTGAAAAAAATAAATACAATTTTTTTATTGAATTATAAAATTCTAGCATTGTTATTATCTTTATATATAAATGTTTTTTAAGAAAAATTTTTCCTTTCAATTATAGTCAACTTTGTAATTTACCTTTCTTACTTAAATATGTGATTGAATTATTAATTAAAATTATATATTTTGTATTTCAATTATTGTTGCTTATCACATACTTCACATTTTGCATTGATCTTAATATTAAAAAGTTATTAAGTTTGTACATAGAGATTTTTTATCTAAATTAGTGGCATATTTAAATTTTATTTATCATTCACTTGTTCAAGTATTTAAGTATTTGTAATATCGTGGATTTTTATTTATTTAACACATATATTATTTATAAATGTGTATTTTATTTGCTTATCTTCTTTAGTTTTACTTAATTAATTAATAGTTATTTGAGAAATGAAAGGACACACGTTAATAAAATAAAAATAAAAATTTATATTAAAAATATTTTGGAACTTTTGAGGAACGACAACCCCTTCTCAAACAGCCTTCTCAAACAGCCTGACAACCCCAAACTTTTGAGGAACGAAAACAACACCTTGACTCTACAAGTCAAGTCTTCTCCTACCAATCTGACAACCCCAGGTTGAAGAAGGAATCTACACCACTATCAGGTTTGATTACAAGGGTTTGGAACTCTGCAAAGTTGCTTCTGGAAAGGTGATTGCTGCACTGAATTTCTCTCTCGAAAACACTTAATAAATTTTGCTTTTGCACTCAAGTGATGATCTCTTTTGAACTCTCGGATTGTGTTGAATATGAAGCTTGAGTTCTTGTGTTTTTCGATGCTTGATGCTGCTTCCTGAAGCCTCCTTTTATAGGCCAATCCTGTTTCACTTAAATAAAAATCGTATCTTTTTAGCTTCAGATTGCATTTGAAAATTCTGTTGACCAATGTTGTTTCTTTTACTTTCAAACCATATATTTTTAAGGTTCAGATTGCATTCGAATTACTTCAAGTCTTCAGTGAGTTTTTTGAATCAAATCCCCTTAATACTTTGATCAAATTTTTTAATCTTGTTCTTTAATAGACACTTTAAAACTTACATATCCCTTAGCATAATGAGTTCTAAAACTATCTCTTTGAAACAATTTTCATAGTTTAATGATAACAGAACAAAGAAAATGAATCTAATCATTGTATAATGAGCATATAAGGCATGTTCTTTAATAGACATTTAATCTCTTATGAACATGTGTATGTATACAGTTAAAATTCATATATAGTTAAAAATTCTTTAATAGGCATAAATAAATTATATTCTAGATCTTGATCAAAATACATTGCAAATAAAATGCCTCCACTAACAAATACATTGCATATAAATAGGAAACAAATAACTTGAAAGTACTTATTAATAAAAAGTATTTCCTATTGAGTGGGACAATAATTTGAGATAACGTCACATTCTATTAGCAAAGTGGTGCTTGTTTTTACCGCAAGATAACGTCACATTCTATTAGCAAAGTGGTGACATCCTCTGGATGTTTCCTCTGACCGAAAATTCTGGTGTCATTTTTATCCCCTGGTTGCTTCCTTTGGACGATTCCTCTGGTGGTGTCATCCTCTGATTTTGCACAGTCTCTGATTTGTTCTTCTAAGTCAAAATACAATTTACATAAAATACTTTTGTTAACATCAAAACTTTTATTGAAAGAACCAACTTGGTTCCAACAATCTCCCCCTTTTTGATGATGACAAAACTTTGTATTTTTTATAACTATTTTTCTTTCTTTTGACTTTGACTCCCCATAGGACTAAGCTTTACTTTGAAGTTTTCTCCCCCTAAGTCTGATGCCCCAGATTCTTTATCAAATACATATTCTCCCCCTTTGTTATCAGACAAAAAGGATTGAAGGAAGAAAGAAAATCCTCTGTAATTTATTTATTTTCATATTCTGACTTTTTTTTTGTTTTTTTTTTCATCTTCTGATTTTTTTTGACTTTTTTTTTCTTCATTTTTTGACTTTTTTTATTTTTTATTTATTTTGAAAAACAATATACGACAATAAAAGTAAAATAACATACATAAAAAAATTAAACTAAGCTATTTGTCAGGAATGAAAGTAAGATTAAGGTTTTTCTTGATGAAGTCAAACCTATCTTCAGGTAGTGATTTAGTGAATATGTCAGCCCATTGATGGTAAGTGTCTACAAACTGGATGTTGAGTGTCCCTTGTTGAACATAATCTCTGATAAAGTGGTGTTTGATTTCTATGTGTTGGGCTCTAGAATGAAGGATAGGGTTTTTGGTTAGGTTGATGGCTGAAGTGTTGTCACAGTATAAAGGGATGTTGGTTTCCTTGATGTTGTAGTCTTCCAGCTGATGTTTCATCCAAATGAGTTGAGAGTTGCATCCGGCTGCTGAGATATATTCAGCTTCTACTGTTGACATTGCAATGGTGCTTTGTCTCTTGCTTGACCAGGATATTAATTATCTCCCAAGAACGTGCAGTTTCCACTTGTGCTCTTTCTCTCAAGTTTGTCTCCGGCATAATCAGAGTCACAATATCCACTTAGTTTGTATGTAGGAGTTTTCTTGTAGAACAAGGTGAGGTTGGTAGTGCCTTTTAGGTATCTAAGGATTCTCTTAACGGCAGTTAAATGGGATTCCCTATGGTCAGACTGAAATTGTGCACATGCACATACACTAAGCATAATGTCAGGTCTAGAAGCAGTGAGGTAAATGAGAGACCCTAACATACCTCTGTAGAATTTTTGATCAACTTTTTGGCCTGTGTCATCCTTTTCAAGTGAGTAGGTAGGGTGCATTGGGGTAGCCATAGGTTTGCAGTCACTCATCTTAAACTTCTTGAGAAGATCTTTTGTATATTTTGATTGATGAATGTATATACCTTTTTGACTTTGCTGAATTTGTATTCTTAGGAAGAACTTAAGTTCTCCCATCATGCTCATTCGAAATTTCTACTGCATCAATTTAGAAAATTCTTGGCAGAGAGTGCCATTAGTATATCCAAAGATAATATCATCAACATAAACTTGAATAATCAGAATATCATCTTTTATTGATTTTCTAAAAAGAGTATTGTCTACTTGTCCTCTTTCAAAGTCATTTTTAAGTAAGAAGTTACTAAGTCTATCATACCATGCCCTAGGTGCTTGTTTTAAACCATACAAAATTTTTTTAAGTTAAAAAACATAGTTTGGAAATTCAGAACTTTCAAAACCTACGGGTTGTTTAACATAGACTTCTTCACTTATATAACCATTTAAAAATGTGCTTTTAACATCCATTTGAAATAATGACATGTTATTATTACCAACAAAGGAAAGTAGGATACAAATAGCTTCTAACTTGGCCACTGGAGCAAAAGTCTCAGTGTAGTCAATACCTTCTTGCTGACTGTAGCCTTGTGCAACAAGTCGTGCCTTGTTTCTGACAACTTCTCCTTTTTCATTCAGTTTGTTTCTAATAACCCACTTGGTTCCAATAATGTTTTTTTATGGTCTTGGAACTAGATCTCAAACATCATTCCTTTCAAATTCATTTAACTCCTCTTGCATAGCAAGAATCCATCCATCTTCCCTCAGTGCTTCATCAACAGAAGTAGGCTCAATAGATGAGAGTAAGCCAAACAAACTGGTTTCTTTAAGTGATGATCTGGTCCTTAAGGGATCACATGCACTCCCAATGATTAGTGTTTCGGGATGTGAAGATTTGTACTTCCATCCATATCTTCCTTCTGACATATCTTCAGATTCATCCTTTGAAGATTTGTCGAGTTCTTCTGTTTGCTTTCATCCTCCACCTTTTAAGCTCTCTTGGTTTGTCTGCATCAGCTTCCTTTGGTTCGGGTAAACCTGCACTATCATCATCTTGCTTTGACTTTTCAAGGCCAGGCTGTTTGTCATCAAATTTAACATGTATGGATTCCTCCACAATATTTGTTTCCCTGTTAAAACTCTATATGCTTTGGATCTTTCAGAGTAACCAATAAAGGTATACTTTTGAGATCGAGAATCAAATTTCCCAAGATTATCTTTAGCGTTCAACATATAACAAGTACAACTAAATTGTTTAAAATAAGAGATGTTAGGCTTTTTACCTTTCCACAGTTCATATGGTGTTTTATTCAATATGGATCTAATATAGACTCTATTTTGAATATAACATGCGATATTAATTGCTTCTGCCCAAAAGTGTTTTGCAACATTCATATCATTTAGCATTGTTCTGGCCATTTCTTGGAGTGATCTATTTTTTCTTTCTACAACTCCATTTTGTTGGGGTGTTTTAGGAGAAGAAAAGTTATGAGAGATTCCATTCTCATCACATAAATTTTCAAAGAATTTGTTCTCAAATTCTCCTCCATGATCTCTTCTAATTGATATAATTTTAAGACCTTTTTCATTCATTATTTGTTTGCAAAAAGTGAGAAACACTTTGTGGGATTCATCCTTACTTCTTAAAAATTTTAGCCATGTCCACCTAGTGTAATCATCTACAATGACAAACCCATATTTCTTACCACTTAGAGATGATGTTTTTACTGGCCCAAATATGTCTATGTGTAATAGCTCAAGGGGCTTTGAGGTAGATATTGAGTTTTTAGGATTGAAAGAATTTTTTGTTTGTTTTCCTTTTTGACAAGCTTCACACATAATTTCAGTTTTGTAGCTTAGCTTAGGTAAACCTCTCACCTGTTGAAGTTTATTTAGTTTTGAAACTAATCTAAGGTTAGCATGGCCTAATCTTTTATGCCAAATTAATTTCTCTTCATTTACTAACACTAGATACTTAACTTTTTGTTTCTCTAGACTAAACAGATTTATCTTGTAAATATTGTTTTGCCTATAAACTGTGAAGAGTACTGATCCATCCTTTTGACTAAAAGCTTTGTATGTTTTTTGATTAAATATAATATCATAATTACTATCACTTAATTGACTAATACTTAATAAATTACGCTTAAGACCTTTAACTAGTAGTACATCTTCAATAGAGGAAGAAGTACCATTACCAACCGTGCCTCGACCAATGATTTAGCCTTTTGGCTTTCCTCCAAAAGCCACTGTCCCTCCTTTGCTCAAGGTTAGTTCTTGGAACATAGACTTTTCTCCTGTCATATGTCGCGAGAATCCATTGTCTAAGTACCATGACTGGTGTTTCAACTTGATTGCTGAGGACATCTGCAACAAAGATAATTTAGTTTTTAGGTACCCAAATCTGGTTGGTTCCAGGTTTGTTAGTCTTGAAAGGTTTCTTGTCTTTCCTTGATTTTATCATGGGACAAGACAATTTGGAGTGACCTTTCTTAGCGCAAACAGCACACAAAACATAAGAGGAAAAAGGTTTAGTTAGAGTTACAGTTTCATCAAATCCTATGTCTCTTTTTCCGTTGTTACTAACTCCATATATCATAGAAGCATATTTGCATCTTTCCATACCATTAATAATAAAATCTTGTAAGACTTGTTCATGCATATCAGAATTACATACAGTATTTGATGTTGAACAAATATTACTTTTTAGAGTTAGGTTTTCAGATTTAAGCTTAACAATATCAATTTTAAGAGTTGCATTTTCTGTTGTACATTCTGCATTTTGATTCTTTAAAACAACAATTTCTTTGGTTGGAGTCTTATTTTCTTCCCTAATTTTTTTCAATTTTAAAGACTATTTGTTATTGATAGTTAAAATATCATTCATTGCAGTAACTAAATCATATCGAGTGAGTCAAAAAATACCTCTTTTTCATCTTCTGATGATTCACTTTCAGAATCAGATTCTGTATTGGATCCAGATGAAGGTGCAAACATGAAAAGGGGGGTTGAATTGTGTTTGACTAACTTTAATACTTTTTCTGTTTTTGCAGTTTTAAAACAAAACTTGACATATGAATCAAACAGAGTTAGCAGCGGATATAAAGTAAAAATAAAAACACAGAATTTTATACTAGTTCACCGTTAATGAGGCTACGTCCAGTCCCTTCACCTTAAAGGATTTCACTAATTCAAACCTTGAATTACAACAGTTCCACTGACCCTCCAAGTCAGTCTTCTCAAACAGTCTAACAATCCTAGACTCTTGAGGAATATAACACCTTGACTTCCTAAGTCAAGTCTTCTCCTACCAATCTGACAACCCCAGATTGTAGAAGGAATTACAACGCCTTGAATCTAATTGCCAAGTAATCTGCTACCCCTTCTGACTCACTTAGATTGTAGACTCTACTTCAACAACTTAGATCTAACACAAAGGAAAGAAAATAACACGAGTGCTTGCTTCTGGAAAGCTGGAACTCACAATGAACCTCACTGAAAACTTCAGTGTTTGCTTTTGGAAGTGTATGACTCTTTTGTGATTTTCGATGCTAAGTATTCTGCCTTGAGCCTCCTTTTATAGATGCGAATTAGGGTATCTTCCAAGCTTAATTTCGAGCTGTATCTTGCTAGATTTTCTTGCAAAAACATTTTGACCAATCGGGCTTCACTTAAATAAAAAACATATCTTTTTAAGCTTCAGATTTGCTTTCAAAAATAATTGGCCAATCATGTCTTTAGTTTCTTCCCGCCAACAGCTTCTGAACTCCGATACGACTTCACTTTATTTTTGTAACAAATCCTTTTAATACTTTGATCAAATTAAATTAAATCTCCACTGTTAATCCTCATGATTAAATCTGGACCGTTTGATCTTCTGCGCTAGTCCACATATGGACCATACTAAGTGATCTGCTGTGATCCTCTGATTTCGGCGAACCCTGGACCACACTTTCTGATCTTCTGATCTCAGTCAACCTAGTATAGCAAACTGATATGTTGTGATCCTCTGATCTCGGCCAATGCTAGACCACACATTCTGACCTTCTGATTTCGGCCAACACCGGGCCATGGTCTGATCTTCTGATCTCAGCCAACACTTGGCCATATACTTAAATCTGAACCATTGATCTTGATATCTTCCCTCTGATCTGGACCAATTCTGAACTGAGTCTGGATTGAACTAAAATTAAGTCTGGACAAATAATATTTCAGTCTGGACATTTTACCTTTTGTTTTGGATCAATTCTAGATCAAATATGGAGATCATTTCTTCTGGTCTGGAGTTATTTTCATACCCTGAACCATGCTATCTTCTGGTCTGGGTCAAATCTGGATTGATTCTTTTGTTCTTGACCCATTAACTTATCGTCTGATTAAGTCTGGATCAAGTCTGGGTTGTTTATCATTTCACTGCCAGGCCATCTTCTGGTCAGAATAACTTCTGGACTAAGTCTGACTTATGGCATCTTCTGGTCTGGAACAACTCTCCATCTGGCAGGCTTCCTACTGGTCTGGTCCAGGTCTCCTTCTGACTTTTCTTCCTTCTGATCTGGGCCAGCAAAGATATCCTCTGGTAATTCCAGGATGTATCCTCTGGTACCTTCTGGATGCATTATCTGGCGTCTTCATCTTCTGCCTCTGCAAACTTCATCTTCTGGTGGTATGTAATGTAATAATTCAAGGTACAAAATAAGATTACATGGAGTGCTTTTGTAAACATCAAAAATCCTAAGTACTTAGAACCAACTTGGGTCCAACAATCTCCCCCTTTTTGATGATGACAAATCCATAACTTATTTTGCTAGATTATAACTCGAAGACTTGAATTACTCCCCCTCAGACCAATCTCTCCCCCTAAGTCTAATACTGACTTTTTCTTTTCAACTCCTTCTCTTTTCACTCTTTCTGTTCTTCTCTTCTCCTCTCCTTTTCAACTCCTTCTTTATTCTCTCTTTCTTTTCTCCCTTCACATAGCCTCTCCTTTTCAACTCCTTCTTTTTTCACTCTTTCTTTCTCTCTCCCTGTTTCCTCTCCTTTTCAACTTCTTCTCTTTTTCACTCTTTCTTTTTCTCTCTTTATTTTTCTCTCTCCCTGATTCTTCTCCTTTTCAACTCCTTCTCTTTTCATCTCTTTCTTTTTCGCTCCTCCTTTCTTTTTATCTCTCCTTTTCTACTTATTTATCTTTTTTCTCTCTCTCCCCCTTTTTGTCATCAGCCAAAAAGAGGTCCTACAAAAAGTAAAAACAGAAAATAAAAGACATAAAATTAAAATTACAAGAAAATTAAAAAACTCCTAAGAAGACTACTTGAGCTAGTCATATATGGAGACAATGTTGAGATGCTTCTTGATGAACTCGAACCTATCTTCTGGTAATGCTTTGGTGAAGATGTTGCCCATTGATGATCAGTGTCCACAAACTGGATGCTTAAAGTCCCTTTTTGAACATGGTCCCTAATGAAATGGTGTTTTATTAAAATGTGTTTGGCTCTAGAGTGTAAGATAGGGTTCTTGGTTAGGTTTATGGCTGAAGTGTTATCACATAACAAAGCGATATTGGTTTCAAAGATGTTGTAATCTTCAAGTTGATGTTTCATCCAGAGTAACTGTGAACTGCATCCTGCTGCTGATATATACTCAGCTTCAGCTGCTGACATGGCAATTGTGCTTTGTCTTTTGCTTGACCAAGAGATCAAATTATCACCTAAGAAAGTGCAGTTGCCACTTGTACTTTTCCTTTCTAGCTTGTCTTCACCATAGTCGGAATCACAAAAACCTTTTAGTTTGTAGGTGGGGGTTTTCTTGTATATCAGGGTAAGGTTGGTGGTTCCTTTAAGGTATCTTAAAATTCGTTTGACAACAGTTAAATGGATTCCCTATGGTCAGCTTGAAAACGGGCACAGACACAAACACTAAACAAAATGTCAGGTCTAGAAGCAGTTAAATAAACAAGGGATTCAATCATACCTCTATATGTTTTCTGGTCTACCTTTTGGCTGGTTTCATATTTCTCAAGTGACCAGGTTGGGTGCATGGGGGTGGCCATCGGCTTACATTCACTCATTTTGAACTTTTTAAGAAGTTCTTTAGTGTATTTAGATTGGTGAATGAGTATACCTGATTTACCTTGATGAATCTGAATTCCCAGGAAGAACTTAAGTTCTCCCATCATGCTCATTTGGAACTCTTTCTGCATTAGATAAGAAAACTCTTTGCACAAAGTGCCATTAGTCGATCCAAAGATGATATCGTCAACATACACTTGAATAATTAAAATATCATTTTTAATGGATTTCCTAAATAGAGTATTATCAATCTGGCCACTATCAAATTCATTCTTAAGCAGAAAGGTACTAAGTCTGTCATACCATGCCCTTGGTGCTTGTTTTAAACCATATAAAGATTTTTTAAGTTTAAAATCATGGTCTGAAAAATCAGAATTTTCAAATCTAGGAGGCTGTTTGACATAGACTTCCTCACTTATATAGCCATTTAAGAATGCACTTTTAACATCCATTTGATACAGAATTATATCGTGATTAGCAGCAAATGATAAAAGAATTCTAATTGCTTCTAACCTGGCCACTGGAGCAAATGTCTCAGTGTAATCGATACCTTCCTGTTGACTGTATCCTTGAGCTACTAATCTGGCTTTGTTCCTTACCACTTCACCTTTTTCATTGAATTTATTCCTGAACACCCACTTGGTTCCAATAATGTTTTTGGTTGGTCTGGATACCAGATCCCAAACATCATTCCTTTGGAATTCATTCAGCTCTTCTTGCATTGCAAGTATCCAACCTTCCTCTGCCAAAGCTTCATCAATATTGGTTGGTCTGCATCAACTTCTGTTTCTGGAAGATCTGTAACAGTTCTGATTCTGATAAATCAACTTCTGGTTCTGGTAAATCTGTAACATCTTCTGATTCTGATAAATCAGTTTTTCGTAACAGCTTCTGATTCAGATAAATCAGTTTCTGGTTCTAGTAAATATCCAAATTTCTCTTCAGATTTATCTTTTGAAGATTTGTCATGTGTTGCTGACTTGTTTGTATCCTCTACCTTTCAAGGTACTTCTGTTTCTTCTGCTTCTGCTCCCTTTGGTTTTGGTGAACTCGCACTATCTTTATCTTGCTTTGATTTGTCAAGATCAAGCAGTTTGTCATAACATATTATAAATAATTTAAAAATGAACTCAATACAGCCAAACTGTTAATTCTGATTCTGGTGGTTTCTGCTTGATTTTGAAACCACTGGATTATTGTTTCTGCTAAAGTGTTCAATTCGTGTGAATCATCTAGTTCCTCTGATAGTTTGATAACCTGCAAAATACTTATCTAGCTTTGATTTGTTAAGATCAAGCTTCTTGTTATCACAGTAAACATAAATATCAAATAATAATAGTATTTACAGCAAGATGTAACCTCTATGTCAACAGTTTCAGTTTTACTCTGAAAATCCTTTTGCTTCTGATTTTCAGATTCCGAATCTGTATGTTCTGTGATTACATGGTTTGGATTAAGGGATTTGAATTCCCTTCCAGGTTCGTAGTCTTGATCAATTTCACTGGAGTGTTTGAAGAACTCTCCTGATTCTGATTCTTCTCTTTCTGCCTTGGCTGATACACCATGTTCTTCTGGTGATTCTGGTAATTATACTAGTTTTGGTTATGGTTTGGATTCTAGTACTGATTCAGATTCTGGTTCCAGTGTTGGTTCTGGTTCCAGTTCCTGTGCCTCTGATACTGGTTCCAGTTCCTGTACCTCTGATACTGGTTCCAGTTCTGGTTCTGGTTCCAGTTTCTGTACCTATGATACTGGTTCCAGTTCTGATTCTGGTTCCAGTTCCTGTTCTGATTCGTGTGATATGTGTGATTTCTTTGATATTTCCTGTTCCTCCTATGATTCTGGTTTTGGTTCTGATAGGTATTGTGTTGACCAGTTCTTCTTCTACCAGAGTCAGTTGGCTTATGTTTGGTAGATGTTGGAATATAAACCTTCTTCTGCTTGTGTATTGCCAACATCCATTGTCCAGGCACCATTGTTGGTGTCTCCTTCTGGTTACTCAGAATATCTGCAACATAGACAATTTGATCTTATGGTACCCATAACTGATTGGGTCCAGGTTTGTTAGTTTTAACAGTTCTCTGATCTTGTTCAGATTTTACCATTGGACAAGATAATTCAGAGTGAACTTTCTTAGCACAAATAATGCATAAAACATCAGAATAAACAGTTTTAGTTTCAGCAATAGTTTCTGTATGACCAAGACCTCTCTTTCCAATGTTACTGTTTCCATAAATCATCGATGCATATTTACTTCTTTCCATTCCATTAGAAATAAAGTTTTGAAAAAATTGCTCATGCATATCAGATTCACAAACAGTTTTGGAAGTGGAACAAATATCACTTTTGAGAGTTTGGTTTTCAGATTTGAGTCTTGCAACTTCAGTTTTAAAATCCTTGTTTTCAGTTACATACTCAGAATTTTGATTCTTTAAAACTTGGACTTCTTTGGCCAGATTTTTCTTATCTTCCCTAAGAGTTTTCAGTTTTAAAGACATCTTATTGTTTGCATTTAAAAAGTCTTCAACAGCCTCAATTAATTCAGATTTAGAGAGATCAGAAAATACCTCATTGTCTTCATCTTCTGAATCTGTTCCAGTGCCTGAGCTGTATCCAGAGCTTGAGTGGGTATGAGCCATCAGAGCCATAATTGCTTCCTCTGATGTGCATCCAGACTTGCCTAAATGATTGCTTCGATCATTCTTCCTTCTACCTGTTTTCCTTCCTGAAGTTGTGCCTTTATGAGGTCCAGAGGCAGTTCTGATGTGTGCCATCATTGCTGTTTTTGCTTCTTCTTCATCAGATGATTCTTCTTCTGATTCTAATACATCCCAGGCAGCCATCAGACCCTTCTTTTTGAATCTGGAACTCTGTTTGCTTTTTTCCAGATTTGGACATTCTGACTTGATATGTCCAGGTTCATTGCATCCATAACAGATGATGTTCTTCTTGTCAGATTCTTCCTTATCTTTGTTGTTATGTTTCTTCTTGGAACCTCTCCTCTTCCTGTTTTCCCAGATCTTAACCATCTGTTTGGTTAAGTAAGCCATATCATCACAGTCATTGTCGCTATCCTTTGATTATGGTGCTGCCTTTGCAGCTTTCTTCTGTTTCGACTTCAGGGCCAGATTCTTCTTCTTCTTTGGTTCATCTGCTTCTAGTTCTATTTCATGAGACCTGAGTGAGCTAATCAGATCTTTAAGTTTTAAGTTGTTCAGATCTTTGGCTTGCTGAACTGCAGTAACCATTGGTCTCCACTTGGTTGGTAAGCTTCTTAGAATCTTCTTGACATGATCTACTGTTGTGTAGCTTTTCTTCAAGACCTTCAGTCCAGATATCAGAGTCTGGAATCTGCATAACATTCCATCAATGTTTTCATCATCTTCCATCTTGAACATCTCATACTGTTTGACCAGTATGTTAGCCCTTGCTTCTTGAACCTGCTGGCTTTCTTCATAGGTCAGAACCAGACTGTCGAATATGCTCTTTGCTGTTTCTTTATCTGTGCAACTGTCAAATTCCTTGAATGTGATGGCACTGATCATGATTTTCTGGACTTGTGATGAAGTTTGTATAATCTGCTCTGGTTTGATTTCATATCAACCAGGTCCAGTTCTTTAGTTAGATCTCCTGGAACAGTAGGTGCATTGTATCCTTTGACTACCATCTTCCATAATTCAAGATCTTGAGATATGAAGAAACTTCTCATTCTGTCCTTCCAATACTCAAACCTTTCTCCATCAAACAGTGGTGGTCTGTTGATGTTGCCTCCCAAATCATCACTGGATTCTGCCATGTTGAACCCCTTGGACCTTTCCTCAAACACTGTTAAGTGCTCAGCCTTGAGACCGAGCTCTGATGTCAATTGAAGGTGCAAACACGAGAAGGAGGGTTTGAATTGTGTCTGACTAACTTTAATACTTTTTCTGTTTTTGCAGTTTTAAAACAAAACTTGATGTATGAATAAAACAGAGTTAGCAGCGAATATAAAGTAAAAAGAAAAACACAGAATTTTATACTGGTTCACCGTTAACGAGGCTCCGTCCAGTCCCTTCACCTTGAAGGATTTCACTAATTCAAACCTTGAATTACAACAGTTCCACTGACCCTCCAAGTTAGTCTTTTCAAACAGTCTAACAATCCTAGACTTTTGAGGAATACAGCACCTTGACTTTCTAAGTCAAGTCTTCTCCAACCAATCTGACAACCCCAAATTGTAGAAGGAATTACAACGCCTTGAATCTAATTGCCAAGTAATCATCTACCCCTTCTGACTCCCTTAGATTGTAGACTCTACTTCAACAACATAGATCTAACACAAGGGAAAGAAAATAACACGAGTGCTTGCTTCTGGAAAGCTGGAACTCACAATTAACCTCACTGAAAACTTGAGTGTTTGCTTTTGGAAGTGTATGACTCTTTTGTGATTTTCGATGCCAAGTATTCTGCCTTGAGCCTCCTTTTATAGATGCGAATTAGGGTCTATTCCAAGCTTAATTTCGAGCTGTATCTTGCTGGATTCTCTTGCAAAAATATCTTGACCAATATGGCTTCACTTAAATAAAAAACATATCTTTTTAAGCTTCAGATTTGCTTTCAAAAATAACTGGCCAATCATAGCTTTAGTTTCTTCCCGCCAACAGCTTCTGAACTCCCATACGACTTCACTTTATTTTTGTAACAAATCCTTTTAATATTTTGATCAAATTAAATTGAATCTCCACCGTTAATTCTCATGATTAAATCTGGACCGTTTGATCTTCTGCGCTAGTCCACATCTGGACCATACTAAGTGATCTGCTGTGATCCTCTGATTTCGGCCAAC
Organism: Cicer cuneatum; assembly: GCA_037974295.1. Classification (NCBI taxonomy): domain Eukaryota; kingdom Viridiplantae; phylum Streptophyta; class Magnoliopsida; order Fabales; family Fabaceae; genus Cicer; species Cicer cuneatum. The sequence continues at coordinate 41,654,356 of JBBPBO010000005.1, read as the reverse complement.
CCTGGAGCACACTTTCTGATCTTCTGATCTCGGTCAACCTGGTCTAGCAAACTGATCTGCTGTGATCCTCTAATCTCGGCCAATGCTGGACCACACATTCTGACCTTCTGATTTCGGCCTACACTGGGCCATGGTCTGATCTTCTTATCTCGGCCAACACTGGGCCATATACTTAAATCTAAACCATTGATCTTGATATCTTCCCTCTGATCTGGACCAATTCTGAACTGAGTCTGGATTGAAATGAAATTAAGTCTGGACAAATAATATTTCAGTCTGGACATTTTACCTTCTGTTTTGGATCAGTTCTGGATCAAATCTGGAGATCATTTCTTCTGGTCTGGACTTAGATTCATACCCTGAACCATGCTATCTTCTGGTCTGGGTCAAATCTGGATTGATTCTCTTGCTCTGGACCCATTAACTTATCCTCTGATTAAGTCTGGATCAAGTCTGGGCTATTTATCATTTCACTGCCAGGCCATCTTCTAGTCAGAATAACTTCTGGACTAAGTCTGGCTTATGGTATCTTCTAGTCTGGAACAACTCTCCATCTGGAAGGCTTCCTTCTAGTCTGGTCCAGGTCTCCTTCTGACTTTGCTTCCTTCTGATCTGGGCCAACAAAGATATCCTCTGGTAATTCCAGGATGTATCCTCTGGTACCTTCTGGATGCATTATCTGGTGTCTTCATCTTCTGCCTCTATAAACTTCATCTTCTTGTGGTATTTAATGTAATAATTCAAGGTACAAAATAAGATTACATGGAGTGCTTTTGTAAACATCAAAATCCTAAGTACTTAGAAGCAACTTGGTTCCAACACCAGAGGCACTATCTTTGTGAGCCATCAGAGCTAGTTCTGTTTCTAACTCACTTCCAGAATCAGAGTCTGGGTTGGATCCAGAGGCAGAGCTAGTGCAAGCCATAAGAGCCAGTTCTGCTTCTTCATTTTTTGATTCTCTGCCAGAGTTAGCATCAGTGTTGTATCCAGAGGTAGAATTAGTATGAGCCATCACTGCCAATTCTGCTTCTTCTGATTTACTTTCAGAGTTGATTCCAGAGGCAGAATTATCCCATGTTGCCATCATGGCTAATTCTGCTTCTTCATCTTCAGAGGATTCATCAGAATTATCCCATGTTGCCATTAGATTCTTCTTCTTTGGTCTGGAGTCTTTCTTCTGATTTTTCCCTTTCTCAAAATTTTTACATTCTGATGTGATGTGTCCAGGTTCATTGCATCCATAGCAGATGATGCTCTTCTTGTCTTGTTCATCCTTTCCTATGTTGGAATGCTTAGAATTCCTCTTGGGGAAACTTCCTCCTTCTGTTTTGTCACATTTTCAAAATCTTTTTTGTTATGAAGGCAATGTCTTCTGCTTTTGATTTCTGATTCTGGTCCTCAGAATCACTATCTTCTGATTCTGTTTCTGCTTCTACTTTTAGAACTTTCTTCTGTTTGGACTTTAAGGCTAGGGTTTTATTCTTCTTCTTGGGTTCAACTTCTTCAAGCTCTATTTCATGTGACTTGAGGGAGCTGATTAATTCTTCCAGCTTCAGAGTGTTCAGAGTGTTCATGTGACTAGAATGTTGGCCTTTGCTTCTTGAACTTGCTTGCTGCCTTTGTAAGTCAGAACCAGACTATCATAGATGCTTTTTGCTGTTTTTTGTTAGTGCACTTGTCAAACTCCTTGAATGTGATCGCATTGATCATGAACGTTCTAGATTTGTGATGTAACTTAAACATATTCTTCTAGTCAGCATCAAAATCTTTCTTGGGAATTTTAACACCATCAGCATCTCTTGGAGCAGTATAGCCATCTTCCACCATGTCCCAAAGTTCAGGATCTTGTGAGAAAAAGAAACTCTTCAGCCTGTCCTTCCAATACTCGAACCGTTCCCCATCAAACATAGGTGGTCTGTTGATCTTTCCTCCAATAGCTTCTTCAGTGATTCCAGACATGTCGAACTCGTGGATCTTTCCTCAAACATTGTAAAGTGCTCAGTCTTTAGATCGAACTCTGATGCCAATTGAAGGTGCAAACAGGAGAATGGGGGTTGAATTGTGTTTGCCAAACTTTGAATCTTTTTGCTATTTTATTGAATGTTGGTGTGATTACTTCATAAATAAATAATCAGACTTAGCAGCGGAAAATAACAGCATAAGAACACAACAATTTATCCTGGTTCACCATTAACTTGGCTACATCCAGTCCCTTCATCCTGAAGGCTTTAATCCACTAATTCAAATCTTTGAATTACAGCACTTGACCCTCCAAGCCAGTCTTCTCAAACAGCCTGACAATCCCAAACTTTTGAGGAACGAAAACAACACCTTGACTCTATAAGTCAAGTATTCTTCTACCAATCTAACAACCCCAGATTGAAGAAGGAATCTACACCACAATCAGGTTTGACTACAAGGGTTTGGAACTTTCAAAGTTGCTTCTGGAAAGATGATTGTTGCACTAAATTTCTCTCTCGAAAACACTTAGAAAATTTTGTTTTTGCACTTAAGTAATTCTCTCTTTTGAACTCTCAGATTGTGTTGAATATGAAGCTTGAGTTCTTGTGTTTTTCGATGCTTGATGTTGCTGCCTGAAGCCTCCGTTTATAGCTGTAGATAGGGCTTTGTCCAAGCTTAAATTCGAAATAGATCTTGCTCAGATTTCCTTTGAAAATACTGTTGGCCAATCCTGTTTCACTTAAACAAAAATTGGCTTTTTAGCTTCAGATTGCATTTGAAAATTCTGTTGACCAATCTTATTTCTTTTCATTTCAAACCATATATTTTTAAGCTTCAGATTGCATTCCAATTTCTTCAAGTCTTCAGTGAATTTTTTGAATCAAATTCCCTTAATACTTTGATCAAATTTCTATCAAAATTTAATCAAGTCTTTTTCGAATTTTAATAAAGTCTTCACTGATTTGCATCATGATTAAATTCTGGACCGTATGATCCTCTGATCTCGGCCAACTCTGGACCATGTAATCTGATCTATGCCAATTCTGTGATCCTCTGATCTCGACCAATTATGAACCATGTTATCTGATCTGTACCATTTTGTGGTATGTACCATTATGTGATCTGGACCATTGATATTTTAATCTGAACCATTGATCCATTTATCTTCTAGTCTGGACCATTGATCTTTTAATCTGGACATTTATCCTCTGATCTGGACCAAGTTTGGACTAAGTCTCGATTGAGTCTGAATTAAATCTGGACTAAGTCTTATGTTCTGGACAATTATATCTTCTGATATGGAATAAGTTTTATGTTCTGGACCATGCTATCTTCTGGTCTGGACCAAGTCATTTGTTTTGGACCAGTTATCTTCTGCTCTAGACCAAGTCTGGATTAAGTCTAGACTGAGTCTTATACTCACGACCATGCTATCTTTTGGTCAGGATTAAGTCTGGACCAAGTCTGACTTATGTTTCCTTCTGGTCTGGACCAAGTCTCCCTCTGACAGGCTTCCTTCTAGTCTGGACCAAGTCTCCTTCTGAACTCTGCTTCCTTTTGATCTGGGCTAAGAAAGATATCTTCTGATGATGTCATTTTTCCTTCCCTTTGATGATATCGTCTGATTGATGCTATCCTCTGATGTTTGCCTTTGATGACATCCTCTTATATCCTCTGGAGGTGTATCCTCTGGTGACATCCTCTGGGGTGTATCCTCTGGTACCCTCTGGATGTTTCTTCCGGCCGAAACTTCTGGTGACATTTTTATCCTCTAGTTGCTTCCTCTGGACGTAACCTCTGGTGGTGTCATCCTCTGATTTTGCACAACCTCTAATTTGTTCTTCTAAGTCAAAATACAATTTACATAAAATACTTTTGTTAACGTCAAAACTTTTATTGAAAGAACCAACTTGGTTCCAACATTATTATCTTCTGGTGACGTCATTCTCTGATGACATCTTCTGCTTCTGATTTGTATCTTTTGGTTGTATCTTCTGCTGAAGTCATCCTCTGATTTTTCATATCCTCTGATTTTTCATTCTTCTTCTAAGTCAAATATGTTATTTTCATAAAATACTTTTGTTAACATCAAAACTTTAATTGGAATAACCAACTTGGTTCAAAAAATCTCCCCCTTTTTGATGATGACAAAACTTTTTATTTCTTATAACTATTTTTCTTTCTTTTGACTTTGACTCCCCCTAGGACTAAGCTTTACTTTGAAATTTTCTCTCCCTAAGTCTAATGCCTCAGATACTTTATCAAATACATCTTCTCCCCCTTGTCCTCAGACAAAAAGGAATGAAGGAATAAAGGAGATCCTCTCAAAAAAAAATTCATCTTCTGCTCTTTTTTTTTATAATATGAATATAACATAATACAAGAAAGTATAAAAATTAATTTAGAACTAAACAACTTTGGAGTGACTGTAATGTCAGTCAGATATTTAGGTTTTTCTTGACAACCCGCCAATTGAAGGTGAGATTTGGTGAATACAAAGATTTGTATCCCTATCTTCAAGTAGTGGTTTGGTGAATATGTGAGCCCATTGGGGCAGCCATAGGTTTGCAATCACTCATCTTAAACTTCTTGAGAAGCTCTTTTGTATATTTTGTTTGATGAATGTATAGACCTTTTTGACTTTGCTGAATTTGAATTCCTAGGAAGAACTTAAGCTCTCCTATCATGCTCATTTGAAATTCCCGCTGCATCAATTTAGACAATTCTTGGCAAAGAGTTCCATTAGTAGATCCAAAGATAATATCATCAATATAAACTTGAATGATCAGAATATCATCTTTACTTTGATTTTCTAAAAGTGTATTGTCTACTTGTCCTCTTTCAAAGTTATTTTTAAGTAAGAAGTAACTAAGTCTATCATACCATGCCCTAGGTGCTTGTTTTAAATCATACAAAGATTTTTTAAGTTTAAAAACATGGTTTGGAAATTCAGAACTTTCAAAACCTGAGAATTTTTTAACATAGACTTCTTCACTTATATAACCATTTAAAAATGCGCTTTTAACATCCATTTGGAATAATGAAATGCTATTATAAGCAGGAAAGGAAAATAGGATACGAATATCTTCTAACCTGGCCACTGGAGCAAATGTTTCAGTGTAGTCAATACCTTTTTGCTGACTGTATCCTTGTGCAACACATCGTGCCTTGTTTCTGACAACTTCTCCTTTTTCATTCAGCTTGTTTTTGAAATCCCACTTGGTTCCAATAATGTTCTTTTCTAGTCTTGGAACTAGATCCAAAATGTCATTCATTTACCTCTTCTTGCATTGGTAGACTCCATCTATATCCTTCTTCGGACTCATCTTCAGATTTATCCACTGAAGATTTGTCGTATTCTTGCTTATAACTTCTGCTTTTTCAAGTTCTTTTGCCTGCATCAGCTTCTAGTTTTGGTTGATTTGTATCAGCTTCTGGTTCTATTAAATTGGCTTCTAGTTCTGGTAGATCTGCATCAGCTTCTGGTTCTAGTAAACCTGCATCGGCTTATGGTTATGGTAAATCAGCTTTTGGTTCTGGTAGATCTGCATCAGCTTCTGGTTCTAGTAAACCTGCATCATTTTCATCTGGTTCCGGTAAACCTGCATCAGTTTCCTCTGGTTCTGGTAAACTAGCTTCGGTTTCCTCTAGTTCAGGTAAACCAACATCGATTTCCTCTAGTTCTGGTAAACCAGCATTAGTTTCCTCTGGTTCTGGTTAACCTGCATCAGCTTCATCTTGCTTTGACTTTTCAGGTCAAGCTATTTGACATATAACATAATACAAATCAAATAATTTAAAAATGAACTCAATACAACCATTAATTATGCTTCTGGTGGTTTCTGCTTGTTTTTGAAACCACTGAAATACTATTTTTTGTTGAAGTGTTCACATCACGTGGATCACTTGGTTCCTTTGACAATTTAAAAACCTGTAGAATACTTACTAGCTTTGATTTTTTAGATCAAGCTTCTTGTTATCACAGTAAACATAAATATCAAACAATAATACTATTTACAGCAAGATGTTACCTATATGTCAACAGTTTCAGTTTTACTATGAAAATCCTCTTGTTTCTGATTTTCAGATTCTGAATCTATATGTTTTGTGATTAGATGGTTTGGATGAAGGGCTTTGAACTCCCTTCTTGGTTTGTAGTCTTGATGAATTATCTTTCTGTTGATATATCAGGTTCCTCTGATAATTCTAGAACTGATAATAATTTTGCTTCTTCTAGTAGTTCTAGTTTTGTTGATATGTGTGTTTCCTCTGTCAGTTTTTATATTTCCTGTTCTTCATATAGTTTTGGTTCTTATAGGCATTGTATTTACCAGTTTCCACCAGAGTCACTTTGCTTCTGCTTGGCAAGTGCTGGAACATAGACCTTTTTCCCTTCATATATTGCCAGCATCCATTGACCAGGCACCATGACTGGTGTTTCACTTTGGTTGCTCAGAACATCTGCAACATAAATAATTTTATCGTTTGGTACCCAAATCTGGTTTGGTCCATGTTTGTTAGTCTTGAAAGGTTTCTTGTCTTTCCTTGATTGTATCATGGGACAAGACAATTTTGAGTGACCTTTCTTAGCACAAGCAGCACACAAAACATTAGAGGGAATAAGTTTAGTTGCAATTACAGATTCATCAAATCCTAAGCCTCTTTTACCATTGTTACTAATCCCATAGATCATAGAAGCATTTTTGCTTCTTTCCATACCTTTAAAACATTTAATTCTTTGGTTAGAATTGTATTCTCTTTCCTAATTATTTTCAATTTTAAAGACAATTTATTATTGACATTTAAAATATCATTCATTACAGTGATTAAATCAGAGCGGGTAAGTTCTGAAAATACCTCTTTTTCATCTTCTAATGATTCACTTCCAAGATCAGAGTCTGTATCGGATCCAGAGGCAGAGCTTATTTGAGCCATTAGAGCCAGTTCTATTTTTGATTCACTTCCAGAATCAGAGTCTGGGTTCGATCTAGAGGCAGAGTTGGTGTAAGCCATCAAAGCCAGTTCTGCTTCTTCATCTTCTGATTCTCTTCTAGAGTCAGCATCAGTGTCGTATCTAGAGGCAGAATGAATATGATCCAGCAGAGCCAATTCCGCTTCTTCTGATTCCCTTCCAGAGTTGGATCTAGAGGCAGAATGAATGTGTGCCATCATAGCCAATTCTGCTTTTTCTGATTTACTTCCAGAGTTGGATCTAGAGGCAGAATGAATGTGTGCCATCATGGCTAATTCTGCTTCTTCATCATCAGAAGATTCATCAGAATCATCCCATCTTGCCATCGGATTTTTCTTCTTGGATCTGGAGTTTTTCTGTTGGGTTTTCCTTTCTCCAGGTTCGTGCATTTTGATTTGATGTGCCCAGGCTCATTGCATCCACATCAGATGATGCTCTTCTTGTCATGTTCATCCTTTCCTCTGTTGGGAATACCTCTGGGGAAACTTCTTCTTTCTGTTTTGCCATATCTTCAGAACTTCCTAGTTATGAAGGCAATTTCTTCTTCTTCTTCTGGTTTTTGGTTCTGGTCATCAGAGTCACTGTTTTTTGATTCTGCTTCTACTTCTGCTTTTAGAGCTTTCTTTTGTTTGGATTTTAAAGCTAGGGTTTTGTTCTTCTTCTTGGGTTCATCTTCTTCCAGCTCGATTTCATGTGACTTGAGGGAGTTGATTAGTTCTTCCAGCTTCAGAGTGTTCAGGTCTTTTGCTTCTGGTATGGCCGTGATCTTTGGTCTCCACTTGGTTGGCAGACATCTAAGAAATTTCTTCATGTTGTTAGTAGTGGTGTAGCTCTTCTTGAGAACTCTTAATCCCGAAACCAGAGTCTGGAATCTGGAAAACATTGCTTCAATGTCTTCATCTTCTTCCAACTTGAACAACTCGTACTTCTTGACTAGAATGTTGGCCTTTGCTTCTTGAACTTGCCTGCTGCCTTCATAAGTCAGAGTCAGATTATCATAGATGCTCTTTGCCGTCTCTTTGTTGGTGCACTTGTCGAATTCCTTGAATGTGATTGCATTGATCATGAATGTTTTAGATTTGTGATGCATCTTGTACATCTTCTGGTCAGCATCCATATCTTTTCTGGGAATATCAACACCATCAGCATCCTCTGGAGCAGTATAGCCATCTTCCACGAAGTCCCAAAGTTCGAGATCTTGTGAAATAAAGAAACTCCTCAGCTTGTCCTTCCAGTACTCGAACCGTTCCCCATCAAACATAGGTGGTCTGTTGATGTTTCCTCCAACAGCTTCTTCATTGAATCCAGACATGTTGAACCCTTGGATCTTTCCTCAAACACTGTAAAGTGCTCAGCCTTGAGACCGAGCTCTGATGCTAATTGAAGATGCAAACACGAGAAGGGGGGTTGAATTGTGTTTGCCAAACTCGAATTCTTTTTGTTGTTTTTGATGAATGTTGATTTAAGTTACTTTTTGAATAAATAATCAGATTAAGCAGCGAATGATAACAGCATAAGAACACAACAATTTATCATGGTTCACCATTAACTTGGCTACATCTAGTCTCTTCACTCCGAAGGCTTTAATCCACTAATTCAAAACACTTTGAATTACAGCACCCGACCCTCCAAGCCAGTCTTCTCAAACAGCCTAACAACCCCAGATTTTTGAGGAATAATAACACCTTATCCCCTAGTTTGTCCAGTCCCACAATCAATTTTTATATCAAATATGGTACAACAGAAATTGTTCTATCATGTCCCACATTTTTCAGCAAATGGAACGCATCATATGTGTATGATTAAATAAACCTTCAACAATTTCTTTTTCACACCTGTTGTACTTTTAATTCTTAAAAAATTTGAAATAATTTTTAGTGGAGCATCATTTAATTTTTTGCAACAAAAATATAAAATTATTTAATAACTAATAATTCCAATAACAAAGCACCAAGCAAATTCTATATTGAATACTCATTTAAATCATGTTCGTCTAACAGGTGTGAGTGCTCCCCCTCAACATTGGTTTGCTTGGAATTAATTTAGGGATGGATGGGTGACTCTTAATGGAGATAGTGCTTTTCAAAACTTGAACAAAATGATATCTTGTGGAGGAGTGGTTTGTGATCATATTGGTTCACTCATATTTGGCCACTCTTATGCGTTAGCGGTATACACGATCTCGATGGCAGAATTTGGGTCATGTATATATGATGGCTTTGAAGCATGACTTTTTGAGATGGTTCAGAAATATTGATATCATATCAGACTCTCAAGTAGTATTGGGGTCCTTAGTTTTGAAGAATTGCTCTAATACACATTTATGTTACAGTCTTGTCACTCGTATAAAGGATGTATTTGAAAAGTTTGATCACTTTAAGATATCTCATGTCTACTGTGAAGCCAATCAAGTAGCAGATACTTTTGCTAAATTTGGTCTTTCTTATGTGAAAATTTGGTCTTTGATATTATACCCGAAATTCTCATCCTTCGCCATGTTGTGTTTGGTAGCTTTTCCTGGGGACTTCTAGCTTTGTTTTTGTTTCCTTGGGGATGTGACCCCTTACGTTTCACCCAAAAAAATGGTAGTGGACCACGAATATGCTAAACATGGATCCTTCAAACTTCCAAATAATTTGTTGTTATCTGAAATTCATTAATCACTTGAATCTAATCACATGTTTCGGCCGAAAATCTGTTAACACTACCTTGCTATTTTTTATTTAAAATAAACCATATATAGTTCATATAGATTTTGATAATTTTTATATGATACAACACTACCTTGATAATTTTGATGGTGTATAATGTGTATGAAATGAATTATATTTTTAGTATATAATCTATACTAAGATTAAGATTATTAGGGGATAATTCCAAACATTCGTCCTTTCACGTGAAAGCCTTCTAAGGCTTTTGTTCTCACATTAATACTATAATGAATACTATTACAATAAATCAATTTTAATTACATTACATTTTCCTTTTGTTATTCTATCACAATTAAATGTCTCTAATCGATTATTCTCTTTTATAATGTCTTTCAATTACTGCTATTTCACCGCATATTATTTTCAGTACATATTACATCACTGAATAAAAACAACAAACCTGCAATAAAAATTAATTATACCACTAATATATTTTAGGCTTAAATATATTTTTGATACCAACAATATAGGTTACTTTGATTTTAGTCCTTGTAATTTATTTATTTGCTTTTTATTCCAGCAATTTCTCAAACCATCAATTTTGATCTCTTGTGAATTTTTTTTAAAAAAATACTGATGTAAGTAATTTTTAATGACGTGACACTGCATGACATTCATACTTATGCTGATGAGGAACACTTAATGTTGATTCATCACTAAACATCCTCCAAAACAACTCATCTTTAACCACACAAAAAACCATAAATTCAGCTAAAAATCCAAATTTCATATCTTCTCCGACTCAGAACCAATAATTTCAACTCAAAATCGAGAACATAACATACTATTCCATAAAAAAAAACTAGGAATTCATATAAAAAAACAGAGAAGAAGAAAAATGATAAAAATAGATTTGAAAAAACAAGTCAAAACCCCATCATCAAAACATGTTAAAGTTGCATAAAAGAATTCAAGACAACACATACCGCTATGATGAAAACAGAAATTTGATCCAACTCTGTTTGGATATTTCTTCATTCTTGAAATGTAATCAAATTTAATTTTATTCATATACAAATATTTTAGGGAATAATATATGGCACGAGACCATAGTTGAAATATGATTAGAGATATATTTTTGTATATTTCGTTGCAAAATTACTAATTTCTAATAATGTTTCTTTAAAGAAAATCAAAATTATGTGAGACATTATTGCAAGCCTCGTGTAAATCTAAGTCAAATATTCCATATTATCAAATTTGAACTATTTTATCATGCATTCAGATATGCTTTTCTTTAAATAAGAAATTCAAATCTAATGTGAAATATGAGATTACAAATATTGTAAGAAATAATATTATGGCACAAAGACCATAGTTGAAATATGATTGGACGTATATTTTTGTACATTTAATTGCATAGTTACAAATTCTAAATAATAGTAGCAAGAGTAGTATCTATTACTACCTCTTCCAACATGAGCCACCTCTCCCAAATTCAAACTTGTTCTCTTCTTCTTCCTCCAATAAAGTGGCGTGGTGTCGCAACAGGTTGGGGTCGCGGCAGAAAATTTCAAACCGAAAGAAATAGTGATAAGTTCTTTTAAAACTGGGAGTCACCACCATTGTTTATTTATTAAGGTAAACATTGAAAAACCCTTTAAAAAAATATAAGAAAGGTTTTTGAAACCAAATTTTGGGTTTAAAAGTCAGTTATGTGTAGGAAATGTATTAGCATTCTACAACATCCGTTCAAAAACGACACCTTTAATTAAATGTGCAAAAATAATATTAACTATAAAAATATTTATTTTACCCTAAAAAATATAAACATGATTTTAAATAATATTTGTTTATTTATAAAACTGATTTTTATAAATAAATAAAAAGGGAAAATTGAAGAAAAAAAAAGAAATGGACTTGGAGCCCAACCATCTTCACAAAACAAATAAGTAATAAATAGTTGACAAAAAAATGAATAATAAACAAAAATAAAAGAAAAAATTAATTAAAAAAAACTAAACTTAGAAGTTTCTAAAACCAACTAGTTGAAAATCCGTACATCGGCACAGATAATGCTATGAATTAGCTTAATTTAAATAAAAAATATCTTTGAATATATGTCGTATATAGTAAAAAGGAAGGATCATTACATTGGCTTGCTCTCTCATGTGTGTGCTCCATTTAAAAGATATAAGAACTTTTTTTTTATATTATTATATCTATTAACTCCCAATCAATTAGTTTAAAAACAATTTGTCTTGTATAAATATTAGAATATAAATTACTACAAAAATATCATAATCATTTTTAATTCAAACTTTCAATCGATGGATTAGTCAATTTTTTATAATTTACTTTGATATTAAATAATTTTTAAATTTTTTTTGTATATTGCATGATACTTGACAGTGCATAGGAAATAGTTGGGGCAAATTGTTTGCCCTTACCTGGGTCAACACATTTAGAAGATATTGAAAAATTTATTATATTATTATATCTATTGACTATCGATCAATTAGTTTATAAAATATGACTACTATAAATACAAAAATATAAACTATTACAAAAACTATCATAATTACTCTTATTCCAAAATTTTGATAGATGAATTGGAGTGACCAGTTTTTTATAATTTACTTTAATATTAAATAATTGCTAAATCACATAATCAAAAATTAAAATTAAACATTATTAGCATTTAATAATTCAACAAAAGATTAATTTATTATTCCAATAGCTACTGAAATTAATTTTTATTATATTAAATTTAAATAAAACATAGAAATGAAAGAAATTATTTCATGATTTCTCCCTTTTAATTTCTATACATATTATTGTTATATATTGGAGTATGTTGCACACTTTTCTATTTATTGCATGATACTTGATAGTGAAGAAGAAAGGGTCTCAAGATATTGAAAACCACGGGTTTGTACAATTTAGAAGATATTGAAAAACATAATAGTAATAATAATAATAACAATAATAATAATAATTATTATTATTATTATTATATTATTATTATTATTATTATTATTAAATACAAATTTATATTTTAGCTAATTAACTTCAAAAGTCTATAATTTTAGAGCATGTTGTACGCTTTTCTTATACTGCATTACACTTGATAGTGAAAAGGGAACGATCAAGGTACTTGCTTGCCCTCTCATGGATCTGCCTCATTTAGAAGATATTGAAAAAGTACAATAGTTGTAATAATTAAATACACATTAATCTTTTAACTAATTAACTATTGAAACATCGTATTTTAATAAAGTAACATTTAAAAATATGTTTAACATGTATATGGTTTATACTGTTGTATTATAATTGATACTCCCACATTTTATAAGGTCTTAATACCTATACATTTTGAATTAATATTTGATCTTGATACTCACACATTTTTTATGTCTATCTTGTAGATAAATATCAGTGCCTTCACAAAAATAAAAATACTAAGAATGACCGAGATGGCAGTTCCATTTATCTTCTTTCAAACCACTAAAATCTAACTATTATTGTATAAAACATAAGATGAGAATTAAAATGTATAAAAAGTAGTAAAAAAAATACAAAATAAATGGTATCAATGTGATCCGCCTAATGGTCTTAAAAAAATCATATTCTTCAATTCATGAAAAAGTGTTATTCAACAACTACCAAGTTAATTAAATATCACATACTTGCCAAAGTCCTAACAATGAAAGATGGGAAGATGTAAAAGTAGGACATTTGAATATTCACTGATATGAAAATGTCCAATATCACTAACATCAAAATGGGTTGAACTGGATTTATGCAATTTGAAATAGCATACCCAAAAAAGGCTTTAAAAAAATCTACCCAAAAAGGTGCAAGGTATACTATATGCTAAAACATGTTTCTTCCAATAGAAACTATTAAAGAGAGAATGTGCAACGACATAAATTAGTTGTTTCGAATAAACTAAAAATTGAAAGTGAAAAAATGATATTGAAACAAATAAATTTTATTTGTATTCTGCAGAAAAGATATGATATGAATTATTACCAGGTTAATATGGTAATACATTGAAAACACTTAAATATTACCATTGTTAGGATTGTTCTATCTTGTTTTTTATCCATTGATGCAATTGAACCATCGACATTATTCAGGTCATAACAAAGAGTATATCAAGTGATTACAACCATGTAATAGCATAAAAACCAAAAAAGAAGAAAGAAATGCAACAATAAACCTTTTCGGCCTTTAAAGACTGTTTCATCTTGCAACCTCTTTGTAGCTGCTTCATTGCTTATTTTTCTTTTGCTTCAAAACTTGGACCTGTCTCTCTTGGTTTTTCTGTAAATCTGTAACCTTGTAAAGGGTTTCTAAAGTTAGAATATATTAAAAATTAAAAGGCAATTTTTCTCTTACTAAAAGTAAACTTGCTGAAGAATCAAATGATTTAAGGAGCAATGAATGATGGATATAAATAGTAAACCTCCATATAGTTTGCAACAATAGAAGTTATCATCTTATTCAATTAACAATCAAATATCCTTTATAATAGCTTTGATCTTTTCAAAGATTCATTTATTCTCAATATTGACGTGTGAATAAAAATTTATTATAGAAATAATAAAAAGTCATATTTATAGCAAATAAAAGTAATGGAGAAAACAACTTAAAGAAAACAAATCGTGAAACATGGAGAGAAAATGTTAGAGATACAAAAAATGAGGCCAACACTTGATAAGAGAAAAGAGTGAGATCTTGTCATTCACAAAAGTAATTTTCAATTTGGTTGAAAAGTAAAATCCTACAACTATTTTCCTTTAGGATTGAACATGAGATGAAAGGCAAATGTAAAGGGTTGAAATCTTGTACCCATAATAAAAAGTTTCAACAAACATCTAATACTCAACAAAAAAGGAAAAATAACCCATCTTTTCATAACACACCACAACAGAGGAAGATGAGACAGAGAAAGAAGACAATGATATGGCACTAAATACCCTATTTTAATGACCCGTCTTGTTTGATATCAACTATGCAAAATCTTGTCACAATAGAAGTTAATGTTAGTAACCAAAATTATCTATGCATGGTAAGAAAATCCAATTTACTAAAGGAAAAATCTAGATTCAATGTTTGTTATAGAATTTCAAAGAATAAGATGATGTCACCACTTTCTTAAGAGTATTTCCTTTGAAAGACATGCATGATATGTTGATATTTGAGAAAGTGGCAGTATAAGTCATCAAAATTAGTATAGTCCTGAAAATGATAAAATAGAGAAATAACTCAATAATATACTAATGAAATTAAAAAAATTATATAAATCCTTTATGTTGTGCTTTTAGATGCTAAATTCAATTCCTAGGAGAAACCAATACATATTCTAAAATTGTATTCAAAATATACATATTATTTCGTAATGACTAAGTAATAACACTGAAAACCAAATCAGTCATGAATTGATAAAGATTTTGTTGAATGTAAATCAAATACATAGATTTTCTCCACCACTCTACTAGGGTTTGTGTGAGTGTCGTTTTTTCACCTGTTAGGGCTTGACCTTGCTGAGCATTTTTTTTTCTTTATAAAGCAGTATTTCTTGTTTGTCTCATGTCAGTTTCGTTCAAATAGTTTATCCATGGAGGGTCTCGCATTGTAGGAAGTGGATATAAGCATTATAGTAGATATCACAACAGATCGAGCTTGCCAAGCAATCAAAGAAAAATGCCTTGTTGGCAGACTTATTGTTGACAAACCTATCAAGGTTAAATCTTGAAGGAGAGACTAACACTCATATGATACCAGGGAAATGAGTTACTATCATGATGCTAGATCAAGGAAGTTTTCTTTTTCATTTCTATCATCGCTTAGACGTGCAAAGGGTACTGCGGGAGTACCGTGGACCTTTGACAACCACATGTGTGCACTGCACAACGTTGCTCCAGAGGATTCTTTGATGAATGTACCATTGAACACTTTAGATATGTGGGTGCAAATTTTTAACCTGTCTCTTGGCTTCATGTCTAAAATAGATGGTAAGAGCATTGCAAACTATATTTTTAAAGAATGTGATGATAACAATTAGCAGGGTGTGTCGAGGCCATATATGAAAATTAGAGTAACCATCGATTTTTGATCCATTCTGAAGAAACAATTAAAGATTCTCAAACAAGGAGGTGATTGGATTGTCCTTCAGTTCAAGTATGAAAATCTTGGAATATTTTGCTTCCTCTATGGTGTCTTAGGACACACAAAAACATTCTACGACCAGAGCATTGAGAAAGGCCATGATGGAACTCATGAGTAGAGCAATGATGTGAAATCGAAGACGAGAAAGTATATCGACAGTGGCAAGAACAATGGCTGAGGGAAGGAGTCATTCATAGCAAAGGAAACAATAAAATTGGTATTAATTGTCAAGGCACAAAACAAGATGCTATAATTGGTAATAATTTGATTAATGCTACTAATGGTGCATCGGTTACTAATAATGTGCAATGAGTGCATTTATTAAGGCAAACTG
Source organism: Cicer cuneatum (assembly GCA_037974295.1). Taxonomy (NCBI): domain Eukaryota; kingdom Viridiplantae; phylum Streptophyta; class Magnoliopsida; order Fabales; family Fabaceae; genus Cicer; species Cicer cuneatum. The sequence goes on along the minus strand of JBBPBO010000005.1, from coordinate 41,638,260 downwards.
GTAATACTTCCGTTGTATGGGGCCATACTTGGAAGCCCAATTCAGTACTTTTGGAAATGAATTGACAATGGTTGTTACACAAGTAAGCAACATTTACAAACATTTTGCACCCCCACCACGTGACTTATTGTTGTTTAATGTCAATGTGAATCAAATGGGCAACTCTGATGTAAAAAAGATACATATGACATGTATAAGTGAAGGCAATAATCAGATCTCATGATGGGGAAAAATGCAACAAGTGACATGACTATTGATGCAAGTTCAAATGAGACAAATGGTGAAGGAAATAATAAAGTGGACATGAAAATTAATCTCTTGTTTAATGATCATTTTTTATTGGCAGGTCTTGGCAATCAAGCCTACCATGAGAAATGTGTATTGTATGCTGGAACCATCGAGGCCTAGGTAATCTGCAAGCAGCTCCTAACTTAAAGCACCTCGTTTGGTCATATAATCCAGACGTTATTATTTGTATGAAACAATTGATTTTTTTGTTTTATTGTGGATAGAGAAGGACATAGTGAAGGTGTTGCAACTTTCTAGAAAACCCCTATTAATTGCACTATTAAAAAAATTTCTACTAATCATGTGGACATGGATTTGGTTGATAATATTAAAGGTAACCTGCATTCGACTGATTTTTATGGGTCTCTAGAAGGCTCTCGTAAGAGATACTCTTATAACTCATTGAGACAACTTGCTTATGATTTCGCCTTTCCATGGTATATCTTGGTAGATTATAATGATATTTTGTCACTAGAGGAGAAAAAAGGAATAGTTGAAAGTGCTAGATGGTTGATTAATTACTTTAGAGAGGTGATAATGGATCCAGATCTATTTGATGTTCATCTGAAAGGATACCCTTTTACTTGGTTCAAAAGCTTAGGAACAAATCATGTTTTAGAAGAGCGTATGGATAGAGCCATGGCAAAGGAGGCACGGCATTGTGGATTGAGAATGCTTGGTTGACAGAACCTGCTATTGAGGAGTAGGTTCGAACATCTTGGTTGGTTGGGCACAACCTTAGTGCTTTATCCAAGCTTGGTAATTGTGTTGTGGATCCTACTCATTAGAACAAGACACATGAAGCTAAAAGAAAAAAATAAATTGATAAATATAGGCAAAAGCTTGCAAGAATCCAGACACATGTTAATTTGGGTAACTTAAATTATTTCATAGCTCTTAAAAAACATTTGGCTTATTTATCAATGCATGATGAGATATTTTGGAGACAGCGTGCTAAAACATATTGGTCAAAAGATGGTGATCAAAATACCCGTTTTTTCCATGCCACTGCCTCTTCATGACGTAAGGTTAATCAAGTTTTCTCCCCAGAGAACTCGAATGGTACTATGGTAACTAAATTTGGACTATTTTATTGAGCTTTTCCAACAACAAGACAATGGTCAAGATCTAGTGCTTAATTTTCTCTCTCCTACTGTCACCATTGATGATAATGTAGCTCTCACATTTCCCTTCCAGTTTGAAGAATTTAAAGATGCTATCTTTTCCATGAAAGCTGATAATTGTCCCAACCCTGATGGTTTTGATCGTGGTTTTTACCATCACTTCTGGACCATATGTGGTCATGAGATTTTTCAAGAATGTTGTTCTTGGCTTGAAACCGGTATCTTCCCTACTCACCTAAATTTTACTAATATTGAGTTTATTTCGAAAGGTGATTCTCAAGCATCAATGAAAGAATGGATGCTTATTGTTTTATGTGATGTTATTTACAAATTGGTTGCAAAAGTCCTTGCTAATAGGCTTAAAAGCATCTTTGATAAATGCATATTAGAAAATCATTCTACGTTCGTTGTGGGATGTTCCATTATTGACAATGTTATGGCGGTTATTGAGCTTGTTCACAATATGAAAACTAAGACTCGTGGAAATGTATGAAGCTAGACATTAGCAAAGCATTTGATAGAATTGATTGGAATTACCTTTCTGATGTTATCTTCACTTTGGGTTTCTCTTAGAAGTGGGTCACTTGGATGATGCTTTGTGTGGAGATTGTGGACTACTTTGTGATTGTTAATCGTAACATGGTTGGTCCTATCACTCTGGGGAGAGGGTTGCGCCAATGCGTCCCCTTGCCCTCTAATCATTTCATTATTTGTATTGAATATCTCTCGACTTTAATCAGACCAGCCGAAAAAATAGAAGATATTCATGGAACCAAGATTTGCATAAATGCTCTTGTTATTTGTCATCTCCCTTCTGTAGATGATTGCTTTTTGTTTTTCAAGGCAAATGAAAATGAGGCTCTAACAATAAAGAGCATTCTTGCCACTTATAAAGTTGCTTCAGGACAATGGTGGTGGTTAATGATGAACCCTAAATAACACGACTCCTTAAAGCTAGATACTTTCCTCATAGTGATTTCCTCATATCTAAACTTGGACATAACCCCAATTTTGTTTGAAGAAATATCTCTAGCACCAAATTCATTATTCGAGGAGGTGGTCGTTGGAGTATATGAGATGGAACTAATATTCCACTATAGGATGAGAGGTGGATAAGTGACTCTAGTGTATTGGTTAAGCCCCTTAAATTGCACCCAAGCTTTGATAATATGACTATCTCAACATTCTTACAACTGCACAAGAAGCAATGGAATTCTACTATGCTACATAATCTATTTGACGGCAACACGAATGTCAAAATTCTACATACATCCCTAGGTGAGTCAGTTCAGCAAGATAGAATAATTTGGTGAGGTGAGAAAAATGGCCTATACTTAGTGAAGAGTGTGCATCGTCTATGTATGAACGGGTTCGTTGATAATTCAAATCTAAAACTGATTGGAAATTGACATATCATATGAAAGGCAAAATTGCTGCCATAGGTGAAAATTTTATTGTCGAGGTTGCTTCGCGGTTGCCTCCCGACTACTTTTCGATTTTGAGAGCGTGGTGTTAGTTGTCCCAACACTTGTGCCTTATGGGAGACAATAGATGAGGACAATATACATCTCCTTTTTAATTGCCCATCTAGCATAAGAATTTGGCAGCGTGCTAACTTATGGAATACCATTAATGCCATGGTCAATTTCCACTAGAAAATTCAAGTCCTTGAGTTGCTAGTTTCGGTTTTGCAACAACTCAATATTAATCAATTCATGAATTTGTGCAATCCTATTTGGGAAAAATTTGAAAAAGAAAAATAACATAATTTGGAGTGGCACAACCGATACCACTGCATATGTCATTGATAGGGGACTAAATCTTCTATAAGAATGGTCTGAAGCGCAACAATTATGACGTATAGAGCAGTACATTTCACCAACCAACCCTAATATAACAGCATGGAAAAAGCCTTCACTCGGTCGATATAAGTTTAACATGGATGCATATTTTTCCACCTCTCTAAATAAGGTGGATGTTGGTATGTGAATTAGAGACGAATATGGTATATTTGTGCTTGCACTGATAGACTAGTCTTCGCCTATTGTTAATGTTGATGTAGGAGAAGCTCTTGGACTTCTCTCTGCTTTGAATTGGGCCTAAGAACTCTAGTTGTCATCTATTGACTTTGATTTAGACTTTAAGAATGTTGTCGACAACCTTTATATTTAGGCATTTACTAAATTGTCATTTTCATATCTATTATGTTGAGTTTGTAAGAAGACAAGCAAATGAAGTTGCTCATGCTCTTGCTCAAGCAGCTTCATCTTTAACTTGTACCCATATCTTTATTGATATTCCGACATGAATCCAACAAATTATTATAAATGAAATGCTATAAGCATTCCTTATTCAAAAACAACACTAACAAATAAGAATCATGAAAAGAAAATAAAACAGTAAGGACTTTTATATTTCTTCATGTTATAACCTACAAAAACTAACATATCACTTAACATAATGGATTCTAAAACTGTCTCTATTAAATAATTTTAATAGTTTAATGATAACGTGACAAAAAAAGAATCTAATAATTGAACGATGAGCGTATAAGACATGTTCTTTAATAGACACTTTAAAACTTACATATCCCTTAGCATAATGAGTTTTAAAATTATCTCTTTGAAACAATTTTCATAGTTTAATGATAACAGAACAAAGAAAATGAATCTAATCATTGTATAATGAGCATATAAGGCATGTTCTTTAACAAACATTTAATCTCTTATGAACATGTGTACGTATACAGTTAAAATTCGTATATAGTTAAAAATTCTTTAATAGGCATAAATAAATTCTATTCTAGATCTTGATCAAAATACATTGCAAATGAAATGTCTCCACTAACAAATACATTGCATATAAATAGGAAACAAATAACTTGAAAGTACTTATTAATAAAAAGTATTTCCTATTGAGAGGGACAATAATTTGAGATAACGTCACATTCTATTAGCAAAATGGTGCTTGTTTCTACCACAAGAAAAAATGATATGGAAAAAGAAATTAAATTCAAATTTGTTACAAAAACAGTTTAACACATTTTCACGAAAAGTTTGTTTACCAATTTTGCCATATAGTTAAAAATTCTTTAATAGGCATAAATAAATTCTATTCTAGATCTTGATCAAAATACATTGCAAATGAAATGTCTCCACTAACAAATACATTGCATATAAATAGGAAACAAATAACTTGAAAGTACTTATTAATAAAAAGTATTTTCTATTGAGAGGGACAATAATTTGAGATAACGTCACATTCTATTAGCAAAATGGTGCTTGTTTCTACCACAAGAAACAATGATATGGAAAAAGAAATTAAATTCAAATTTGTTACAAAAACAGTTTAACACATTTTCACGAAAAGTTTGTTTACCAATTTTGCCATATAGTTCGGTAACATTTTGTTTGTGTGATACCTCTTAGAATTGTTCTAATATTTCATCATTATACGATCTATAAAAAACTTCATATATAGCATCTCTCCTTATAAACTTGAAAAATATTTCAAACAAACAAAATGTGAACAGTAAAAGCATGAGAGAGTTAGTTTTGAGTTGGAAAACAAACTTCCTTAAAGGTAATTAAGAAAGATAGAAAATAGAAGAAAAAACTAATTTTTTTTTGCTGTTTCTTCTTCCTTATGATTTCTCTCTTATTTCTTGCATGTTTTGGTGTTGATTCTTCAATCCTATACACACATAGACAATGGGGAGATTGTCTGAGCAACAAAACAAAAAAATTGAAGAAAAACTCAAAGATATAAAATATAGTATTAATATTTTTAATCTATTATGGGTGGTAAAATAAAACATGTAAGATAAAAAGATCAAACAAAAGTGGCTTAAAAAAAGAACCAAAAAAGAAACAACAATGGTGTTATACAAACATAATTTTATAATTGACTAATTCTAATAATATGCAATAACTGATTTATGGAGTCCTACAACAAAATTTTATAATTGACTAATTTATATATAAAATATTGAAACATTTTGCCATATGAAAAAAAAAACGAGAAAAATTAATTTATACGGCCAATATATAAAAAAAAAATTCATATTATAAATTTCAAGTATGTAATAAAAATTGAGAAATAAATTTACATACCAGAAATTTTGAAAAGGAAATTTTTGGTATGGCACACCAGAAATTTCAAAAACGAAATTTCCGGTATGCAAAAAATTTCCAATATGTAAAAACAATAGATGTATGGTACAAAAAACATACTGATTTTGTTTAAAATTTTTGTATTTTCTATAAGGTTTTTTTTTTAAAGTTCATACAAAAAATGGTAAAATGTTAGGATAGGAGTTAGTATAAAAGAATATAAAATCCAATTTTTTGAACAAAATTGTTTAAAAACTCAAACAAAATTGAGTATTTATGTTTCCAACAATTTTTTGATCTAGAAACACCCATCCAAATCGTTTTTCCTCCATTTTACCTAAATAAGTGGATTCCAAACAAATTTAGTTTTTGTTTCCGTATTTTTTGTTATGAATTCTTCGTCTTAGTGTGACGCTTTTTAATTTTCTTATCTTGGTGCAGTGTTTATTTTGGTACATATTTGCACCGTAGATTTAATCGCTTACAAATTTCAATCAATAATATTTGCATTGTCAAACGTTATAAATTCAAAAACCTAAATATTTTAGACACTTAAATTTCGTAATATTTATAAGAAATTTAATTTAAAAATAAGAAATTTATTAATTAGTATAATTAAATATATTAATTTAAAAATCACTTGATAAATTTATTAAATAATTAAATATATTAATTAATATTATATAACATTTATAATAATAATAATCTAATTAAAATAATAATAATAATAATAATAAGTATAATAACAAAATATAATTCATCTCATCACTCTCACTCACAACTCATACCCTCGCGACTCACTCAATAAACCACCACCACCTCCATCGTTTCTGCTTCCAAGCCACCACCTCGATCGTTTCTGTTTCGAAGCCGCCACCACCGGTTCCTCCTGCGCAAAGCCTTAACCTACCTCCATCATTTCTGTTTCTAACTAAACAAAACTTAGCCACCGGTTCCGTCGACATTAATACCCTCTTTCTTTTTTTCCTTTTTCTTCTCATCATCTGTAAATGGAGAAAAGATGCTTCGCCGCCGTTTGGGTCTATGTCTCTCACCCGCGGTTTGGGCCGGTTGTTTTTGGGCCCGAACCCGACGGAACCGTCCCAATGCCCAGCCCTATAATAATGAGAAGCAAGAAAAGAGTGAACGTATCGTTTTCTCGTGTCTTTTCCTTCTCCTTCTCGTTCTCGTGTTTCTGAAGATGGCGCTAAGAAGACTTCCTGAACCTGAACGATTCCCAATTGGTCTACGGGTTCTCGCCCTTGACATTGACTCCACTCACCATCCCATTCTTCAAGCAATGGGTAATCAATTTCAATATCAAGGTACAACTTCTGAACAATGTTTCAATTCTTGATTTTCTTTTTCTTTTTATGACATTTTATATCTTGTTGGTTGGTTCAGTTACCACTTGTTGCATGCCTTCTTTTGCGCTGAATCTTCTTTCCCAAACAAAATGCTCTTTTGATGTCATAATTGTTGATACTGATACTCAAGAATTGATTGCTTATAATTTTCTTGAACACGTTCTGTTAGTCTACCAAATTCCTGTAATTAGTAAGTCTTTTTATTATTTCATCTATGTGAGAGAGAGTGAACTGTAGCAGATATGTATTTACTAATTTTTGCGTGATCTTGTTCAATTTGCAGTCATGTCTTCTGATTACTCTACAAATACTGTGATGAAAGCTATCACAAAAGGAGCTTCCGATTATTGGATTAAGCCATTGGAAGAACAAGAATTCAAGTATTTCTGGAAGCATGTCGTAAAAAGAGTTATTAATAATGAAAATAAACATGAAAATATGAACATCACCTTTAATAAAAAGCGAGGGAGAGAAGAAGACAAAGTCAATGTTCATAATGATAATTATCCACAGCCGGCAAAGAAGTTCCGGATGTCATGGACTCAACAGTTGCATAATCAATTCGTAACAGTGGTCAATCAATTAGGCCTTGAGAGTATGATTCTTTCCCAATTCTTTTCTTTTCTTTTCCCTGTTTGTATTCTTTAACAACTCAACTTATATGCATTCTGTATTTTTCAGAGGCCAAGCCGAAACAAATTCTAAAAATTATGGATGTTCCGGGTTTAACCCGAGAACACATTGCTAGCCATTTGCAGGTTTGATTCTTTATTCCTGTTTTGTATTCTTGCATGCTTTCACATGGTTGTTAAATTTTGTTATAACTTGTTAAAGATAATGGAACATTTGATAGATTTTTGGTTAGTTATAAATTATTATACATGAATGAATGTATGTAGTTGTGAAGGATTTGTGAATTTCTATAAGGACCTTAAACTCCGAAAACTGAGACAGCATGTGATTTTTACTTAATTAAAACTACTGTTTTTCTAGAATAATTATCAAGAAAGTGTTACATGAATGAATGTATGTAGTTGTGAAGGATTTGTGAATTTCTATAAGGACCTTAAACTCCAAAAACTGAGACAGCATGTGATTTTTTAACTTAATAAAAACTACTGTTGTTCTAGAATAATTATCAAGAAAGTGTAAGAAGTACTTCTTGTTGCTAAACGATGGAGTGTTCTTAAAGGAAGCGAGAGGATTGCAATTACAGTTATAAGCATTATCTTGGTTGCATTTGTAACCGTGTGATATATATGTCTTTCTGTTTTAGCTCAAAACCATTGTAACCAAATTAGGACCAGTTTGTTACAATTCTTGTTGCTAAGTTGATTGTGTTACAATTCTGATAGGTCAAGTTCCCATATATCTACAGTAACATAGCAAGGCCTTGTTCCATTCCTAAGTTTTGAGAGTTGTCGCCAAGTTTCAAGAGTTGTAATGTACTTTGTACCATAGTGCCTTCTTTCAAGAAGTGCTTCACAATTGTTTTAATGCCTTATTTCTAAGAATAATGTTTGGCTATAGTTTATTTTTATCCCCTCAAAAGCAAAATACCTTCTTAATTTAATGGATCTAAATCAGAATTTCAAGATGTTCAGTATTAAGATTTAGTAACATAAAAAGCATACTTGTGATTTTAAACTGAAATTTGTGGAGTATTATTAACATTGAGATTGCAATACTGATTGGCAGAAATTGAAAAATAAATTGGAGAAAGGAATGCAAAAACGTGGGAGAAAAAAATCAAATTCCTCAGTTGTTTCTTCTTCAGCTGAAATGCACTTAGTCCTTGAAGCTATTCACACACTTCAAGAACAGGAACAAGTACAGTCTGACCAAATTTCTGGTAGACAACAACATCTGAAGGAATTCTGCGATTACGATCCTTCCGACATTTTTTACGACCTTCCAGAAGATTTATCTTCATTGATCTTTGAAGCATGTCCTCCCACTGAAGTTGATATATTCAGTCGGTGAGTCTGTGTTAGTTTGAAAGCTGCTGTCGATAGTGAAAATAATTTGGTATTTAATTCATTCATTCATTCTTTACTTACTTCTGCTGGATAAAGAAGATGAAAGCAGACTCGTGAACCAAACATGTAATTAGGTAGTCCATTTTAATCTAACAATTCAATTGTTTTGCCTGCATGAGGCTTATTGCAGAATATCATTATGAATATAACAATGTAACAGAATATTCTTATTTCTCAAAGTTATGAAGTGTTCTTATATTCTTATTATTAAGTGTTCTATTATTTTTGTATTTTTTATTTTTCTCATTAACTGTTTCTGTTAAAGTAAACACTTCCCAATGTATGTTTGATTTTGTTTCTAAATGATGTTTTCATTGAGTCCTTGGATAATGATATCATAGGTAGAGTGCAATAGACGAAAGGAAAAAAATTCTATTACTGTAAAAAGATTATTGTTTTTATGATGTGAATTTTTAGTACAAGTGTTCGCCTCATGCTGTTGTGTAAAAAATATGATATATAATATACTAGATTGGAAGTTTGGAAGTCTGGACTGTATAATGCAACACTCGATAAGATATTTCATTTTGCATAAAACTCTTGCATTGCATCTCCATACAATCATTTTAGACATTCTTAGATTAACATGAGGATGAATCCTTTACTAAGTCGACCTTCATAGTTATATTGTTACTAGCGCATTGCTTTGGAAATAAGGATGTTGACCTTCATAAGTTGATGGATATGTGTTTCATAATCTATTATCAATCTCATTATAGATGTCAATGTGTATACCTCATTTCATGCAAATAGGAGTTCAACTCTTAAGTTGCATTCGCCGCACATGTCGAAATGCATAAGTATATTTAGATTTTTGTTACTTCTATTATCTATAAAAATCACCTCACGTATCACAATCTAGCTAATTTATTATTTGTGTTTAATAGAACAAATAAATTAGAGGCAGAGAATCAGATTTGTCGCTCTAACTTATCTTTCTTGAATGTCTTTTGTGTTGTATGCTCAGTTAATTCTCGAATTTAATTACTTTGTACTGAAACAATATCATTAGAATATGGTTTTCTCTAAAGTTGTTGAGATGTATAATTCTTATTTGATGTGTGTTGATTATTTGACATGTTATGATCCTTGCAACAACACTCTATATGTATATAACAACATAGCCAATTATGGTTCAAAGTTAAAGGTGGTATAATCAGCAACAGTTATTAACATTAATTAGGTGAATTTCAATGAATATGTTTTTAGTAGAATAAATTAGCTTCCTTGTGTCAAATTCAATAGGCAAGACCAATGCTTATTAACCTTAGTTAGTAATAACAAGTTTTTAGTTTGTACTTAGAATTTGATATTTCTATATATGGTGCAATGTACTTTTCTTTCGTTATAATTTCTCATAATAATTTTCTGCTACTTTGATGTTGATAATATTACAATGTTAACATGAGGATGAATCCTTTACTAAGTCGACCTTCATAGTTATATTGTTACTAGCGCATTGCTTTGGAAATAAGGAGTTGACCTTCATAAGTTGATGGATATGTGTTTCATAATCTATTATCAATCTCATTATAGATGTCAATGTGTATACCTCATTTCATGCAAATAGGAGTTCAACTCTTAAGTTGCATTCTCCGCACATGTCGGAATGCATAAGTATATTTAGATTTTTGTTACTTCTATTATCTATAAAAATCACCTCACGTATCACAATCTAGCTAATTTATTATTTTGTTTAATAGAACAAATAAATTAGAGGCAGAGAATCAGATTTGTGCCTTTGCCGACGCCACTACTGCAATGCAATATTATTTCTATGAACATGCTTGGACCTACATATGTGACTCATCATTTTGCTCATGTGTCAAACTTTCTGCATTGTTAGAAAGATTGTTTCATTTTTGTTGCTGGAGCATATACTTGGTGTTTTTTTGTTTTCAATTTAAAGGTATAATAAGATAAGATTATAAAATATTTTGCTTTGTATTCGAGGAGTTGTTCCTTTGTATTGTTTTCCGTTCATACTAATAGTTCTTGGTGTTGGCAATGATATTAAATTTGATATTATTAGTTTTAATTTGTTCATATTTAAACACAATTTATAAGCAGACACAATGTGTGCTTATTAGTTCTTCGTGTGGTCTTTATTTTTAAAAAAATTATTTTAAATTGTATTGAGCAATGTGTGAAAGGAACCAAGAAGCAATAAGGAAGAGTAATGTCATTTGGATTATATTACTCGATTATATTGATCAAGTGATAGTTAATCTTTATAGGAGAATGATTACAGCCACTACCTGCTTGAGCTGCATGGTTAGGAATCCCTTAAAATTGTTGAAAGAGTTCTGTTCAAACACATTTGGTGGGAGGTAGTTTTGATTGTGGATTTTATAACTTCATTGATTTTCCTAACATTCTTTGTCAAAAATTGTAAAAGAGTTAAGAAAGATAATATAAAGAGATTTAAGAAGTTTAGGTTATGTTATTAAAGAGGTAATTAGGAATGAATAAGTAGTGTTCACTGGCTTTGCTTGCTCTTTTGCTTCTTCTGGCATGTTACTTTGTTTCTATGGTTTCATTTGAGCATAAAATTAGTGGCTCTTTTGTTTTTAATCTAAAGTAAACACTTCCCCATGTGTGTTTGATTTTGTTTCTAAATGATTTTTTTCCTTGAGTCCTTGGATAATGATATCATAGGTGGAGTGCAATAGACGAAAGGAAAAAATTCTATTACTGTAAAAATATTATTGTTTTTATGATGTGAATGTTTAGAATCAAGTGTTAGCCTCATGCTATTGTGTAAAAAATATGACATACAATATACTAGATTGGAAGTCTGGACTGTGTATTGCAACACTCCATAAGATATTTCATTTTGCATAATACTCTTGCATTGCATCTCCATACAATTATTTTAGACATTCTTAGGTTAACACGAGGATGAATCCTTTATCTACGCCAGAAGTTTGTTCAAATGCCGCTACACAATAGTGTTATAGCGCCGCTATAGCCGTTATTTGACTATATATTCTAACTGGTTGTTACTTCACTTAGAATGGGTGCTACAGCCCATCATTTTCTGAAGCACTTGTACAGTAGATGAGCTATTGGATGAGTTGCATGGTGCTCAATACTTCTCTAAACTTGATCTCAGATCAGGGTATCATCAAATACTTGTGCAACCAGAAGACATGTATAAAACTGCAATTGATGCTGCATTTAGTACCTGCAGCAAACAATTGATGCTAGCAACTTTGTTACTTCACTTGATTTCTCTAAGTATATGTTATATGGAACTTAATGTATGTTGATTTGTTTTATAGTTCGCCAAGTTGCTCCCTAGACTTGCCTATGAGACAAAGCAGACTTCATATTGATGAGCTACATCGATAAGGTTAGCATTGTTGAAAGACAATTTTGATGTCTAGCTTCAATAATAAGATATGATAGGCCATGAATGGTGGCTGACGATTTTTCTAGATCATTCGATTTATTTACAACAAAGATAGATACAAAAGTATAGACTATTCGAATCTGACAAACGTAATTGATCAGAAAAGTAGTTTTATTTTAATATACTATACGCTGACTGACGGATGTGACAAACAAGAATTACACATATTTTAGAAAATAATATTATAACATAAGATCATGATGAAATAATAATTGATGTATTATACATTTGTACACTTCATTGCATAATTACTTGACGGTATCACCAGCCTATATCATTCACAAACAGCAGCCCATCCTTAACTATATAGTGATTGGATGCCGACCATTTTGAACAATCTCTTTTAGAGTCAGGTCTTCCATCAATCCTTCTTTTAGCTTATATATGTCTTGATAACAAATTTATGGCCCAAGAGATAATGTCTGAACTTGGCCAAGGCTTTGGTGATAGCTAGCAACGTCTCTGCTGTAGAGTGAAGAAATTCAAGATAAGTGATGAACATGGAAAAAGTGAATCAGATCATCATGTTACTGAGGATGCATTTCTGAATAGAGTTGATGAAATGATAAATACTCCCTCCATCCTAAATTATTTCTTATTTCTTCCTTTTATGGTTGCAGCAAAGGGTTTCATGGTTCAAGTTTGTTGACCGCATATAGACAACTTTCACATGCTTGGTATACAACATTGTGTCTTTCCTATTTTTATTATCTATGATTGAAGATTATTGGCACAAATTTAAGGTACATATTCATATATAATATTAATCAATCACTACTTTAAAAAGGTGAGAACATTTCTTTCCACACTCAGTAGACACTTTCACTGTTGGAATTTGACTTGTATTAATAGACATTGCATTTGCAGGTCCTAGCGCTTGGATGTGAGAACTCACAAATGTCTGAAGTGTTGTATAATGAAAGGACAAACAAGGTATCATGCATCAGCCTTTCCCATGTTACAATGTTCGATTGAAAAACAGTTACTTTCTTCGACAATCAAAGGTTATATGGTAGCTTACATTTCTTGCCTTATATTTCAATTCATTTCAGAGGATCAAAGTAAATTGCTATTTATTGAATTTAACGTTTTTTAGTATTAATGTTTGCTTAAAGGATTAGATTTATGCTCAAAGAATAGCTGAGAGGATCTAGCTTTAGTTTTAAAGGGCACAGAAATTGCTCCATAACAGAATTGTCATTATTAGATATAGAAACTTCATTGCTAATAAATGTGTTTGCAATAGAAAATAAAAATGCATCTAACAATTCAGGGGTTGGAAATGGGTATATGTAAACTTTGTCATTTGAGAAGATTGAATTTTGGGTGACATGAATTATTGTTGATTTGTTATAGATATTTTTTTATTTATTAACTATTAAATTCAACTTTGTCATTTGATTATATTTTACCTGTCGCTCTAACTTATCTCTTTGAATCACAACCTTTAAAATGAAGGACTTGACTCTTGCAATTATCTTGAATGTCTATTGTGTTGTATGCTCAGCTAATTCCCAAATTTAATTACTCTATACTGAAACAATAACATTACAATATGGTTTTATCTGAAGTTGTTGATATGTATAATTCTTATTTGATGTGTATTGATTATTTGACATGTTATGATCCTTGCAAGAATTGCATGGTAAAATAATGCATCAGCTGAAGTGCTCCAATTAAAAGCATCCTTAGTGAGAGGACCAACAATGCTCGCATAAGACTTGATAAATCTTCGATAGTATCCTGTCAAGCCTAAAAAGCCCTTCAGTTATTTAAGGTTCCTTGGTCTTGTGGCCAATCCACCACTGCCATCACTTAAGTTTTTTCTATTGTGATCCCTTCTCCTGATAATATATCTCCAACTGACCAAATGAACATTTAGCATTAATATTACATTTAGCATTTATCATAATAATTTCCTGCTACTTTGATGTTGATAATATTACAATGCTACCATCTTTTTCAGCTGTATGATTACTATTGCATTTATTTCATCAAGTCAACGGGTAGGATCGTCTCAAAATTTCCATTATCGTAGTTGTGTATATATAAACACATTTTTAGAACATGTAAAACATTTATATCACTATAATTCTACACACGAAATCATAATCATGAAATATTTTTTTTTTAAGAAATGAAGAGGTTCTCAATCTATTTCATTTCTTTCAACTCAATAAAGTAGCATTTTTATCCAACAAAAAAGGTAAGGTATTAGTTTGCATAAACCGTTCGACAAGAGTAATTTATATAACAATTTTTTTTACTAAAGTTCTTATTATTTTTTTTATTTTTTTAATATGTTGTTCTCATGTTAAATTAGCATATTTAAGATTTTGTGCAGCAAAAAGATGCGATATCAGTTTGTGTAAAGTAGTTTAAAGGAATAAAACTATGCATTTAAACTAGGTGTAATTGAAGTAGGATGTTATATATCCAGATTAATGTCATATTTTGCATAACTACCAACTTTCAGAAATTAACATTAAGTTGTTTAACTATCTATCATGTTCAACAAAATGAATATTGAAGGTTTTATTAAATTGTTTTGTTGAATATTAGTTATGATTGAAACTAAAGTGAGTGATAATATGCAGGAAATTGCTGGTTATGAGTTGGTAAAAGTTCTTTAAATTAAAAATAGGTAAATCACATTTTGGTTTTTGACTCAGCAAAAAAACTAAATTAGTCATCAACTCAAAATGTTAGTTAGTTTAGTTACTGACGTGATGCTATAATGTTCATCGACTATTTTGACAGTGAATTGTATTTTTCGGTGACTTTTATTTCATTGAGTAATTTAAGTTTTTTGGTGAGTCAAGACTGTGACACCATAAACCCCAAATTAATATTTAAATATATATTTTTTTTAAAATTGAAATTCTTTAAGAAAAATATACGAACTTTCAAACAATTTTATAAGGTAAAGAGTATCACGTAATCACTTAACATGTCACATGAATCCAAAAAATTACCATCAAACATAACAACTCGAAAATCATAATATTAGACAGTAAAATCCCTTGGAAGTACACGTAGTTAAATTTTTGTAATGATTGCAAATATAGTCCTAAACTCGGTGTCACCATCAGAGCGAAAATTCACAAAATAAAATACATTTAGAATTTACGTTAACACAATGCATATAATAAGAGTCTTCAAGACAAGATAGCTTCTGACACTTTGAGAATACTAGTCATCCCTTGCAGCTTGCAGCTAGTCTGCGTCCATCGCAAATGCCAAACACAAACAACGAGGGGGTAAGTTTCGAAATTATGTAACAGTATAAGATAAACGAAGAGAACACGCAACTAGTCAATTCAGTACACACAGGAGAAACACTCAAGATCATAATATCAAAGGTTAATCTAAATCGCTCAAAATAAAGCAGTCACAAGGATGAAATATTATGCATGTCCTATACTCTATACTTCTTCATCATTTGGTATTATGCTACTTTGAAGTACTTGTTGGAACCAAGTTGGTTCTTACACTCAAAGTTTTGATGTTAACAAAAATATTTTATGAGAATAATATATTTGACTTCGAAGAAGAATGCAAAAATTAGAGGATGACGTCACCAGAAGATACCTCCAGAAGATACAGCCAAAAGATGTCACCAGAGGATACCAGATGATATCACTAGAAGATATCACCAGAGGATACTTCCAGAAGATATAGCCAAAAGATATCACCAGAGGATATCATCAAAAGTAAAAATAAGAGGATATCATCAGAAGCAAAAATCAGAGGATATCATCAGAAGCAAAAATCAGAGGATATCATCAAAAGCAAAAAATCAAAGGATATCATCAGAGGCAAGAATCAGAGGACGTCATCAGAGCATACCATCCGAGGCAAATATCAAAAGGAAACATGGCCCAGATCAGAAGAAGACATGGTCCAGGTCAGAATGAAACATGGTCCAGATCAGAAAAAGACATGGTCCAGATCATAAGGAAACATGGTCCAGATCATAAGAAGACACGATCCAGATTCAAAGAAGACATTGGTCCAGATTCATAGAAGACTTGATTCATATTCGTAGAAGATTTGATTCAAAATTCGAAGAAGACTTGAAGGAAATTTGAAGGAGATTTGATCAATGTCTAAAGAAGATTTAATTTCAATTTGAAGAAGATTTGGTTCAAAATTAAAAAGAAACAGAATCGGGTTGAAGAATTTTCAAAAGGAATCTGAGCAAGATACAATTCAAAATTAAGCTTGGATCAAGTAGAAGCCCATATCTCAACTATAAATAGAGGCTTCAGGTAGTAGAAGAAATCATCGAAAAACACAAGAACTCAAGCTTAAAGTTCAAAGTCATCCGAAAGTTCAAAAGAGCGAGACACTTATGTGAAAGAGAAATTTTGTCTAAGTGTTTTCTCGAGTGTGAGAGTCATTGTAATAATCAACTTTCCAGAAGCAACTACTCAAGAGAGTCATCGTTATAATCAGCTTTCTAGAAGCAACTACTCAAAGCTCCAAACCCTTGTATTAAACCCGATAGTGGTGTATGTTCCTTCTTCAATCTGGGGTTGTCATATTGTTAGGAGAAGACTTGGCTTGTAGGGTCAAGGTGGTGTAAGTTCCTTCTTCAATCTGGGGTTGTCAGATTGGTAGGAGAAGACTTGGCTTGTGGGGTCAAGGTGTTGTTGTTCCTCAAAAGTCTGGGGTGTCAGGCTGTTTGAGAATACTGGCTTGGAGGGTCAGGTGTTCTGTAATTCAAAGTATTTGAATTAGTGGATTAAAGCCTTCTGAATGAAGGGACTGGATGTAGCCAAGTTAACAGTGAATCAAGATAAATCTTTGTGTTCAAATACTTATGCTGTTATTACCCACTGCTGCTGAGTTTGATTGTTTCTTCCCCAAATAATTTATATTAACTTTCAACAAATCAGCAAAAAGAATTGAACTTTGGCAAACGCAATTCAACCCCCCTTCTCGTGTTTGCACCGTCAATTGGAATCAGAGCTCGGTCTCAAGGATGAGCACTTTACAGTGTTTGAGAAAAGATCCAAGGGTTCAACATGTCTGGATTCAGTGAAGAAGTTACTGGAGGAAATATCAACATACCACCTCTGTTTGATGAAGAACGTTTTGAGTATTGGAAAGACAGGCTGAGAAGTTCCTTTATTTCACAAGATCCTGAACTTTGGGACTTGGTGGAAGATGGCTATATTGCTCCAGAGGATGCTGACCAGGAGAAGATGTACAAGATGCATCATAAATCCAGAACGTTCATGATAAATGCAATCACCTTCAAAGAATTTGACAAGTGCACCAACAAAGAAACAGCAAAGATATTTATGATAGTCTGACTCTGACATATGAAGGAAGCAAGTAAGTTCAAGAAGTAAAGGCCAACATCTTAGTCAAAAAGTATGAATTGTTCAAGATGGAAGAAGATGAAGACATCGAAACAATGTTTTCTAGATTCTAGACTCTAGTCTCAGGATTAAAGGTACTTGAGAAGAGTTATACTACTGCTGATCATGTGAAGAAAATCCTTAGGAGCCTGCCAACCAAGTAGAGACCAAAGATCACTGCCATTCAGGAAGCAAAGAATCTAAATACTCTAAAGCTGGAAGAGTTAATCAGCTCCCTCAAATTGCATGAAATTAAGCTTGAAGAAGGTGAGCCCAAGAAGAAGAACAAAACCCTAGCCTTGAAATCCAAGCAGAAGAAGGCTTTAAAAGCAACATCAGAATCAGAAGATAGTGATTCAGATGATCAGAAGCTGAACCCAGAGGAAGAGGAGATTGCTTTCATAACCAGAAAGGTTCTAAAGATGTGGCACAACAGAAAGAAGAAATTTCCCCAAAGATATACCAAGCAATCCAACAAAGGGTCAAAATGGGGAATTTCTTCCATTTGCCTCACTTTTATCTCATTCCCAAGAAAAACACAAACCACTATCTCATTATTTCTCTTCTACCCGTAGCCAATCTGAAGAACTCCTAAGTACACTATCCATCATCTTTCCCAAATTCTTATTTTTTTCTTTCCAAAACTTCCAAAACACTAACTCCATTAACCCCATTAGACTTGTTCCAACTTATTGCTTGCGAGGATTCTCTTCTTAGCCCACAATAAACCATCAATTCGTGTTTGGTGAGAAAAAAGAAGCAACAAAGGAAACTGAATATGAAGAGGAAGAAAATTAAGAAGTAGACACAACACTAGTTATCTCACATCCAAGAAGAACCTGTTTTAGAAAAAATTGTGAGCTATGTTACATTAACTTCTTGTAGCATGAGAGTTCATGGAAATTATTCACTGGAATTCTTTACTTCTTGTCAAAAACTGTTTTGGGGCAATTACGAGTTAGAAGAACTTAGAGCGTGAGGAAATTGAATTTTTAGCATATAGGTGTTTTGAAATTGCACCCAAATGATTTTAAAATGTCATGTATGTTTTTGTTTAATCATTGCATGACTTTTTTGTTAGAAATTTAGGAACTCGTAGGATTTTGAGTAAAGAATTGCATATTAATGTGTGAATCTTGTCACTAAAGGCAAATGCGCGTGCCTTGGATGCTCTTTCACCCCCGCCTATGTAGTTTTTCCTCCGGTGTCATTATGTAACTTTGGGGGGTTTTTGCCTTTGGTTGTTGTTTAGAAAACTTAAGTATTTTTACCTCTGATAATTGTTTTCTATTTTTCTGCCTCTGGTGATGTTTCGTGTTTTTTGCCTCTGGTGTTGTTTTTATTTCTACCTATGATGTTGTTTCCTATTTCCTACCCCTAGTTTCGTTCTCTTACTTCTACCTCTGGTATTGGTCTTTTACTTCTGCCTCTAGTGTTGTTTTCTTATTTTTGCCTCTGATCCAACTTCCTCTGATCATGCTGCCTCTGATCCAAGTTCATCTGATCATGCTGCCTCTAACCCAAGTTCGTCTGATCATGTTGCCTCTTATCCATGTATCCTCTGATCATGTTGCCTCTAGTTACATATCCTTTGACACTTCCTATGGTTACATATCCTCTGACTCAGCTTTTGGTTACATATATTATGACTTTGTCGCTGGTCACATATCCTTTGACTCTACTTCTTGTCAAGTTTCCTCTGACTCTAATTTTGTTGCCTCGGGTCAGAATCTGCTTCTAATCATGTTGTTCCTTATTTTACTATCATTGATCATGTTGCCTTTGAATCAAGGATGCCTTGACTTCATGCCTCTGCTTTGAGGATACCACTTATTGTATTACCTCGAGTTAGTTTGAGTTCTGATGATTTATGCAAGCTATAAACTTATGCTCTGATTTTAGAATTGTAAGGTAAATGAAGTTAATAACCTTTATTCAATTGGTGATTGAGATATGCATTGTATACATGATGCGAAAATACGCTGTGTTTCATAAATAAATAATGACATGCATATTATGGTTGGGCATTCCAACTTTGTTTCAGACCAGGAACAATGGGTAAAGGTAAAACAATTGAGACGCTAATCGTGGTCGTGGCCAGACCACCTTTGCAAGAGACTTGTAACATCCCAAATTTTATAATCAAATATTTTATTAATTAAATAGGATATTAAAGAAAATAATTTGGTGTTAAAATTATTTTAGAATATATGTTGATTAATTTTGTGATTACTTCTCCTTATATGTGTGAGTTTCTTATGATTTGATAATCATATATATATATATAAATGTATTTATATATATATATATATATACACATACATATATATATATATATTTCATTAATGGGTAATATAAATTATAAATATTATGTTTAGTCATTTTATTTATTTTTCAAAAATAATGGTATTTTAGCCAAAGTATTTTAGAGAATAACATTTTGAGTGAGTTTACATGTAGATTTACATTAGATATTTATGGGGATATTTTTGTGTGCGTTTGACTAAATGATAAATGTGTGAGTAGTTATATTTTAATTATTTAAGGCTATTTCCTATTTTAATTATTTGTTTTATAAATAATTATCTTAAGATATTAGTAATATTGTGATTAATTTCTTTATTTTTATTTTATTTCTATGATATGATGATTTTATACGTATTTATTCTAATTTAGTAATGAATATAAATTATTGATGTTATATTTACTTATTTTATCGTTTTGACTATTCTATAAAGATGGTAGTATTTTTATGTGATTATTTTATAAAATATTATAGTAATAATTATAGTTAATATTGTGAATATGAGAGTTTTGATTATTAATATATTTTAAAAGAGTAATTAATTTAATTAATTTTTATAAAATATTTGTTTTGAAATATTAGTAATACTTTAGTAATGAAATTGTGTTAAGAAAACAAGTGTTAAATAAAATTAGTTTTGGTAATTATTGGTTTTATTTCAAAAAAAAAAGAAGAAAAAAAAAGAAAGGGAGTAAGATGTGTTTTATGGGTTAGGTCCATATGCAAGAGGAAAACCTAATTAAATATTAATTGAAAAGAAGAAGAAGGAAGTGTATGAGAAATGGAAAGGAGCAGCTGCTCACAAAAAAATTGGGCAGCAGCACTCATATAGAATATTGATACCGCGCTGATCGATCACTGTCCCATAAATTTTTCTGTGTTTTATCCAAATTTCAGTATGTTGTTTCATTCAATTAGTTAGTCAATTAAACAAACCATCCCAATTTCTCTCTAAAATACCCCACTTCTTCGTTTGTGAAATTCATTATTTTGTACCGTTCTTCTTCACCGTAAATCTGATTTGACTGAAACCAACGCAAAAACGACCGTGTGAACGGTGGCTAAATTATACTCTAACTATTTTCTGACTTAAGGTAAGTTTACTTGATTCAATTTCAAAAACTGACCTTTTTAGAGTGCGTTTTCATAATTTATTTTTGACGACTACCCATAAACGACCAAGTTAGATCGATAGAAGGACAAGGAGTCAAAGAACAAAGGCTTTTTCTTGCGGACTCGTATTCGCATGTGAAAGCATTAAATAAGTTAAGGGATGAGAGGGCGTTTGATTTCATGAGTATATTATAATGTGAGATGAACGTGAAAACCATATTTCCCAACAATTCATTCGGGGGTCGCTACATACGGCGGTAGCCCTATTTAGTAATAATTGAATTAATATGACTAACTAAGATTTGTAGGATTAAAATATGGATTAGAAACTTTTATTAGGTGTTGTCTTATTTAAATTATGCAACTGTGTGATATATGTGGAGAAAGCTTATGTTTTTAGTTTTAATGTGTTGAAAGTCTTAATTATGATATATGTGATAAATATTGAATTTATGTGTGGCATATATGAATGTTTTAATTTCTATATGTATGTGATGAAGGTTTAAATTTTTATGATATAATAGATTAAAGTTTTGATTTTTATAATACTTTTATGAATATATGATTTCTTGATGTGTGTAGTGGAAGTTTTGATCTTTGTGGTAGTTGCTTATTAATATATGATCTTCATGATATGTGGGGTGGAAGCTGTGATTTTTATGATGGTTATTTATGAATATTTGATTTTCATGATAAGAACCTATGATTTATGATCTTAGTGATATCTGAATAAGGTGATGATTTCGTATAAGTTATTTTTGGATTATTTGATCAAATCTTAGTGGGCTGTGTGGGAACGTTTGATTTTGATAATACATCATCATGTCATGACATATGCATCTTTGTGGACTGTGTGGGAATATTTTATTTTGATAATGCACCATCATGTCACGGCATATGCATCTTCGTAGAAGTTGCCTTGGGGGCAGGTTTATTTTCCCCATTGGTACGGGTAATTTTCTGTGTGTAAGTTGCCTTAATGGCAGATATTATATCTGAATCATATAGTTATCAAGAGCATGCATAGCATTGAAGGTGCAAACACGAGAAAGGGGGTTGAATTGTGTTTGTACTACTTGAATTCTTTTTCTGTTTTTGATGATTATTTGAAATCTGAAATATAATCAAGTAGAGTTAGCAGCGGATAAAGTAAAATAAATAACACAAGGATTTATCCTGCTTCACCATTAACTAGGCTACATCCAGTACCTTCACCTCGAAGGATTTTTTCACTAATTCAAAACCTTTGAATTACAACAACATTACTGACCCTCCAAGTCAGTCTTCCCAAACAGTCTAACAATCCTAGACTTTTGAGGAACACAACACCTTGACTTCACAAGTCAAGTCTTCTCCTACCAATCTGACAACCCCAGATTGTAGACTCTATTTCAACAATATAGATTTCACACAAAGGAACGAAAACAAGAGTGCTTGCTTCTGGAAAGCTGATACTCACAATTAACCTCACTGAAAACTCGAGTGTTTGCTTCTGGAAGTGTATGACTCTTTTACTAATTTTCGATGCTAAGTCTTCTGCCTTGAGCCTCCTTTTATAGATGAATAATTAGGGTTTCTTCCATGCTTAAATTCGAGCTGAATCTGCCCATATTCTCTTGCAAAAATAACTTGCCCAATCGGGTTTCACTTAAATAAAAAACGTATCTTTTTAACTCCAGATTGCTTTTGAAAATTCTGTTGACCAATCTTGTTTCTTTTAATTTCAAACCATATCTTTTTAAGCTTCAGATTGCATTCAAATTTCTTCAAATCTTCAGTAATTTTTGAATCAAATCTCCTTAATACTTTGATCAAATTTCTATCAAAATTTAATCAAGTCTTCTTCGAATTTTTAATCAAGTCATCACTGATTTTCATCACGATTAAAATCTGGACCGTATGATCTTCTGATCTCGACCACATCTGCACCATATAATTTGATCTGCCCCAATTCTGTGATCCTCTGATCTCGACCAACACTTGACCACATGATCTGATCTTCTGATCTCGGCCAATCATTGGACCATATGATCTGATCTTCTGATCTTGGCCAACACTAGGCCATATGCTTAAATCTGGACCATTGATCTGAACATCTTTCCTTTGATCTAAACCAAGTCTGGACTGAATCTGGATGGAATCTGAATTAAATCTGGACTTATGATATTTTAATCTGGACATTCATCTTCTGATCTGGATCAATTCAGGATTAAATCTGTACAATCATTTCTTCAAATCTGGACTAAGTTTTATGCTCTGGACCATGCCATCTTCTGGTCTGGACCAAGTCTGGACCAAATCATTTGTTCTGGACCAGTTATCTTCTGGTCTGGACCAAGTCTAACTTATGATTCCTTCTGGTCTGGACCAAGTCTCCCTCTAACAAGCTTCCTTCTGGTCTGGACCAGGTCTCCTTTTGGATTCTGCTTCCTTCTGATCCGGGCCAGGAAAGATATCCTCTGATGATGTTATTTGACCTTTGATATTTTGTCTTTGATAACATCCTCTGATATCTTCTGGATGCATCTTCTGGTACCCTCTGGATGCATTCTCTGACTGAACCTTCTGGTGACATTTCTATCTTCTGGTTGCTTCCTGTGGATGTATCTTTTGGTGGTGTCATCCTCTAATTTTGCACAGCTTCTGATTTGTTCTTCTAAGTCAAAATACTATTTACATAAAATACTTTTGTTAACATCAAAATTCTAAGTGTAAAACCAACTTGGTTCCAACAATCTCCCTCTTTTTGATGATGACAAAACCTTGTATTTTTTATAATTATTTTTCTTTCTTTTGACTTTGACTCCCCCTAGGACTATGCTTTATTTTGAGTTTTTCTCCCCCTCAGTCTAATGCCTCAGATTCTCTAACAATACATCTTCTCCCCCTTTGTCATCAGACAAAAAGGATTGAAGGAAGAAAGATATCTTCTGACTTTTTTTTTTCATCTTCTGGCCTTTTTTTTTACAGAGTAAAAAATAATGGACGAAAATAAAATTACAATAACAAATAAAATTAAACTAAGCTAAGCTATTTGATGAAGATATGGTTAAGGTTTTTCTTGATGAATGCAAACCTATCTTCAGGTAGTGGTTTAGTGAGTATGTCAGCCCATTGATGGTCAGTGTCTACCAACTGGATATTGAGTTTCCCTTTTTGAACATAATCTCTGATGAAGTGGTGTTTGATCTCTATGTGTTTGGCTCAGAATGAAGGGTAGGGTTTTTTGGTTAGGTTGATGGCTGAAAGTGTTGTTACAACATCCACTAAATTGATATGTAGAAGTTTCTTTGTAGAATAGGGTAAGATTGATAGTGCCTTTTAGGTATCTCTTTAGGGTTTTTTAACTTAGTCATCCTTTTTCAAGTGAGCTGGTAGGGTGCATTGGGGTAGCCATATGTTTGCAGTCACTCATCTTAAACTTCTTGAGAAGTTCTTTTGTATATTTTGATGGGGGAATGTATATACCTTTTTGACTTTGCTGAATTTGTATTCTTATGAAGAACTTAAGTTCTCCCATCATGCTCATTTGAAATTCCTGCTGCATCAATTTAGAGAATTCTTGGTAGAAAGTGCCATTAGTAGATCCAAAGATATTAACATAAACTTGAATAATCAGAATATCATCTTATATTGAATTTCTAAAAAAATATTGTCTATTTGCCCTATTTCAAAGTCATTTTTAAGTAAGAAGTTACTAAGTCTATCATACCATGACCTAGGTGCTTGTTTTAAACCATACAAAGATTTTTAAGTTTAAAAACATGGTTTGGAAAATTCAGAACTTTCAAAACCTGGAGGTTGTTTAACATAGACTTCTTCACTTATATAACCATTTAAAAACATCCATTTGAAGTAATGAGATGTTATTATTAGCAGCAGAGGAAAGTAGGATACGAATAGCTTCTAACCTGGTCACTGGAGCAAAAATCTCAGTGTAGTCAATACCTTCTTGCTGACTGTATCCTAGTGCAACACATCGTGCCTTGTTTATGACAACTTCTCCTTTTTCATTCAACTTGTTTCTGAAAACCCACTTGGTTCCAATAATGTTCTTTTCTAGTCTTGGAACTAGATCCAAAATATCATTCGTTTAGCTCTTCTTGCATTGGTAGACTCCATTTATATCCTTCTTAGTCAGATATGAAGATTTGTCGTATTCTTGCTTGAAGCTTCTGCTTTTTCAAGTTCTTTTGCCTGCATCAGCTTCTGGTAAACTTGCATAGGTTTCCTCTGGTTATGGTAAACCAGCTTCGGTTTCCTCTGGTTCTAGTAAACCTGCATTAGCTTCATCTTGCTTTGACTTTTTTAGGTCAAGCTATTTTTCATATAACATAATACAACTTAAATAATTTAAAAGTGAACATTAGTTATGCTTCTGGTGGTCTGTGCTTGATTTTGAAACCACTGGAATGCTGTTTCTGCTGAAGTGTTCATATTATATGGATCACTTGATTCCTCTGACAATTTGAAAACCTGCAGAATACTTATCCAGCTTTGATTTTTTAGATCAAGCTTCTTGTTATCACAGTAAACATAAATATCAAACAATAATAATGTTTAAGGATAGATATAACCTATATGTCACAATTTTAGTTTTACTCTGAAAATCCTCTTGTGTCTGATTTTCAGATTCTGAATCTGTATGTTCTGTGATTAGATGGTTTGGATGAAGGGATTTG
The DNA here is from genome assembly GCA_037974295.1 of Cicer cuneatum. Classification (NCBI taxonomy): domain Eukaryota; kingdom Viridiplantae; phylum Streptophyta; class Magnoliopsida; order Fabales; family Fabaceae; genus Cicer; species Cicer cuneatum. The sequence goes on along the minus strand of JBBPBO010000005.1, from coordinate 41,612,446 downwards.
AATTACCTTCCTGGATTGTAGTCTTGATAAATTTCACTAGAATGTTTGAAGAAATCTCCTGATTCTGATTCTTCTCTTTCTGCTGATACACCATGTTCCTCTGGTGATTCTGGAACTTATGGTGATTCTAGTAATTCTGCTTCTTTTGGTAATACTGAAGCTGATGTGTGTGATTCTTCTATTTTTAGCTTAACCTCTGATTCTGATACTGGTTCTGGTTCGGGTTCTGATTCTGGTGTGAATTGTATTGACAAGACCTTCTTTCATCAAACTCATTTGTCTGGTGGAAACTGGAACATACACCTTTTTCTGTTTGTGCATTGCCAGCATCCATTGACCAGGCACCATGACTGGTGTTTCACTTTGGTTGCTCAGAACATCTGCAACATAAACAATTTTATATTTTGGTACCCAAAACTAGTTGGGTCCAGGTATGTTAGTCTTGAAAGGTTTCTTGTCTTTCCTTGATTTTATCATGGGACAAGACAATTTTGAATGACCTTTCTTAGCATAAACAGCTCATGAAACATCATAGGAAATAGGTTTAGTTCCAATTACAGTTTCATCAAATCTTATGCCTCTTTTGCCATTATTACTAACTCCATAAATCAAAGAAGCATACTTACTTCTTTCCATACCATTTGCAATAAAGTTTTGAAAAGCTTGTTCATGCATATCAGATTCACAAAAAGTATTGGAAGTAGAGCAAATATTACTTTTGAGAGTTAGATTTTCAGAATTGAGTCTGGCAACTTCAGTTTTAAAATTAGTGTTTTCAGTTGCAAACTCAGCATTCTGATTCTTTAAAATCTGTACTTCTTTGGTTAGAATTTTCTTTTCTTCCCTAAGAGTTTTCAGTTTTAAAGACATCTGGTTGTTGGCATTTAGAAAGTCTTTAAGAGCAGTAATTAATTCAGATTTAGTAAGATCAGAAAATACCTCTTCGTTTTCATCTTCAAAATTAGTTCTAGAGTCTGTGCTGGATCCAGAACTTGAGTTGGTATGTACCATCAGAGCCAGTACTGCTTCCTCTGATGTGCTTCCAGTCTTGCCAGAATGAATGTTTGTTCCATTCTTCTTACCTTATGCTTTTCTTCCAGAGCTAGTACCTTTATGGAGTCCAGAGGCAAACTTGATGTGAGCCGTCATAGCTGTTTCTGCCTCTTCATCATCAGATGATTCCTCTTCTGAGTCAGATGCATCCCATGTTGCCATCAGACTCTTCTTCTTGAATCTGGAACCTTTCTTTTGATGCTTTCCTTTCTCCATGTTTGGACCTTCTGACTTGATATGTCCATGTTCATTGCATCCATAGCAGATGATTCTTTTCTTGTCAGCTTCTTCTTTTCCTCTGTTGGAGTATTTGCTGTTTTTCCTGGGAGCTTTCTTCTTTCTGTTTTGCTACATCTTTGCAATCTGCTTGGTTATGTGAGCAAGATCATCATCTTCACAGTCACTATCCTCTGATTCTGATACAATCTTTGCAGCTTTCTTCTGTTTTGACTTAAGGGCTAAAGTCTTCTTCTTCTTTGGTTCATCTGCATCCAGCTCTATTTCATGAGACCTGAGGGAGCTGATCAGATCTTCAAGCTTCAAGGTATTCAGATCCCTAGCTTCTTGTACTGCACTAACCTTTGGTCTCCATTTGGCCGGTAAGCTTCTGAGGATCTTCTTTACATGATCTGCAGTGGTGTAGCTTTTCTTTAATACTTTTAAGCCTGATACTAGAATTTGGAATCTGCTGAACATTGCTTCAATGTCTTCATCATCTTCCATTTTGAACAGCTCATACTGTTTGACCAGTATGTTTGCCTTTGCCTCATGAACCTATTGACTTCCTTCATAGGTCAGAACCAAACTGTCATAGATGCTTTTTGCTGTTTCCTTGTTGGTGCATCTGTCAAATTCTTTGAATGTGATAGCATTGATCATGATGGTTATGAACTTGTAATGCAGCTTGTATAACTTCCTCTAGTTGGGATTCATATCTTCTACATCCAGTTCTTCATCTTTTGGTGTAGTGGGTGCAGTGTAGCCTTTGACTACCAAGGTCCAGAGATCAGGATCTTAGGAGATGAAGAAACGTCTCATCCTATCCTTCCAGTATTCAAAGTGAGCTCCATCAAACAGTGGTGGCCAGTTGATGTTGCCTCCAAATTCTTCTTTGGATTATGACATGTTGAACCCCCTTGGACCTTTCCTCAAACACTGTTAAGTGCTCAGCCTTGAGACCGAGCTTTGATACCAATCGAAGGTGCAAACACGAGAAGGGGGGTTGAATTGTGTTTGTACTACTTGAATTCTTTTTCTGTTTTTGATGATTATTTGAAATCTGAAATATAATCAAGTAGAGTTAGCAGTGGATAAAGTAAAATAAATAACACAAGGATTTATCCTGGTTCACCATTAACTAGGCTACATCCAGTCCCTTCACCTCGAAGGATTTTTCCACTAATTCAAAACCTTTGAATTACAGCAACAATACTGACCCTCCAAGTTGGTCTTCCCAAACAGTCTAATAATACTAGACTTTTGAGGAACACAACACCGTGACTTCACAAGTCAAGTCTTCTCCTACCAATCTGACAACCCCAGATTGTAGAAGGAATTACAACACCTTGAATCTAATTGCTAAGTCACTTCCTACTTCTTTTGACTCTTCAGATTGTAGACACTACTTCAACAATATAGATTTCACACAAGGGAACAAAAACAAGAGTGCTTGCTTCTGGAAAGCTGATACTCACAATTAACCTCACTGAAAACTCGAGTGTTTGCTTATGAAAGTGTGTGACTCTTTTACTAATTTTCGATGCTAAGTCTTCTTCCTTGAGCCTCCTTTTATAGATGAAAAATTAGGGTTTCTTCCATGCTTAAATTCGAGCTGAATCTGCCCAGATTCTCTTGCAAAAATAACTTGGCCAATCGGGTTTCACTTAAATAAAAAACGTATCTTTTTAACTCCAGATTGCTTTTGAAAATTTTGTTGACCAATCTTGTTTCTTTTAATTTCAAACCATATCTTTTTAAGCTTCAGATTGCATTCGAATTTCTTCAAGTCTTCAGTAATTTTTGAATCAAATCCCCTTAATACTTTGATCAAATTTCTATCAAAATTTAATCAAGTCTTCTTCGAATTTTTAATCAAGTCATCACTGGTTTTCATCATGATTAAAATCTGGACTGTATGATCTTCTGATCTCGACCACATCTGGACCATATAATTTGATCTGTCCAAATTATGTGATCCTCTTATCTCGGCCAACACTGGACCACATGATCTGATCTTCTGATCTCGGCCAACACTGGACCACATGATCTGATCTTCTGTTCTCGGCCAATCACTAGACCATATGATCTGATCTTCTGATCTCGGCCAACACTGGGCCATATTCTTAAGTCTGGACCATTGATTTGAACATTTTCCCTCTAATCTAAACCAAGTCTGGATTGAATCTGGATTGAATCTGAATTAAATCTGGACTTATGATATTTTAATCTGGATATTCATCTTTTGATCTGGATTAATTCTGGATTAAATCTAGACAATCACTTCTTCAAATCTAGACTAAGTTTTATGCTCTAGACCATGCCATCTTCTGGTTTGGACCAAATCATTTGTTCTGGACCAGTTATCTTCTAGTCTGGACCAAGTCTGACTTATGATTCCTTTTGGTCTGGACCAAGTCTCCCTCTGACAAGCTTCTTTCTGGTATGGATCAGGTCTCCTTTTGGACTTTGTTTCCTTCTTATCTGGGCTAGGAAAGATATCCTCTGATGATGTTATTTGACCTTTGATATTTTGTCTTTGATAACATCATCTGATATCCTCTGGATGCATCGTCTTGTACCCTCTGGATGCATTCTCTGGCTGAACCTTCTGGTGACATTTCTATCTTCTAGTTGCTTCTTCTAGATGTATCTTCTGGTGGTGTCATCCTCTGATTTTGCACATCTTCTGATTTGTTCTTCTAAGTCAAAATACTATTTACATAAAATACTTTTGTTAACATCAAAATTGTAAGTGTAAAACCAACTTTGTTCCAACAAGCTTTGCACCATCTTGTGATTGGTTTGTTATGGTTAATATGTATCTAATGTGATAATAATTTCTCTCAAATGATTTGATGTTATAATAAGATATTGATTTTCCTTGAGTAATTTTGACTTTATAATATGATATTTCTTTGAAATGCTTTGACATATTTGTGTTGATTATTTGCGTGTCCTTCTTACTTATATTATACTATCTGCATGATTTTAAAACTCACCTCCTTCGTTATTTGTGTTTGACTGGCTTGGCCTTGCGTTTGCTAAATCGCAGTTATTAAGCCCCAATCTCTTAATAGGGGATATTAGGAATGAGGGTTATAATTTGTATTTTACTTATTTAATTAGAAAATACTTTTTGTAGGAAAACCATACAAGTACTATTATGTTTTTAGAATTAAATTAATAAAGTATAGTTAAATCAAGTTTATTTTATTTTGAAAGAATTTATATTTATCTGTTGCGAATTTTAGTAAAAATATGATTTAAATTATTATGGATACTATTTTGGGGTTTAGGGTTTACTGATTATTTAAATGAATACTAGTTTAGATATTCTGACTGGAAAAACAAATTGTCGTAATTTTTCAAAGCAATAAGCATTTTTAAGTAATGTTTTGGATAAAAAATTCAAGGCGTTACAAGACTCCAATCACCTGGATTATCCACATCTGAGTAAATAGAGGAGCTTTTCCTTATAAAAAGAAATAGAAATTTCCAACATTTTCCTTAGGAAAAGGGAATGAGAAGTATAAAGCTTTTCTAAGCTAAGAAAGGAAAGAGGATGTGCAATTTTTCAGTGCTTAAAGTAATAGGAAAGATTTTAAATGTTGGTCTGTGGTCAATGAAAAGCATTTCATATTCATGACAAGTTTTCAATATTTTCTTAAAGAAAATTATTCAAACTACCATCTCCTTTTTTTTCTTATACAACTCACAACTATTATTATCTCACCCTTGTTTCTCTATGTATTATAGTAGAGAGAAGGAAGTAAGGCTGAAGTTAGAGCTAGAGGACAATCTTTAGTACTTATATTTTGTTTAGAAAGTAATACTTGATGAAATTTTGGTACTTCAAAGGAGGATAGTAAACTATAAATTTGTAGTTATAATTTATTATGTTGATTGTACTTTGTAGGATTTTAACATGACTTGTTCTGTCTTGTCAAAATGTATGAATTGATGACCATATTCTAGAAACATGGTAAGGGTTTTACAATATCTCATTGATCATACATGTAAAGTTTTATACAAATCTAAAAGTAAAATTAAGAGAAATAAAGAAGATTGAAAGTCAATATTTGATTTTAACAGTCTAGTTCTTAGAGGAACGAGATCCTAGTAATTTAGAGTTCGACTGATAGATAAAGTTTGACTATAAATTGTTTCAACCAGAATTCAAACTTGAGTTCTCCTGAACAAGGATATATCCAAAAAAAATTATTTGTAGTGACAAAGTTATATACTATTAATTTTTATATAAAAAATATATTAACATTTAACCAATAAAATCATGACATTATAATTACTAAGCAAAAAATGGGAGAAAAAATAATATGCATCGTTTGGTAAAAAAAAAAGCACCGTTAATATAAATTAATTTTGTACGACTTTCAATAAAAATCTAATATACAATAATTATTGATAAAAATAAGAGTATACGATAATTCTTTTTAAAATACGGTTATAAAATAGTTCTACATGACAAGACGATGGGTTTAAAATGACAAGGTAAAACTATTTGGTGCATAGTCATTAAACTCAAATTTTGAATATTACAAGACTATGACATTATATAACCAAAATCTGAAGATATCTTAGATCTACAAATTATAATTATTCATTTTTTTTTATTTAAATTTTTCTTTCATAAATTTTTTCATTTTTAACCTATCCAAAATATAATTCTCAATGGATGCGCTTGATATGCAAAAGAATAAATACTGGACATGACATAACAATACATGACAAAAAATTTGTATTGTACTATATCTAATGGACAATAAACAATACAAACAAAATAATGTGAAATTTACTACAATATCCTTTAAGATATTTATAGACTTTTATGGCATAAATACTGATAGAGTGGAGAGAGAATGGAAAGAGATAAAAGAAAGAGGGATAAATGGGGAGAGGGGGCGGGGGAGAGAATAGATATAGATAGGGAAATGGTTGAGAGAGTGGGGAGGAGAAAGAGATGAGACAACAACAAAGAGACATGAGAGAAAGTAAGAGATGAAAGAGAGAGATAAGAGGAAGAAGGAGAGAGGAGAGATGAAGAAGATAAAATATTTTTTCAGTAGAAAATAAAAAGGTACTTTGGTATTTTAGATAGTATGTTAAACGGACAAAAAGTTGTCACATGGTTGACCAAGGGACAAAAATTTCAGCTTTTGTCCAATCCCACAATCAATATTTATATCAAATATGGCACAACAGAAATTGTTCTATCATGTTCCTCATTTCTCAGCAAATGAAACGCAACCTATGTGTATGATCAAATAAATCTTCAACAATTTATTTTTCACACCTATTGTACTTTTAATTCTTAAAAAAATTGAAATGATTTTTAGTAGGGCATCCTTTAATTTTTCGCAACAAAAATATAACATTATTTAATAACTAATAATTCCAATAACAAGGCACGAAGCAAATTTTATATTTAATACTCATTTAAATCATGCTCGTCTAAGAGGTGTGAGTGCTCCCCCTCAATGTTGGTTTGCTTGGCATTAATCTAGGGATGGATGGATGGCTCTTAATTGAGATGGTGCATTCCAAAACTCGAATGAAATGACATCTTGTGGAGGAGTGGTTTGTGATCATAGTGGTGCACTCATATTTGGCCACTCTTATACGTTAGCGGTGTAACGATCTCGATGGCAGAATTTGGGTCATGTATATATGATGGCTTTGGAGCAGGACTTTTTCTAGAGGGTTCTTTAATTTTGAAGAATTTCTCTATTACACATTTATGTTACAGTCTTGTCACTCGTATAAAGGACATGTTTGAAAATTTGAACCGCTTTAAGATATCTCATGTCTACTGTGAAGCCAATCAAGTAGCATAGACTTTTGCTAAATTTTGTCTTTCTTATGTGAAAATTTGGTCTTTGATATTATACTTGAATTCTCATCCTTCACCATGTTGTGTTTGGTAGCTTTTCCTAGGGACTTCTAGCTTTGTTTTTGTTTCCTTGGGGATGTGACTCTTACGTTTCACCCAAAAAAATGGTAGTGGGCCTCCAATATGCTAAACATGGATCCTTCAAGCTTCCAAATGATTTTTTATTATCTAAAATTGATTAATCACTTGTTACGGCCGAAAATCTATTAACACTACCTTACTATTTTTTATTTAAAATAAACGTATATAGTTCATATAGATTTTGATAATTTTTATATGATACAACACTACCTTGATAATTTTGATGGTGTATAATGTGTATGAAATGAATTATATTTTTAGTATATAATCTATACTAAGATTAAGATTATTAGGGGATAATTCCAAACATTCGTCTTTCACGTGGAAGCCTTCTAACACTTTTGTTCTCACATTAATACTATAATGAATACTGTTACACTAAATCAATTTTAATTACATTACATTTTCAGTTTGTTATTCTATCACAATTAAATTTCTCTAATCGATCATTCTCTTTTATAATGTCTTTCAATTACTTCTATTTCACCGCATATTATTTTCAGTACATATTACATCACTAAATAAAAACAACAAACCTGCGATAAAAATTAATTATATCACTAATATATTTTAGACTTAAATATATTTTTGGTACCAATAATATAGGTTACTTTGATTTTAGTCCTTGTAATTTATTTATTTGCTTTTTATTCCAGCAATTTCTCAAACCATCAATTTTGATCCCTCGTGAATTTTTGTTTAGAAATACTTATGTAGTAAATTTTTAATGACGTGACACTCCATGACATTCATACTTATGCTGATAAGGAACACTTAATATCACTAAACATCATCTCCAAAACAACTCATCTTTAACCACACAAAAAACCATAAATTCAGCTAAAAACCCAAATTTCATATCTTCTCCAACTCAAAACCAATAATTTCAACTCAAAATCGATAACATAACATATTATTCCATAAAAAAAACTAGGAATTCATAAAAAAAAAACAGAGAAGAAGAAAAATGATAAAAATAAATTTGAAAAAACAAGTCAAAACTCCATCTTCAAAACATGTCAAAGTTGCATAAAAGAATTCAAGGCAACACAAACTGCTATGATGAAAAAAGAAATTTGATCCAACTCTATTTATATATTCCTTCATTCTTGAAATGTAATCGAATTTATCTTGAGTTATAAGTTTACTAGTGTTAATGATTATTTATGGAAATAAACTTCTTTGATAGTCTTTTGTTTATTGCTGTGATTTTATGTATCAAATGCATAGCTTAATTTTTTAATGACCAAAAATTAATTATATAGTTTATGATGTACTCAAATATTTATGAAACATTTAATTATATAGTTCATGCCGTACTCAAATATTTATGAAACATTGATAGGAATGATGATCCGTGATTTTTATATCGCATTCTTTGTATTTATAACTAAGATAATAAATTATGGACTATTTGAATATGTCAAATGAAATTTTTTCCAAAAGTAGTCTTTTATTTTAACTCTATTATCATGTACTAATATTACAAACAAAATTTATTTATATACAAATATTTTAAGGAATAATACATGGCACCAGACCATAGTTGAAATATAATTAGACGTATATTTTTTGTACATTTCATTGCATAGTTACTAATTCTAATAATGTTTTTTTAAAGAAAATAAAAATTATGTGAGACATTATTGCAAGCCTACTGTAAATCTAAGTCAAATATTCCACACTATTTTTCATGCATTGAGATATACTTTTCTTTAAATGAGAAATTCAAATTTAACGTGAAATATGAGATTACAAATATTGTAAGAAATAATATTATGGCTCATAGACTACTATTGAAATATGATTGGATGTATATTTTTATATATTTCATTGCATAGTTACAAATTCTGAATAATAGTAGCAAAAGTAGTATCTATTACTACCTCTTCCAACATGATCCACCTCTCCCAAATTCAAACTTGTTCTCTTCTTCTTCCTCCAATAAAGAGGGGTGATGTTGTAACATGTTGGGATCCCCGTAGAAAATGACAAACGAAAAGAAAATAGTGATAAGTTATTTCAAAGCTGAGAGTCGCCACAATTGTTTATTTGTTAACGTAAACATTGAAAAAACCATTAAAAAAGTTATAAGTAGAAAATGTATTAGCATTCTTCAACATCCGTTCAAAAACGGCACCTTTAATTAAATGGGCAAAAATAATGTTAACTATAAAAATATTTATTTTACCCCAAAAATATAAACATGATTTTAAATAATATTTATTTATAAAATTGATTTTTATAAAAAAAAAGGAAAATTGATTTTTTTTTAAGTGAATATAAATAGAGATTGGGAAATAAAACAAGTAATATTGAAGAAAAAAAAAGAAATGGGCTTCGAGCCCAACCATTATCTTAAAACAAATAAGTAATAAATAGTTGACAAAAAAATGAATAATAAACAAAAATAAAAGGAAAAATTATTTAAAAAAAATTAAACTTAGAAGTTTCTAAAACCAACTAGTTGAAAATATGTGCATCTGCATGGATAATGCTATGAATTAGCTTAATTTAAACAAAAAAATCTTTGAATATATGTCATATATTATAAAAAGGAAGGATTATTACATTGGATTGCTCTCCCATGTGTGCGCTACATTTAGAAAATATAAGAATTTTTTTTATATTATTATATCTATTTACTTTCAATCAATTAGTTTAAAAAATATTTGTCTTGTATAAACATTATAATATAAAATACAACAAAAATATCATAATCACTTTTAATCCAAACTTTCAATAGATAGATGGGTCAATTTTTTTTAATTTACTTTGGTATTAAATAATTTTTAAATTTTTTCTATATATTGCATGATAATTGATAGTGCATAGAGAATAGTCGGGGCAATCGTTTGCTCTTACATGGGCCAACACATTTAGAAGATATTGAAAAATTTACAAAAATACAAGAATATAAACTATTGCAAAAATATCACAATCACTCTTATTCCAAAATTTTGATAGATCGACGGGAGGGGCCAGTGTTTTATAATTTATTTGAATATTAAATAATTGTTAAATCACATAATCAAAACTGAAAATTTACCATTATTAGCATTTAATAATTCAACAAAACATTAATTTATTATTCCAATAGCTACTGAAATTGATTTTTATTATATTAAATTTAAATAAAACATATTAATAAAAGAAATTATTGCATAATTTCTCCCTTTTAATTTCTATACATATAATTATTATATATTGGAGTATGTTGCACACATTTCTATTTATTGCATTTATTGCATGATACTTGAAATTGAAAAAGAATGGGTCAGGGCACTTGTCTGCCCTCCCATGAGTTTGTCCAATTTAGAAGATATTGAAAAATATAATAATAATAATAATAATAATAATAATAATAATAATAATAATAATAATAATAATAATAATAATAATAATAATAATAATAATAAAATACAAATTTATCTTTTAGCTAGTTAACTTCGAAAGTCCATATTTTTGGAGTATGTCGTACGCTTTTCTTATATATTGCATTACACTTGATAGTGAAAAGGGAATGATCAAGGTACTTGCTTGCCCTTTCAAGGATCTGCCTCATTTAGAAGATATTGAAAAAGTACAATAGTAATAATAACTAAATACATATTAATCTTTCAACTAAGTAACTATTGAAAGTCCGTATTTTAATTAAGTAACATTTAAAAATATGTTTAACATGTATGTGGTTATATAGTTGTATTATAATTGATACTCCCACATTTTATAAGGTCTCAATACCTATACATTTTGAATTAATATTTGATGTCGATAATCACACATTTTTTATGTCTATTTTGTAGATAAATATCAGTGTCTTCACAAAAATAAAAAATACTATGAATGACTGAGATGACAGTTTGAGTTATCTTCCTTCAAACCACTAAAATCTAACTATTATTTTATAAAATATAGGATGAGAATTAAAAAGTATAAAAAGTAGTCAAATAATACAAAATAAATAGTATCAATGTGATACGCCTAATGGTCTTAAAAAAAACCATATTCTTCAATTTATGAAAAAGTGTTATTCAACAACTACCAAGATAATTAAATATCGCATACTTGCCAAAGTCCTAACAATGAAAGATGGGAAGTTATAAAAGTAGGTCATTTGAATATTCACTTGTATGAAAATGCCCAATATCACTAACATCAAAATGGGTTGAACTGGATTTATGGAATTTGAAATAACATACCAAAAAAGGCCTTAAAAAATCTACCCAAAAAGGTGCAAGGTATAATATATGCTAAAACATGTTTCTTCCAATAGAAACTATTAAAGAGAGAATGTGGAACGACATAAATTAGTTGTTTCGAATAAACTAAAAAGTGGAAGCGAAAAAATGTTGTTGAAACAAATAAATTTTATTTGCATTTTGCAGAAAAGATCTGATATAAATTATTATCATGTTAATATGGTCATACATTGACATACCATTGTTCGTATTATTCTATCTTGTTTTTTATCCATTGATGCAATTGACCATCAACATTATCCAAGTTAACAAAGAGTATATCACGTGATTACAACCATGGAATAGCATAAAAACCAAAAAAGAAGAAAGAAATGCAACAATCATCATGCAATCTCTTTGTAGCTGCTTCATTGTTTATTTTTCTTTTGCTTCAAAACTTGGACCTATCTCTATTGGTTTTACTTTAAATGTGTAATCCTTGTAAAGGGTTTTTAAAGTTAGAATATATTATAAATTAAAAGTCAATTCTTTCTCTTACTAAAAGTAAACTTGATGAAGAATCAAATGATTTAAGGAGCAACAAATGATGGATATAAATAGTAAATCTCCATATAGTTTGCAACAATAACAACTATCATCTTATTCAATTAATAATTCAATATCCTTTATAGTAGCTTTGATATTTTCAAAGATTAATTTATTCTCAATACTGACATGTGAATAAAAATTTATTATAGAAATTACAAAAAGTCATATTTATAGCAAAATAAAAGAAATGGGGAAAATAACTTAAAGAAAATAAACAGTGAAACATGGATAGAAAATGTTAAAGGTACAAAAAGAGGCCGACACTTGATAAGAGAAAAGAGTGAGATCTTGTCATTCAAAAAGTAATTTTCAATTTGGTTGAAAAGTAAAATCCTCCAACTATTTTCCTTTACGATTGAACATGAGATGAAAGGCAAATGTAAAGGCTTGCAATCTTGTAACCATAATTGCAAATTTCAACAAACATCTAATACTCAACAAAAAAGGAAAAATAACTCCTCTTTTCATAACAAACCACAATAGAGGAAGATGAGACAAAAAGAAGACAATGACATGACACTAAATACACTATTTTAATGACCCGTCTTGTTTGCTATCAACTATGCAAAATCTTATTACAATAGAAGTTAATATGAGTAACTAAAATTATCTATGCATGGCAAGAAAATCCAATTTACTAAAGGAAACATCCAGATTCAAACTTTGTTATAGAATTTCAAAGAATAAGATGATGTCACCACTTGCTTAAGAGTATTTCCTTTGAAAGACATGCATGATAAGTTGATATTTGAGAAAGTGGGGGTATAAGTCATCAAAATTAGTATAGTCCTGAAAATGATAAAATAGAGAAATAATTCAATAATATAGCAACGAAATTAAAAAAAATTATATAAATCCTTTATGTTGTGCTTTTAGATGCTAAATTCACTTCCTAGGAGAAGACAATACATATTATAAAATGGTATTCAAAATATACACATTATTTCACAATGACTAAGTAATAACACTGAAAACCAAATCAGTCATGAATTGATAAATATTTTATTGAATTTAAATCAAATACATAGATTTTCTCCACCACTCTACTGGGGTTTGTGCGAGAGCCGTTTTTTCACTTGCTAGTGCTTGACCTTGCTGAGCATTTTTTTTCTTTTTATAGCAGTATTTCTTGTTTGTCTCATGACAATTTCATTCAAATAGTTTATCCATGGAGGGTTTCACTTTCTAGGAGGTGGATGGACGCATTATAGTAGATATCATAATAGATCGAGCTGATCAAGCAATCAAAGAAAAATGCCTTGTTGGAAGACTTATTGTTGATAAACCTATCAGGGTTAACATCTTAAAGGAGAGACTAACAACCATATCGAGACCAGGGAAAGGAGTTACAATCATAACGCTAGATCAAGGAAGATTTCTTTTTCATTTCTATCATCGCCTACATGTGCATAGGGTATTGTAGGAGGTCTGTGGACCTTTGACAACTACATGCTTTCACTACACAAGGTTGCTCTAGGGGATTCTTTGATGAATGTCCCATTGAACACTTTAGATATATGGGTTCAAATTTTTAACCTGCCGCTTGGCTTAATGTTTAAAGAAGATGGTAAGAGCATTGCAAACTATATTTTTAAAGAATATGATGATAACAATGAGCAGGGTGTGTCGAGGCCATACATGCAAATCAGAGTAACCATCAATTTTTGATCCATTATGAAAAAACAATTGAAGATTCTCGAACAAGGAGGTGATTGGATTGTCCTTCAGCTCCAGTATGAAATGCTTGGAATATTTTGCTTCCTCTATGGTATCTTAGGACACACAAAAACATTCTACAACAAGAGGTTTGAAAAAGGCCATGATGTACTCATGAGTAGAGCAATGATTTAAAATAGAAGACGAGAAAGTATAGCAGCAATGGCAAGAACAAATGGTTAAGGTAAGGAGTCATTCAAAGCAAAGGAAACAATAAAATTGATATTAATTGTCAAGGCACAAATCAAGATGCTATAATTGGTAATAATTTGATTAATGCTTCTAATGGTGCATCGATTACTAATAATGTGCAAGGAGTGCATTTATTCAGGCAATCTATTGTACGGGGCCCAGACTAGGAAGCCAAATTTAGTACTTTTGGAAATGAATTGGCAATGGTAGTTACACAAGTAAGCAACATTTATAGAAATTTTTCACCCCACCACGTGACTTATTGTTGTTTAATGTCAATGTGATTCAAATGGGCAACTCGATGTAAAAAAGATATGCATGACATGTATAAGTTAAGGCAATAATCAGGTTCTCATGCTAGGGAAGAATGCAACAAGTGACATGACTATTGATGCAAGTTCAAATGAGACAAAGGGTGAAGGAAATAATAAAGTGGACATCAAAATTAATTCCTTGTTTAATGAACATTTTTTATTGGAAGGTCTTGGCAATCAGGCTTGCCATGAAAAATGAGTATTGTAAGCTGGAACTGTCGAGGCCTAGGTAATCTACAAGAAGTTCCTAACTTAAAGAACATCGTTCGGTCATATAATCCAGACGTTATCATTTTGTGTGAAACATTTGATTTTTGTTTTGTTTTGTTGTGGATAGAGAAGGACATGGTGAAGGTGTTGCAATTTTCTGGAAAACCTCTAATAATTGAACTATTAAAACAATTTCTACTAATCATGTGGACATGAAGTTGATTGATAATATTAAAGGTACCCGACGTCCGACTGATTTCTATGGGTCTCTAGAAGGATCTCGTAGGAGATACTCTTGGAACTTATTGAGACAACTTGTTTATGCTTCTGCCTTACCATGGTATATCTTGGTAGATTTTAATGATATTTTGTCACCAGAAGAGAAAAAAGGAAGAGGAAGAGTTAAAAGTGCTAGATGGTTGATGAATTACTTTATTGATGCGGTAATGGGTGCAAATCTATCTGATGTTCATTTTGAAGGATACCCATTTACTTGGTTCAAAAGCTTAGGAACAAATCAAGTTTTAGAGCAGCGTCTAGATAGAGCCATGGCGAATGAGGCATGGCTTCGTTGTGGATTGAGAATGCTTGGTTGACAGAACCTGATATTGAGGAGTTGGTTCAAACATCTTGGTTGTTTTGGGCGCAACCTTAGTGTTTTGTGTTTTATCCAAGCTTGGTAATTGTATTGTGGATCCTACTCATTGGAACAAGACACATGAAGCTAAAAGAAGAAAATAAATTGATAAATATAGGCAAAAGCTTGCAAGAATCCAGTCACAAGTTAGTCCGGGTAACTTACATTCTTTCATAGCTCTTCGAAAACATTTGGCTCATTTATCGGTGCAGGATGAGATATTTTGGAGACATCGTACTAAAACTTTTTGGTTAAAAGATGGTGATCAAAATACCCATTTTTTCCATGCCTTTGCCTCTCATGACACAAGGTTAATCAAGTCTTGTCCTTAGATAACTCGAATGGTACTATGGTTACTAATTTAGGTGATTTGTTTCAAGTGGCGCATGACTATTTTATTGAGCATTTCCAACGACAAGACAATATTCGAGATCTAATGCTTAATGTGTTGTCTCCTACTGTCACCATTGATGATAATGTAGCTCTCACATTTCCCTCTCGGTTTGAAGAATTTAAAGATGCTATCTTTTCCATGAAAGCCGTAAATGTCCAAACCCTGATGGTTTTGATCATGGTTTTTACCATCACTTCTAGACCATATGTGGTCATGAGATTTTTCAAGAATGTTGTTCTTGGCTTGAAATTGGTATCTTCCCTACTCGTCTAAATTTAACTAATATTGAGTTGATTTTGAAAGGTGATTCCCAAGCGTCAATGAAAGACTGGAGGCTTATTGCTTTATATAATGTTATTTACAAATTGGTTGTAAAAGTCCTTGCTAATAGGCTTAAAAGCATCCTTGATAAATGCATATTAGAAAATCAATCTACATTCGTTATGGGATGTTCCATTCTTGACAATGCTATGATGGTTATTGAGCTTGTTCACAATATGAAAACTAAGATTCGGGGCAATGTATGAAGCTGGACATTAGCAAAGCATATGATAGAATTTATTGGAATTACCTTTGTGATGTTATCCTCATATTGGGTTTCTCTCAATAGTGGGTCACTTGGATTATGCTTTGTGTGGAGATTGTGGACTACTTTGTGATTGTTAATAGTAACATGGTTGGTTCTATCACTCTGCGTTGAATTAGGCCTAAGAACTCTAGTTGGAATCTACCGACTTTGATTTAGACTTTAAGAATGTTGTCCACAACCTTTATATTTAGGCATTTACTAAATTGTCATTTTTCATATCTATTATGTTGAGTTTGTAAGGAGACAAGCAAATGAAGTGCTCATGCTCTTGCTCAAGTGGTTACATCTTTTACTTGTATCCATATCTTTATTGATATTCCGACATGAATCCAACAAATTATTATAAATGAAATGCTATACGCATTCCTTTTTCAAAAACAACACTGACAAATAAGAATCATGAAAAGAAAATAAAACAGGAAGGACTTTTATATTTCTTCATGATATAACCTACAAAAACTTACACATCCCATAACACAATTGGTTCTAAAACTATCACTTTAAAACAATTTTAATAGTTTAATGATAACATGACAAAAAAAAAAAAGAATCTAATAATTGAACAATGAGCATATAAGGCATGTTCTTTAATAGACACTTTAAATCTTACATACCCTTAGTATAACGAGTTCTAAAACTATCTCTTTGAAACAATTTTCATAGCTTAATGATAACAGAACAAAGAAAATGAATCTAATCATTGTACAATGAGTATATAAGGCATGTTCTTTAATAAACATTTAATCTCTTATGAACATGCGTACGTATATAGTTAAAATTCGTATATAGTTAAAAATTCTTTAATATGCATAAATAAATTCAATTTCAGATCTTGATCAAAATACATTGCACATGAAATGCCTCTACTAACAAATATGTTGCATATAAATAGGAAACAAATAACTTGAAAGTTCTTACAAATAAAACGTATGTCCTATTGTGAGGGACACTAATTTGAGATAACGCCACATTCTCTTAGCAAAATGGTGCTTCGCAAGAAAAAATGATATGGAAAAAATATAAAATTCATATTTGTTACAAAAAACACTTTTAACACATTTTCACCAAAAGTTGTTTACCAATTTTGCCATATATTTCCATAACATTTTGTTTGTGTGATACCTATTAGAATTGTTCTAACTTTATCATTATATGATCTATAAAGAACTTCATATATGGCACCTCTCCTTATGAACATGAAAAACATTTCATACAAACAAAATGTTAACAGCAAAAGCGTGACAGAGTTAGTTTTGAGTTGAAAAACAAACTTCCTCAAAGGTAATTTGGAAAGATAGAAAATGGAAAAAAAAACTAATTTTTTTACTATTTCTTCTTCCTTATGTTTTCTCTTTTATTTCTTGCATGTTTTGGTGTTAATTCTTTAATCCCTTTCAGACATATAGACAAGGGGGAGATGGTCTAAGTAAACAAAATAAAAAATTAGAAGAAAAATTCAAAGATATAAAAAATAGTATAATATTTTTAATCTATTGGAGGTGTTAAAACAAAACATCTAAGATAAAAACATCAAACAAAAGTGGCTTAAAAAAGGACCAAAAAAGAAACAGCAATGATGTTATACAACATAACTTTATAATTGATTAATTCTAGTAATATACAATAACTGATTTATGGAATCATAATACATAATTTCAGAATTGACTAATTGATATTTAAAATATTCAAACACTTTTCGATACGTAAATAAACTGAGAAAAATTATTTTATACTGCTAATATGTAAAAAAAAAATTCATACTGTAAATTTCAAGTATGTAATAAAAATTGAGAAATAATTATACATAGCGAAAATTTTGAAAACGAAATTTCTGATATGGCATACCGAAAATTTCGTATACAAAAAAAATTGAGAAAAAATTGTACATGCCAGATATTTTCGATATGTAAAAAAACATAGATTTAGGGTACAAAATAAAATTTGATATGTAAAAAAACATATATATATATATATATATATATATATATATATATATATATATATATATATATAGGGTACAAAAAACATACTCATTTAGTTGAAATTTTTTGTATTTTTTATAAGTTTTTTTTTGGTAGAATGTGAGAGTAAGAGTTAATATGAAAGGGTATGAATTCTAATTTTATGAAAAAAATGGTTTAAAAACTCAATTGGGTATTTACAGGTAGTTTATGACAATTTTCTGATCAAGAATCACCTATTAAAATAGATTTTACTTCATTTTATCTAAATAAGTGGTTTTCATACTATTAATATTATTTTTTATAATTAAAAAACCAATTATAAATAATGTTTCTTCGAAACAAAAATAAGAAATTTAATTCAAAAATCATTTGGTAAATTTATTAAATAATTAAATATATTAATTAGTATTGTATAACTTTTTTTACGAAAAAGTATAATAATAATAATAATAATAGTTATCCAATCAAATTATTCAAATATTATATATATTAATATTTTATTCAATACAACACAAAAATTAGTAAATACTCAATAGAACACAAAAATTAATAAATACATATTTGACTCACACATGATCACACAATTCATCATCCCCTTTTAACACACCTTGCTTTCAATAAAGTATCTGCTTTCAATATCAACACCAACGTATAATTATCTATTTCATTTGAATTGAGTGTTTATAATTTTCTTTTGAACATATTCTCTATGTTCTTCTACCAAATTCATATTTATATAATTAATAAGTTTTTTTATTATTTCATTTATCTAAAAGTGAACTATAATTATCTATTTACTAATTTTTGTTATGATCTTACAAATACTGATATCAAAGTTATAAAAGAGTTTATGATTATTGTATTAAGACGGTATTTATTTAATATGTTAATATATATTTTTTAATGTAAAATCAAAACCAAACACTATGTTCAAATATATATATATATATATATATATATATATATATATATATATATATATATATATATATATATATATATATATATATATATATATATATATATATATATATATATATATATATATAAAAGCACAAAGTTGTGAAACTATATAAGTCTATAAAAAGACATATATTGTAATTTTGGGAGAATTGTGGTTGTGTGGTTGTTGGGCTATCATTGTTTGAGTCTAATATGTGGAGGATGCATGCTATTGGTGTATATTTTCTTGTTACATGAATTAACATAATCAAATGACATGAATCATGTAGATTGGTACGTGTAGATCTCAATGTATCATGTAGATTGATATATGTATTTAAACTAAAATTTATTAGGCCCAATTTTTAAGATTAAAACAGGGTCTCCAAAATCTTTAAGAAGACCCTAAATCAAATATATCAATTTTTGTTCACTAAATTATAATCCATATGTCTATTAAAAATTTCAGAAGAAATAATTTATAAAACAAATTACGAAAACAATTACTATAATTATAAAATAAAATAAAATTTTCAACCTAAATTCCAACTATTTGAGTTGTAAATTTTATGTAGAGATATAAAAGTCAAACCAAATGAACTTATGATCGCAATAAGTTAACCAAAACTAATTAAATTAGTTTGATATTTTTTAGGGTTTGTGTCCAAGTTGAACTAAACCAATAAATTCGAATCAAATAATAGATTGTCTAATATTCAAACCAAATCATTATCTTTTATTAACATTATGTCAATATTGATATCTTAAACAATGTGTTGTACTTAATTGTATTTTTAAAAATTATATATATAATGTAAAAAATTGAATTGAATTTGTATGCATCAACGATGTAAAGTTATTTTGCATTGTCAATTAATTATAACCATCATACTAATAAAACAGTTTCACTTTTATCATAATTACTTTTAAATTCACACACTTATGGATGTTTTTGACACGTTGATATTGTAAAAAATTTTACACCGACAAAACATAACAATTAAACTCTAAAAATTTTAGTGTTTGAAAAAAAATACTATATTTTTTAAAACTAATTTTTAATTATTAAAAATGTCAACTAAAATTTGATCTACTAACTCTCTTTAATAAGAGTTAAAAATTCAATCTTCAATATATATTTGTAAATTTACAACTTAAAATTTTTATATACAATATTATACTTTTTATTTATCTATTAAAATTTTATAATTAATAAAAATAAATCTGAGAAAGAATTGAATGAAAATATGAACGGCATCTTCTATATGAATAACATATTCAAGGTAATAGAAAACGGGGAGAGAAGAAAAAGTCAATGTTCCAAAACAAACAATTATTCTTATATTCTGTCTATGAAAACCATAATCATAATGATGATTATCCACTGCTGGCAAAGAAGTTCCAGTTGTCATGGACTCAACAGTTGGATAATCAATTCCTAACAGTGGTCAATCAATTAGGCCTTGGTAGTATGAGTCTTTCACAATTCAATTCTTTTCTTTTCCTTGTTTGTATTCTTTAACAACTCAACTTATATATATATATTATGTATTTTTCAGAGGCAAAGCCGAAATAAATTCTAAAAATTATGGATGTTTTCGGGTTTAACCCGAGAACATATTGGTAGCCATTTGCAGGTTCGTTTCTTTATTCTTGTTTCATTTATATGGTTGGTAAATTTTGGTTAGTTATAAATTATTATACATGAATGAATGTATGTAGTTACGAAGGATTTGTGAATTTTTATAAGGACTTTAAACTCCAAAAACTGAGATAGCATGTGATTTTTACTTAATAAAAACTACTGTTGTTTAGAATAATTATAAAAAATGAGTAAGAAGTACTTTTTGTTGCTAAACGATGGAGTGTTCTTAAAGGAAGCAAGAAGAATTCATTTACACTTTTAAGCATTCTCTTGCTTGCATTAATAGTTTTAAACACGTGATATATATGTCTTTCTATTTTAGCTCAAAACCATTGTAGGACATACACCAAATTAGGACCAGTTTGTTACAATTCTTGTTGCTAAGTTGATTTTTTTTGCAATTTTGATATGTCAAGTTCCAATATCTACAGTAACATAGAAATGCCTTGTTACATTCCTAAGTTTTGAGAGTTGTTGTCTCTCCTTGTAGAATTCTGATTGAAGTTTCAAGACTTGTTATGTACTTTGTATCATAGTGCTTTCTTTCAAGAAGTGCTTCACAATTGTTTTAATGTCTTATTTCTAAGAATAATGTTTGGTTATAGTTTATTTTTATTCCCTCTAAAGAAAAATACCTTCTTTATTTAATGGATCTTGTAAAACTCATTACCAATTGTATAGATTATCATAATAAATTCATACATCTTAATAAAACAGAGGTAATTATTATGAAATATTAAATAACATCATTATCATAACTTGTAACTACGTTAAAAATATAGTTTACAGCTCTTGTTTCATGATTCAATAAAATAATTTACCTGTCTAGTCAATTGACTTCATAACAATATTCCCTTAATACAATAAACAATAACAAAGTCAAATAAATTGAAACTAATTCAAGTCTGGTAGTACATCCTCTGGTGCTGGAACTTAAACTTCAGCCACTTCTATCTGCTATAATATAAGAAAATATGAGATGAGATAATAATCTTAGTGAGTTCAAAAAAAGGGAGTGATAGTTTTGTTTTTCCTTTCACACTACGCCAAAAATGGTCTTTTACAGCGCACATTTTAAAGCGCTTAATAACTAAAAGCACTGTTGTATAATATTTTAAAAATAACGGAGGATATAACAGCGCTTTAATGACAAGCGCTTTAGAAAAAGCGCTGTTGTAGGGTCATGAAGGGTTTAGGATTTACAAAAAAGCGCTGTTGTTGGGTCATAGGGATTTCACATAATGTTTTCAGCGCTTCTCATAAAAGCGCTGTAAATGTTTAGAGCGCTACATTTACAGCGCTTTCTGTAAAAGCGCTGTAAATGTTTTAAAATTTAAATTACAGCGCCCACACTATATTACGAACTATATTTACAGCGCATATGGATAAAAGCGCTGTAAAATATAGCGCCCACACACTATATTTACAGCGCTTTTATGAACGCTTTTTTAGAAAGCGCTGTAAATGTTGTAAATGTTTTCAAATTTAATTTTTGAAAGCCTTTTACAGCGCTTATGGACATAAGCACTGTAAAATTTCAAGCAATTATATATAAATAAATGAATAAATAAAAACATATTTAATACGTTCTATCCCTTCGAACCCTATTACGAACTTTCCTCTACTTTGCGCCCATTTTTACTGAGTGACTATTGTCTCAGGTACTGTATTAATTTATTAATTTGTTATTGTCTCTAAAACTGATAAATTGTTACCTGATAAACCATGCATATAAAACTTTAGATGATAAATATGTTCTGTTTTGAAGTTTGTTCGATCTGTTCTGTTTTGAAATCAGACTTGTATGCATGACCTTGGACCTTGGTTTCCATTTTTCAATATTAGTCTATATATACTATAGATTTGTATGATGAAAAAGAATAAAGATCTACATCTTTGATGAAGACAAAAAGTTCATTGATCAAAAAGCAAAAGGAAATTAATTCAACTCATCCTTCAAATTCATATTAGGTAACTTAGGACTTAAGGTATTTAATATTAAATCAAAACACAATTCAAATACAATATTATGAGAACCCTCTTGTTAGCATATGCATTAAAATGTTTTCTAAAATATTTAAATACATAAACATATGTTTGAAAATAAAGTTTTTTTTCAATAACTGAAAATCTATATTTGAATACGAAGTGTCGTAGCCGAATACAGATTGCAAGTCAGTAGCTAAAACTGAAGATCTGTATTCGAATACGAAGTCTCGTAGCCAAATACAGATTGCAAGTCAATAGCTAAAACTAAAGATGTGTATTCGAATACGAAGTGTCGTAGCCGAATACAGATTGCAAGTCAGTAGCTAAAATTGAACTTTTGTATTCGACTACAGCTTCGCGTATTCGAATACAACTCAAGTCAGTGGCAAAAATCTCATACTTGTATTCGACTACGAGGTATCGTATTCGAATACGAAGTTCAAATTTTAAATAAAAATTGAACGTTATAGAAGTGTATTCGAATACACTGAGGCTGTATTCGAATACAACTTCGAAACAATGCAATTTTTCAGTTTTGGAACATTGCATAAGTTCATCAAAACTTATGGGAACAATTGCACTGATCTGGAGTGTTACCTATGGAGTATAAATACTTCATAGCTTCAGTTCTTACTTACAACTTTTGACTTACTAATCTTAGAATCATTTTTCTGAAATATCAAACACTTTAAAAGCTTAAGTTTCATATTTTCAAGTGCATGCTTTTCATTTTCATATCATTAAGAAAAGTTCTCAGTTGTACTTAGAAGTGTGCTTGATTAAGTATCAAATACTTAGTGTTATAATCTTGTTCTTAGTTAAGAATATCATTACAAAATCAATTAAAGTTATTGTATCACTTGAAGAACTTAGTATAGATTCTTCAAGTATTGTTAACTGAGATAGTGGTGTACTATCTTCGACTAAGTGTTAAAGAATTTGTAACTGAAGTCTTAGTGTTAGACTTGTAACTTATTCGAACAATTAGTGGAAAATCTCTTGTGGTGTGCAAGAGGACTGGATGTACCCTTGGTTATAAGGGGAACCAGGATAAATTTCTGTGTGATTTATTTTCAGTATTTTACAAAGTTTTCATAAACTCAAAACAGTCAGTTGAACAATCTCACAAAACTCTAAAAATAGAAAAAATCGTCTGACACCTAATTCACCCCCATCTTAGGTGCACCTCTGTTCTTACAATTGGCATCAGAGTAGGTTCAGGTAATTTGCTCCTCGATTCATGGCTTCCGCACAACCTGTTTTTAGAGATAGTGGTAGCAGTTACAAACAACCTTGCTTTGTCGGTGAACATTATGATTTTTGGAAAATACGTATGCAAGCATACCTTGAGGCTCAAGGAGATGACATATGGGAGGCTGTAGAGAATGGTCCATATATTCCAACAACAATCATCAACAATAAAGAAGAAATAAAAATAAAAGCCTCATGGACAGACGATGAAAAGAGAAAAGTATTGTTTGATAAGAAAGCTAAAAATATGTTACAATCAGTATTAGGTATGGACGAATTCTTTCGTATATCCTACTGCAAAACAACAAAAGAAATATGGGATACTCTTGAAGTAACCCATGAAGGAACAATTGAGGTAAAAGGTTCAAAACTAAACACTTTGTCTTAAGAATACGAAATGTTTCGAATGCAACCAGGAGAAGCAATTCTAGATATGCAGGAACGATTCTCTCACTTAACAAATCACTTGACAGCACTTGGCAAAAGTTTTACTAATGATGAATTGAACCTAAAGGTTCTGAGATCATTAACTAGAGCATGGCAGCCTAAAGTGACAGCAATTTCTGAAAAGAAAAGTTTATCTAAAATGTCACTCTCAGCACTTTTCGAAAAGTTACAAGAGCATGAAATAGAACTAGAAAGATTGGAAAAGAATGAGAGTTTAGAAAAGAAAACAAAGAATATTGCATTAAGAATAGAATCAAAAGATTTGTTGAATGAAGAAAATTCAGATGAAGAGGAAAATATCACTCTTCTTGTTAAAAAATTCGGTAAATTTCTTCAAAAAGATAGAACGTTGAAGAAAAAGAAAAACTTCATAAAGAAAGATGTTTCTATTACAAATCAAAAATTTACTTGCTTTTAATGTGGAAAACAAGGACACATGAAAGCAGAATGTCCTAACATTATCAAAAAGAATGCTAATAGAAGGAAGGAGTTCAAAAAGGCATACATAGCATGGGAAGATAATGAAGTAAGTTCATCTTCAAATTCAGAAAATGAAGAATGTGCAAACGTTGCCTTGATGGCATCTCACCATTCTGATGACGAAGAAGAGGTTAGTAGCAAAAATACTTGTTATAATGATGATTCATGTGTTGAAGATAGTGATGCACAACAAGCTATAAGAGAACTACTTATAGAATGTAGAAATCTGTACAAAATAGTGTCGAATCAAAAGAAACAAATTTTATCTCTTAATGAAAAGATCGACACTATGCAACAAGATTTTGAAAAACAAAAACAGAATTCTACATGCAATAAATGTGATTCTCTCTCATTTAAAATTGTCCAAATGAATAGAGTTATCGAAAGATACGAAAAATGACAAATTGGATTGGAAAATTTACTTAACATGCAAAGATATTCAAACGATAAAAGTGGACTTGGTTACTCAAAATTTGATAAACCTAGTACTAGTAAAACTATCTTTGTTAAAGCAAGTAATCAATCCAAAAATGAGAAAGAAATAGCTATTCAAAAGAATCATCATTATTCTATTGTGGTCTTAATGGCCACACACCTAAGGCTTGTCATTTTAGGAACGTTGGTGTTCCACAAGGGCATTATGTGTGGGTCAAGAAAGGTACTAATCTTCAAGGACCCAAAACACTTTGGGTACCTAATAAACTATAAAACTTGTTTTGTAGGAATACACACAAAGTACATCAAATATGTGGTACTTAGATAGTGGATGCTCAAAGCACATGACCGGTGACAAAAAAAAATTTCCAGCACTAACTCTTGAGTCAAAAGGTTATGTGATCTATGGAGATAATAACAAAGGAAAAATTTTGGGCATTGGAAAGGTTGGCATTGCTCCATCTCCTTCAATTGAAGATGTCCTCTATGTTGAAGGTTTAAAACACAATCTCATAAGCATAAGCCAGCTTTGTGACAAAGGTTACAAAATCACTTTCAACAAAGATGATTGTATTATCCAAAATAAGGTAACAAGTGAAATTCAGTTTGTTGGTAAGCGTTTGAAAAATATTTTTACAATTAATCTTGATGATTTATCCTTAAAAATGAAATGTCTTATGGTAAGTGACAACAATGATGCTTGGCTATGTCATAAAAGATTTTCACATATCCATATGGATCACTTAAACAAATTAGTCAAGCATGAACTTGTTGTAGGCTTACCAAAAATGAAATTCATTAAGGATAAATTATGTGACGCGTGTCAAAAGGGTAAACAAACTAAAGTTTCCTTTAAACCCAAAAATATTATATCAACTTCAAGACAACTTCAATTAATACATATGGACTTGTTTGGACCATCAAGAACTAAAAGTCTTGGTGGAAATTCATATGGAGTAGTAATAGTTGATGATTTTTCAAGGTTCACATGGACCTTATTTTTGGAAAATAAAAATGAAGCTTTTAAAGCATTTAAGAAATATGCCAAACTAGTCCAAAATGAACAAGCAACCAAAATTGTATGAATTAGAAGTGATCATGGAGGAGAATTTCAAATGCCTCTTTTGTAGAATACTGCGAAGAAAATGGAATCTTCCATAATTTTTTTGCATCAAGAACACCTCAACAAAATGGAGTTGTTGAGAGAAAGAATAGATCATTGGTAGAACTTGCAAGAACTATGCTAAGTGATTCAAGTCTACCAAAATACTTTTGGGCAGATGCTGTAAGTACAGCTTGTTACGTATCCAACCGAGTCATAATCCGGCCAATGCTGAAGAAAACTCCATATGAACTTTATAAAGGAAGAAAGCCGAATATCTCTCACTTTCACATATTTGGATGCAAATGCTTTGTGTTAAATAATGGTAAGGATAATCTCGGCAAATTTGATGAGAAGGCCGATGAAGGTATTTTTATTGGTTATTCCTTAACTAGTAAAGCATTTAGAATTTTTAATAAAAGAACGTTGATAGTTGAAGAATCTATACATGTATCTTTTGATGAATCTAACCCTTCGAAAGAGGATAAAATTATTTATGATAATGATGATGAGACAAGCAAAGAAAATCAAGTTGATCAAACAACTCAAAAGGACGAAACCAATATAGAACAACTAGATCAACACATTGATCTTCCTCAAGAATGGAAAACCCATCGTGATCACCCGATTGACAACATAATAGGTGATATCAACAAAGGAGTCACTACAAGGCTAAATCTCAAAGATGCTTGTTTAAATATGGCATTTGTTTCTCACATAGAACCCTCCAAAATAGGTGAAGCCCTCAAAGATGATCAATGGATACTTGCCATGCACGAAGAACTAAATTAGTTTGAAAGAAACAAAGTTTGGGAACTTGTTCCAAATCCAGAAAATAAACACGTCATTGGTAACAAATGGGTGTTTAAGAAAAAATTAGATGAAAATGGAATAGTTATCCGAAACAAGGCAAGGTTGGTCGCACAAGGATACAATCAAGAAGAAGGGATTGATTTTGATGAAACATTTGCTCCAGTAGCAAGATTAGAAGCAATCCGACTACTACTTGCTTATGCTTGCTCTATGGATTTTGAACTATTTCAAATGGACGTCAAGAGTGCGTTCCTGAATGGCTATATCAATGAGGAAGTCTATGTCAAACAGCCACCTGGCTTTGAAGACTTCAAAAATCCTTCACATGTCTTCAAATTAAAGAAGGCGCTTTATGGTTTAAAATAAGCTCCAAGAGCTCGGTATGATAGGTTGAGTAAATTCTTATGTGAACATGGATTTAAAAAAGGTAAAGTTGATAAAACCTTATTCATTATAAGAACAAATGATCATACCTTACTTGTTCAAGTCTACGTAGATGATATCATATTTGGATCAACCAAAAATGAAATATGTGAAGAATTTTCATTAATGATGCAAGGTGAATTTGAAATGTCCATGATGGGAAAATTAAATTATTTCCTAGGACTTCAAATCAAGCAACTTCAGAACGACATCTTTATTCATCAGACAAAATATTGTAAAGAATTATTAAAAAGATTTGAGATGGACAGCAGCAAAGAAAGTGCGACTCCCATGGGATCCAGAATGTATGTTGATAAAGACGAAACTGGTAAATTAATTGATATATCAAGGTATAGAGGTATGATTGGGTCTCTCTTATATCTAACGGCCAGTAGGCCAGATATTATGTTTAGTGTTTGTTTGTGTGCAAGGTTTCAAGCAGATCCGAAGGAATCGCATCTTGTAGCAGTAAAGAGGATAATGAAATATCTAAAAGGCACGACCAATGCTGGCCTATGGTATCCAAAAGGTAGCATATGCAATCTCATTGGTTATTCTGACTCTGACTATGCACGATGTAAGACGGACCGAAAAAGCACAAGCAGCACCTGTCACATTCTAGGAAATGCACTAGTATCATGGTCTTGTAAGAAACAAGCATGCGTGGCCTTAAGTACTGCCGAGGCAGAATACATAGCAGCAGGCAGTTGCTGTGCTCAAATCCTATGGCTTAAGCAACAACTATGTGACTATGGACTTGATCTTGGGTGTATTCCTCTTAAATGTGATAATACTAGTGCTATCAACATCACTAAGAATCCAGTCATGCACTCTCGGACCAAACATATCAACATACGTCATCATTTTTTGAGAGATCATGTGCTCAAAGGCAATGTTGAAGTTACCTTTGTCGACACTCATAATCAACTAGCGGATATTTTTACAAAGCCACTACCTAGAGAATCATTTTACAAAATACGAAGGGAACTAGGCATTCTAAATGAAAGTGATCTCTAAAAGGTTTGAATGCTTTGTAAGTCATATCACTTTTAATTTTAATTTTTCCATCTCCTCTTACTTAATATATGATTCTTTGCTATCTATGTGTTTTAATACATGTTTAAAATTTTTTTTTGGTTTGTTTATTGTTAAAAATTTTATTTTAGAAACGAAATTTTTACTGTCATATTCGAATACAGACAGTTTGTATTCGAATACACGTTCCCAGAAAAATCTGTATTCGAATACATCAAACCTGTAGTCGAATACAAATTCGAGTTTTTTCAGCATATAAAAACGTTTTTAACAGATTTTAGGTTTTTTTACCGAATACAAACTGATAGTAGCCGAATACAATCGAAATCTCTGGTTTCATTCCTTCAAAAACTTCATCTAAACTTACATGCAATATCTCTAAACCTTCACCTCATCATACATTACATCTAAGATTGTTTTCAAATCAAACCCAAAACCCAATTTCCCCAAAACCGTAAAACTTCATCTTCTCAAATATGGATGCATGAAAAAGAGGTCCAAGAACAAAGGTTGCTGCAGTAGGTCCTTCAAAGAAAAAAAGCAATGATAATATGGCTGACCTATCCTGGTT
This sequence comes from Cicer cuneatum, assembly GCA_037974295.1. Lineage (NCBI taxonomy): Eukaryota > Viridiplantae > Streptophyta > Magnoliopsida > Fabales > Fabaceae > Cicer > Cicer cuneatum. The sequence continues at coordinate 41,583,246 of JBBPBO010000005.1, read as the reverse complement.
ACTCACTCACCAAAAGAAATTGACAGGTTCAGAACCCACTTCTCGGACAAGAAATTAATAACTCCAAAAATTGGTACGTTAGCTTCCTTTTCTGATTTCAAATTCCCTGAGTTACTGAAAGCTATAAAATTAGAAGAGTTCATTGGCTACAATGGTCCCATCTATCCTGACCTTGTTAGGGTTTTCTTCTGTAATCTTGAAAAAGATGGTTCTAGGCTGGTGTCTAAGGTTAAAGGAAAGATTATTAGTTTAAACACTAGAATCATTGGAGAAATCCTACACACACCATATGAAGGTCAGAAAATGTGTCCAGGACACTTATGTGAATGGGTAAACACTACCAAATACGATGCGTATATCTCACTGTGTCGATTTGATAAGGAGACTATGGAACGAAAAAGAACATAGGCTGGTTCCGAATTTGCTCGACAAAGATATGGGGTTGGTAATCTCACAATTGAAAACAGATTACTTCATTACTTTTTAAGTTATATTTTGGTACCAAAAGCCGGAAATTACTCACAAATATCTTAGTTCGAACTTCAAATTATGATTTTCATGATTGAAAAGGCTGATCTCAATTGGGCTTATTTTGTTTGCTCAGTTCTGTTTGCTTCCAAATATTCTATAGCTTTGCCCTACGCAAGAGAAGTCACAAGAATTCTGGAACATTTTAAAGTTGATTTCTCAGGCGAGGTGCTATACCAAACAACCAAAGACAACTTGTTGGATTTAAATGTTTTACCTAGCATGAAAATAGTATGGAGTGATTCAGTTCAAGCTTATGTTCATAAGGGTGATATTGGACAAAGTCCATCAACTGCCCAAGATGAAACTGTAGAAGAAGCAGAACCAACAACAGGCCCAAAAGTAGCACCAGAAGCAGACAACATAGCAAATGTTGAAGACATCATTTCAAACAGAATGATCATGGACAAACTTAACTCCATTCAATCCTTTGTCACAGATTTGTCACAGATCGATTTCAACACTTGAATGATTCTTTCAGCAATCAAATTCAAAACATGACTGCATCCTTCAACAACCAATTCCAACACATCGAAACAACCATCACTCAACATCATGCCTCTTTTCATCAAGAACCGAGTAACCTATCTGACAAGATTGACCATCTTCATCTCCCACCAGATTTTGATGATTAGATTGGCTATTTGAAAGTTTTTTGTTGTGTTTCTGCTATGTTTAAATTTTCCGTTAAAACTCTTAGTTTCCTTTTAAAATGTATTACTGCACATGGTTTTGTAAAACTTATTTCTTTTAAATTGCAAATCCTTCTAGATATCATGTGATGCTTCTATTTATATTGTGTATGCTTTGTTTATAATATCCTCTTCCTTTTTTATTATGTCAAAAGGGGGAGAAAAAGTGTATATACATTGTGTTCGTTGCTAGTTATTTTTTTACAGATCCTCGAACACATAAGAGGGAGAAAAACATATATCAAGGGGGAGTAAGGACATATCAAGGGGGAGAAATCAAGACGTTGAAAAATTCAAGCAACAAGATTTTTGTCATCATCAGAAAGGGGGAGAATGAAAAAGAATAAAGATCTACATCTTTGATGAAGACAAAAAGTTCATTGATCAAAAAGCAAAAGGATATTAATTCAACTCATCCTTCAAATTCATATTAGGTAACTTAGGACTTAAGGTATTTAATATTAAATCAAAATACAATATTATGAGAACCCTCTTGTTAGCATATGCATTAAAATGTTTTCTAAAATATTTAAATACATAAACATATGTTTGAAAATAAAGTTTTTTTCAAAAACTGAAAATCTGTATTCGAATACGAAGTGTCGTAGCCGAATACCGATTGCAAGTCAGTAGTTAAAACTGAAGATTTGAAGTCGAATACGAAGTGTCGTAGCCGAATATAGATTGCAAGTCAGTAGCTAAAACTAAAGATCTGTATTTGAATACGAAGTGTCGTAGCCGAATACAGATTGCAACTCAGTAGCTAAAATTGAACTTTTGTATTCGACTACAGCTTCGCGTATTCGAATACAACTCAAGTCAGTGGCAAAAATCTCATACTTGTATTCGACTACGAGGTATCGTATTTGAATACGAAGTTCAAATTTTAAATAAAAACTGAACGTTATAGAAGTGTATTCGAATACACTGAGGCTGTATTCGAATACAACTTCGAAACAATGCAATATTTCAGTTTTGGAACATTGCATAAGTTCATCAAAACTTATGGGAACAATTGCCACTGATCTAAAGTGTTACCTATGGAGTATAAATAATTCATAGCTTCAGTTCTTACTTACAACTTTTGACTTACTAATCTTAGAATCATTTTTCTGAAATATCAAACACTTCAAAAGCTTAAGTTTCATATTTTCAAGTACATGCTTTTCATTTTCATATCATTAAGAAAGGTTCTCAGTTGTACTTGGAAGTGTGCTTGATTAAGTATCAAATACTTAGTGTTATAATCTTGTTCTTAGTTAAGAACATCATTACAAAATCAATTAAAGTTATTGTATCACTTGAAGAACTTAGTGTAGATTCTTCAAGTATTGTTAACTAAGATAGTGGTGTACTATCTTCGGCTAAGTGTTAAAGAATTTGTAACTGAAGTCTTAGTGTTAGACTTGTAACTTCTTCGAACAATTAGTGGAAAATCTCTTGTGGTGTGCAAGAGGACTGGATGTACCCTTGGTTATAAAGGGAACCAAGATAAATTTCTGTGTGATTTATGTTCAGTATTTTACAAAGCTTTCATAAACTCAAAATAGTCAGTTGAACAATCTCACAAAACTCTAAAAACTGAAAAATCGTCTAACACCTAATTCACCCCCTTCTTAGGTGCACCTCTGTTCTTACATATGATGTTATAGATTGATAAATTTGTGTAACACTACATTCATATATACTGCATTCATAAGCTGCATTCATAAATTCTTACATGATAAATCATATTAAATCTGTTCGATCTGTTCTGTTATGTTTTGATGAATTTGTTATATATTGATTTGTTCTTACTGCATTCATATAGGTCATATAATTAAAATGGACCGGAAATTGATGTCTGCCAATCGATTGTCAAAAGAGTATGAAAATGGAGTGAATGAGTTTGTTGAATTTGCAGCGAAGAATGCAAAAGACCCAAATTGAATCACTTGTCCTTGTTTAAAATGTTGTTTTGGAAAACGCATTAGAGAAGATGAATTGGAAGGACATTTAGTATGGCATGGAATTGATAAAAACTATACATGTTGGATAAAACATGGTGAGGAAAAAAAAGGGAACACTTATTTTGACAGTGATGCGACATATGATTCAAATGATTATTTCGACATAGATACATATGAGCAGGACCAAGTTGAAGTTATTGCAAAAGCAGTTGAAGAAGATCTTCGGGATTGTCCTAAAATGTTTGAGAGTTTGTTGAGTGATGTAGAGAAACCATTATAGGCTGTACTAAATTCACAAGACTTTCGGTGATATTAAAGTTGTACAACTTAAAAGCGAGAAATGGATGGTCTGATAAAAGCTTCACAGAATTATTAACACTCCTAAAAGATATGTTGCCAGATGGTAATGAACTTCTCAATCGAACCTACGAGGCTAAACGAATTTTGTGCTCTATTGGCATGAGTTACAAAAGGATTCATGCGTGTCATAACGATTGCATTTTATTTCTAAAAGAATATGAATTACTAAAGGCGTGTTCGAAATGCAATGTCTCTCGATATAAGAAGAAATAATCTACTCCAGCAAAAGTCGTGTGGTATTTTCCTATAATACTAAGATTTAGGCGAATCTATCGTAGTGAAGAAGATTCAAAACACTTGACATGGCATGCAGATGAAAGAATTAGAGATGGAAAGTTACGACACCCTGCAGATTCTCCACAATGGGCAAAAATTGATCACGAGTATCCTGATTTCGGTAGAGAGTCAAGAAATCTACGACTTGCACTTTCTACTAATGGAATGAATTCACATGGTCTTCAAAGCATATCACACAGCACGTGGCCTGTGATTTTATTGATTTATAACCTACCTCCATGGTTATGTATGAAGCGCAAGTTTATGATGTTGTCTCTGTTAATTTCTGGACCCAAACAACCGGGGAATGATATCAACGTTTACTAGGCTTCTTTAATTGAAGATTTAGAAAAGTTATGGGAGTCAGGTGTGGAAGTTTATGATGGGTATAAGAAAGAATGTTTCAATTTGAGGGCTATGTTGTTCGGCACAATTAATGATTTTCCAGCATATAGTAATTTATCAGGGTATAGCATTAAAGGTCAGTGTGTCTGTCCTATATGTGAAGAGAGTACAGATTGGATGCGGTTGAAACATTGTAAGAAGAACGTCTTTCTTGGTCATCGTAGATTTTTACCTTTTAGTCATCATTAATGTGGGTGGATAAATGCATTCAATGGAAAATCAGAGGAAGGTACTGCTCCAGAAGCACCGACTGGATATCAAATATTGGAAAAAGTACAAGGTTTGACCAATAAATTTTGCAAACCATTTGCGGGAGAGCTTGTCAAAACTGGGTGGAAGAAAAAGTCAATTTTCGTTGAATTGCAATATTGGAAGTCATTGTATATAAGACATTTTCTCGATGTGATGCATATCGAAAAAAATGTCTTTGATAGTGTTATTGGTACGCTACTCAGTGTTTTGGGAAAGTCTAAGGATAGCATCAATGCAAGATTGGATTTGGTCGATATGGGAATAAGAAATGAATTGGGTCCTGTAAAGAAAGGAAATCGTACATATCTACCTCCAGCCGCTCATACTCTATCTAAAAAGCAAAAAATTGTTTTTTGTAAATTTCTGCACGAAGTTAAAGTTCTAGAAGGATACAGTTCAAACATAAAAAATTTAGTTTGTATGAAAGACCTCAAGTTAAAAGGTTTGAAGACTCATGATTGTCATGTTCTAACGGAGCATTTGCTACCAATAGGTATACGTTCCATTTTTCCTGAAAAATTTCGACGAGCCATAACTAAATTATGTTTCTTCTTCAGGGAAATTTGTAGTAAAGTGATCGATCCTAAAAAATTACTGACATTGCAAATGGAAATTGTTGTTACTTTGTGTGAGCTTGAAATGTATTTCCCACCCTCGTTTTTTGATATAATGGTTCACCTTACTGTTCATCTTGTTAAGGAGACACAACTTTGTTGGCCAGCTTACATGAGATGGATGTATCCGATAGAACGATATATGAAAATATTAAAAGGGTACATAAAAAGTAGAAGTCGACCAGAAGGATGTATTATTGAACGGTAAATTGTCGAAGAAGCTGCTGAATTTGTACTGAATATCTATCCAATGTTGAATCCATAGGACTTCCTATGTCTCGTCATTTCGGAAGAATAACAGGAGAAGGGATAATTGGAAAGAGAGTAATGACTATATCAAGAACAGAATGGGAGCAGGCACAATCGTATGTTCTGCACAATGATGATGAGGTTCAACCGTATGTTACAATACACATGGATCAACTATCTAGTTTGAACATGAACAGGAATAAAAATTGGATAACACGAGAGCACAATCGAAGTTTTATCCCTTGGCTAAAAAATCACATTAGCTCAAAGTTTGATATAGACCCCGCTTCAATTTCAGAGAGATTGAGGTGGCTAGCAAATGGCCCGAGTTTACATGTCTTTTCGTACACCGATTATGTAATTAACGGCTATATATTTTATACCACAAAACAAGATGAGCAAACCACTATGCAAAATAGCGAAGTCACTCTAGTAGCTGAAGCGATGCATATCTCAAGTGCAAAAGACAAAAACCCAATATTTGCAAATCTATCATATTTTGGGGTTATCGAGCACATATGGGAGCTGGATTACACAATGTTTTGTGTTCCCATCTTTGGTTGCAAGTGGGTCGATAATAATAATGGGGTTCGGATTGATGAGTCAGGATTTTTGCTTGTCAATTTTAGGAGGGTGGGATACAAAGATGAACCTTTTATTTTAGCGTCGCAAGCTCAACAAGTGTTTTATGTCACTGATCCTGCTGATGATAAATGGTCTGTTGTCCTATCGACCAATAAAATAAGCGTTGATAACAACAACGTTGAAGATGTTGGTAATGATATTTTCTTTGCGACATCACAACCATGTGAAATTGATTCAACTGATGATGGTTTATATCTTAGAGATGATCATGATGACGGAATTTGGATTAATCCATCGTTTATCGTTAATGGATAAACAAATGTGAATCCCACCAGGAAAAGAAGAAGGGTATCTTAAGTGTGTTTATGTGTTTTATATAAGTCATGTAATTATCTGTACTCATTGTGTAAAATTTCATGTAATAACTTGACCTGCCAGAACTGATCAGTATTTGATTTTATGCTTATAGAATTCATCATATAATTTTTTTAATTATATTATTTAATTATTTTAGAGATGACAATTTGATAAATTTTTTAACTATAATCTAAACTCATCATATAAGTTGATATGAACAATATTTGGATATTATATGACAAGTACTGTAAAATGCAAAATAAAATACAGAGTTTAGATACTCCAGATACACCAGAGGATACTCCAGGGAATACTCCAGAGGATACACCAGAGGATACACCGGAGGATACTCCAGAGGATACCCCAGAGGATACACCTCCAGATGATACCAGAGGATACTAGAGGATGCCACCAGAGGATACACCTCCAGAGGATATCAGAGGAAAAATAACATCATCAGAGGATATTGTTGGAACCAAGTTGGTTCTAAATACTTAGGATTTTGATGTTTACAAAAGCACTCCATGTAATCTTAGTTTGTACCTTGAATTATTAAATTAAATACCACTAGAAAATGAAGTTTGCAGAGGCAGAAAAAGCATCCAGAATGCATCCTGGAATTACCAAAGGATACACCAAGATGTCAAAACACTACCAGAGGATATATTTGCTGGCCCGGATCAGAAGGAAGCAAAGTCAGAAGGAGACCTGGACCAGACCAGAAGGAATCCTATCATAGGGAGAGTTGTTCCAGACCAGAATATGTCAAATGTCAGATTTATTCCAGAAGTTATTCTGACCAGAAGATGGCCTGCCAGTGAAATGATAAACAGCCCAGACTTGATCCAGACTTAATCAGAGGTTAAATAAATGGGTCCAGAACAAAGGAATTATTCTAGATTTGACCCAGACCAGAAGATAGCATGGTTCAGGGTATGAAACTAAGTCCAGACCAGAAGAAATGATCTACAGAATCGATCCAGAACTGATCCAAAACAGAAGGTAAAATGTCCAGACTGAAATATTATTTGTGCAGATTTAATTTCAGTTTAATCCAGACCAAGTCTTGAATTGGTTCAGATCAGAGGGAAGATTTTCAGATCAATGGTTCAGATTTAAGTATTTGGCCCAGTGTTGGCCGAGATCAGAAGATCAGATCATGGCTCAGTGTTGGCCGAAATCAGAAGGTCAGGATGTGTGGTCCAGCAGTGGCCGAGATCAGAGGATCACAGCAGATCAGTTTGCTAGACCAGGATGGCCGAGATCAGAAGGTTAGAAAGTGTGGTCCAGCAGTGGCCGAAATCAGAGGATCACAACATATCACTTAGTATGGTCCAGATGTGGACTAGCGCAAAAGATCAAATGGTCCAGATTTAATCATGAGGATTAACGGTGGAGATCTTAATTTATTTTGATCAAAGTATTGAAAAGATTTGTTACAAAAATAAAGTGAGGTATTATGGAATTCAGGAGCTGTTGGCGGGAAGAATCTAAAGACATGATTGGCCAGTTATTTTTGAAAGAAAATCTGAAGCTTAAAAAAGATATGTTTTTTTATTTAAATAAAGCCCAATTGGTCAATATATTTTTGCAAGAGAATCCAGCAAGATTCAGCTCGAAATTAAGCTTGGAAGAGGTCCTAATCTGCATCTATAAAAGGAGGCTCAAGGCAGAATACTTAGCATTGAAAATCACAAAAGAGTCATACACTTCCAAAGCAAACACTCAAATTTTCAGAGAGGTCAACTGTGAGTTCCAGCTTTCAAGAAGCAAGTACTCATGTTATTTTCTTTCCATTGTGTCAAATCTAAGTTGTTGAAGTAGAGTCTACAATCTGAGGGAGTCAGAAGGGGTAGCAAATTACTTGGCAATTAGATTCAAGGCGTTGTAATTCCTTCTACAATCTAGGGTTGTCAGATTGGTAGGAGAAGACTTGACTTAGGAAGTCAAGGTGCTGTATTCCTCAAGAGTCTAGGATTGTTAGACTGTTTGAGAAGACTGACTTGGAGGGTCAGTGGAACTGTTGTAATTCAAGGTTTGAATTAGTGAAATCCTTCAAGGTGAAGGGACTGGACGTAGCCTCGTTAACAGTGAACTAGTATAAAATTCTGTGTTTTTATTTTTACTTTATATCCGCTGCTAACTCTGTTTTATTCATACATCAAGTTTTGTTTTAAAACTGCAAAAACAGAAAAAGTATTCAAGTTAGTCAAACACAATTCAACCCCCCCTTCTCGTGTTTGCACCTTCAGATTTGACATTTGTCCAGAACATAAGCCTTAGTCCAGACTTGGTCCAAATTAAAATATCAAATGTCCAAATTTACAACGCTTATGGATAAAACATTTACAAGTACAAAACATTTACAGCGCTTTTGCACATAAATGTTGTAAATGGTTTCAAAAAAATAAATTACAAGTACAAAACATTTACAGCGCTTATGGATAAAAAGCGTTGTAAAATGCTCATATAGCGCCTTTTATATAGTGTGTATATAAGCACTGTAAAATACTATTTAAAGCGCTTTTTATATAAGAAACCACCTTTTCATTTTCTTCTTCATTACGTATATTCTCATCCCTTACGAACTTGGCAGTGTGAAACCCTTATCATTACGTATTCTCTATACGAACCATTCTCCATATACGAACCCTTCTCCCTAGTGCGAATCCTTCTCTCTGTCCATATTCATTACGTACGTACTATCTGCTTTCATCATTCTCCACTTTCACTAAGTTCTATCCATATGACCATAAAGGTTTTTAAGGCGGTTTTTGTTCAGTTTTTTAAAGCGCTTTGTGGAACCCAAGTGATATCTTCTCGTTGCACAAGAGATTTCTATTTGTATTTCTGCGACGTCGTAACCCTAAACTATAGGTATTTTTATTCATATCTCGTTGTCACTAAATTTATAGTGCATGTTGTATTTATTCAATCTGTTGTTGTCACTAAACTGCATGTTGAACTTATACTCATGTTAAACTTATACTGTGTGAAATGTGTAGATAAATGGATTCCAACAACGATTTAGGTCGTCAAAACAAAGAAGTTGTAGACACTAAAGTTGTAAACAATGAAGCTGTCAACGCTAAAGGCTATGAAGGCGAAGTGAAGCGTGGGGCAACTATAATACAAAAAGTCATTATAGCAAGAATTACTGGAATAAAATTTGAGGTATAGGTTTTTCTTTGTTTGTTTTTTGAAAGCAATCACTTACACTATAGCTATGAGTTTATTAAGTGGGATGGAATGAAAGTGGCCAGCAGATTGAGCCCAACAGTTCAATGATGGTAAGCTACATCGATGCTGTTGTCCGCCAAAATATCCCAATAACAATCGATGACTGGAGAGACAAAGCATTGAAGGATGCTAAAGACATACTGTGGAGTGATGTACAAGTAATTAACTTTTTTACTCCACTTTTTTGTTACTTAATTATAATTTTTTTCCATTAAAATACTTTTATTCAAACTCTTTATTTATTTGGTTTTCAGAGCGCTTTTAACATTGATGATGTGCGTAAAAATTACGTACTTAGAGTTGCGGGTAAAATTCAAAGAGGATTTAGATCCCATCTGTCGAATTGTTACCTGAGAGACAAGCAAGGAAATGTGAATGATGAAGCTCCAAACATTTACAAACACTATATAACACATGAAGAGTGGACCTCTTTTGTTGCTAAACGCTCAGACCCCGCATTTGTGGTAATATTTATTTTATTAGTATGTGTGTTTTATTCATATTCATATCTTATATTTTTTACACGATCGTTATTTTATTTATTTATATATAAAATATAAGTACAGCAAATCGGGAGAGAGCAAAAAACCCAGTGCATCCATACAAAAGATCGCGTATGGGGTATGCGCGTTTAGAGCAAAAAATTGTAAGTAAACATCACTTTTATACATTGTGTTAGCTAGATTATAAACTATAGTTTATAATTAATATTTTGTTTATGTCTTAATGAACAGCTGCAAGAGACGAAATCCAATCAACCATTGGGTCATCATATCTTGTGGAAGGAGGCTCGCGTAAATAGGGATGGAATAGTGGACAACGAAAATGTTTAACAAGTTGTCCAACAATGTGTAAGTATATATCACTTTAATATTTTTTAATATTGTCTTTTCAAAATGATATTGAACTTATCTTTTTAATACTACATGTATTTTAGGAAAACTTGGAACAATGTCTTGAAACTCAAGATGAAAATAAAGAAGTTAGCTGCAGGGACATTCTCGGCAAGGTATTCAATTTTCCTGAATATTCTTGCCGTGTGAGGTGTAAGGGATTTGGCGTGATTCCCAAAAGTTATTTTTCACATGAGAATCGCACAAATCCCTCGAATGATCAAGTATTAGAAGCGCTGAAAACCCTTTCGGAGCAAATTGCGTACTTGGTTAAAAAAGATAAGGAAAACCAACTTCAACATGAAATGCAAATAAGTGAACATGGAAGTTGCAACATTGGTCGTAAAAGTCTACCGAAGGTAATTAATTACTTAACGAAATAAGAAATTCATTCAACCTAATTGTTTCACATACTTATGTATTAACTATTTATTTAATTTAGAGGGTTTCACGTTGTTGCCTATACTTGTCTTCCCCTACCCGCATGGTTGGGAAAGGAACATTGTACAATACTTCGCGAGAAGTATTGCACACCAAAGATGTCCCTGCCGGCCATGTTAAAGTTTCACCTATGGTGGCTTTAGAACCACTTGCACCGTTGCCTATCCCCGACAACGACGGAGATATGAAACTTTTGGGAGACGCAATAGGTAGCTATGTGGCATGGCCGAAACATCTTGTTGGTAGTGATTGGGAGGCATGTTTTAATTGCTATGTATGTTTAGTTGTATGATTATGATTGATTATATGTAATTGCTGATTTCTCCGCTTTTATATTTCACATTTATTTAGATTGTTGCTAAAGGGAATGTTGATAAGATCCCTCGCAGCGAGTCTGTTAATTCACCAGAAAAGGCACCAGAAAAAGGTTTGACATATACATCAATTCATATATACGAAATGATTAGCTTACTATAATAACTAAGAAACTGATCAACCTCATTTTTTCCAGATTCAAACAAAAAATAAACTCGCTGCACCGCAGGTGCAGGTCCGTGGTAAAAATAAACCTTCCAAAATGCAAAAATTAGATCGAGGAAAATTAGTTGCTCTTCCTAAAATAAGTCAACCACGCCTTGATCGATTTGGTGAGTGTCTTGACAAAGCAACAAAGATGAATATGAATAGCAACAATGATACACGTGTGCTAAACATGGAAAAAAGTAGATTCGAAGAAGAGTATTTAGAACTACTTGGCAAAGAACAAATATACAAACTTTTCGATCATAAAGAGCTGAGTGCTACTGTAATCAGCATATACATCAGGCAATATAAATACTTTATTTAAGATATAAAATACTACCACATTAATTTATTGATATTATAATCTAATTTTATATTTGAAGGTTTTTGTACGAGAAGTTGGTATGCGAGTGGAAATTGTCAAGTAGATTTTCATTCTTATCTCCGCATAAACTATCCATGTTTAAACTCGATCTAGATAATGCAAATAAATATGTAGTTGATAGGCTTATAGAAAATAAAGAGAAGGACAAGATGTTTGTAGCACCATACAACTCAGGGTACGTAATTAGATACTTTATCTATATATTTTTTAATTTATGATATTATGAGTTGTGTAAACAAATTTGCCAACCAAATTTGTGTTGTTGTAGGCAACATTGGGTGTTTTTTTTCCATAAATGCGACTTCTGAAATGTATATTATTTAAACCCATTGCACGATCATTTCAACAATCACCCTGATATAAAGAACATTTTCGACACGTATGTAATATTCATTTATTTCTTACATATATAAATAATGTGTTTGGTCATTGAATAATAATCACATTTATTTGATAGTGCTCTGCAAGTTTTCTGCGCTTAAAGGGGTGCTTCAGTGTCGAAGAATAAGTCAAACAACATCACATGGCTTCCAGTAAAGGTTGTAGAACTTAATTATATGCCTTTAAATTTTCATTTACAATATCAAAGCATAAATATTTATTGGCGTACATGTTTTATTTTATAGTGTCCGCGTCAAACTAACAACATAGACTGCTGATACTATATAATGAGGTTCATGAAGGAGATTGTTGATTTGAATCAACATATTATTCCAGAAACGGTACGTTATTTTTATTATATTTTGATTTTCATATATAAACTATATATATGTATATATATTTGATTATAACTTATTTTGCTTCAATATTTTGACAACTTCAACCCAACTTACTCTGAAAATGATCTCAAAGAACTGAAAGAAGAATGGTGCCAGTTTGTCCTCGAAATGAACATTATATAATTTGTAATTAATTTGTTGATATACTGTCATGATGTAATTTGTTCTGTGGATATGTAATTCATACTGTGAATATATTGCTACTGTCATGATGTAATTTGTTCTGTGAATATGTAATTCATACTATTAATATGTTGAATGTAATTTGTTCTGATAATATATGTAATTCATACTTTAATTTATTGTAATTTGTTGCTGTGAAACACTTGTAATTGACATTGTTGAATGTGAATATGAATTTGTTGCTGTGATGTGAATTTTAATGTTGAAAAGAAGAATCTGAATGTGATATTTGATGTTCATAATATATAATAAAAAAGACAACGCTTCTTTAAAAAATGCCATAAAAAATTCATTTACAGAGCTTTTTAAAAAACATTTTTTAAAAAACGCTTTTTAAAAAATGCCATAAAACGTTTTACAACGCTTTTTTTCTGAAAAAGTGCTGTAAATCCAATATAAGAAGCGTTTACATATGGATCTATTACAGCGCTTGTTTGAAAAAGCGCTGTAAATCCAATATAAGAAGCGTTTACATATGGAGCTATTACAGCGCTTGTATGAAAAAGTGCTGTAAATCCAATATAAGAAGCACGCTTCTTATATCGGCCTATTACAGCGCTTGTTTGAAAAAGCGCTGTAAATCCAATATAAGAAGCGCGCTTCTTATATGGACCTATTATAGCGCTTGTTTGAAAAAGTGCTGTAAATCTAATATAAGAAGCGCGTTTCTTATATTGACCTATTACAACGCTTCTTTTAGAAAGCGCTATAAATACAATATAAAAAGCTTCTTATATTGTATTTACAGCGCTTATCTACAACGCTTTTTTGTATTTTCAATAGCGCTGTTGTACCCTTTTACAGCACTAGATACTAGGGTGCTTAAAAGCGCTGTAAAGGTCTTAAAAAAAGCGTTGTAAAAGGCAATTTTTGACGTAGTGTCATAGATGCACATAAATCATTAGAATGATATGTCATTTATGATAAGTACACTTACCTCCAATCGTTCCTAACATATGTAAATTAATACATCATTCTCTTCTTTAAAGTATGGAAAAATGCATGACCTCTTTCTTTTCCTTAGAGTATGGAAAAGTTCCCAATTATCTTGATGTGGCTTACCAAGATAATTGTGACCTCTTGGTAAAATATGTCTGGCCACGACCCCAAACTGGTGTCCCGATTCGTTCTTCCTTTGCCCATTGTTTCATGCTTGAAACAATCCTCAAATGTCCCACCATGTACTTGGGCCATGCATGGATCAGAGACAGTATTATCAAAGGCAAATTCTGATAAGAGACAACATAATTAGAGGATACATGGACCAGAGGAAGTTTTGAAAGAATATGTTCAGAGGTAAAGATAGAAGAGAAACAATAGAGTCAAAAGAGAGGGAAAACACCAAAGGCAAAAACAGAAGGGAACAACAAAGAAAAAATAGAATGAAACATCAGAGGTAGAAGCAAAAGAAATACAATAGATTCATTCTATCATCTAAACTATACATTCTATTATCTATTGCCTTGGATGTGGGAACTACACATCTAAACTATAATTCATTCTATCACAATTTCCTAAGTTCCTAAATCATTCATCAATAAAATCATCACAATAGAAAATCACAACATGCATGACATTTTAAATACAGCTTTCAGTGCAGACTTCACTAAACTCCTATATATTTCAAACATCCATTTTCCTCTCCTTCTCAGATTTTCAATAATCTGATTTAACCCAGAAAATAGTTTAATAGTAAATAAATATCTTTAATGCAAATTAACCCAAGAACCCTAATGCTAAATAAATTTTAATATTAAAGAATTCAGTTTCTAAGAGTTGCCTTTTAGAATTTGCACTAATTGAAGAGGGAGCTGGTCCCAACAGTTCTGGGTTCCTATTTAAGTTGTGTCCTATGCTTCACCTCAAAAATCCCGTTTTCCGAGTTGTTCTTTCTCTGCTTAACTGATCTTGGTTGATTCTCGAAGATGGAGAGGCAGAATCTTATATGCAAAGCTACTAGGTAGGTCTGAGGGACTTTAGTGAGCTTTTACTTTTGGAAGATTTGGAAGAGAAAGGAAAATGGAGAGTTGATAGGGATGATGAACAATGCTGGTCTAGTTGTTCCTTTCAGTGTTAGCCACAGGAAGGAAAGGAAGAATGAGAGAAAATAGCTCAAATCCCATAATTTTTCTCGGGAAGGAATACAAGGGGAAAATGAGAGGAAGTTCTCCTTTTTGATCATTCCTATTTTAATAAAAATTCCTTATTTCTATTAATAGTTTTTAAAAAATAATTATTGTGAACATATTTTAATTAAATGGGTTATCACATTCTCCTTTTTAAATTAAATTTTGCCCTCAAAATTTGAGAACCTACCTATTGAAATAGGTAAGGATACTCCCTTATTATATCAGCTTCTGACTTCCAAGTTGCTTCCTCTTGTGATGATCCTCCCCAAACAAATTTCACTAAGCGAATGTCCTTATTCCTCAATTCTTTTATGCTTATGTCAATAATCTGAACTTGCTAGATTGTAAGTGGGGTTGGATTTTAATTGAAGGTTTTCATGGCTTAAAATTTTGGTGAGGAATTGAGATATATTTCTTTGAGTTGTGAAACATGAAAAACATCATACAGACTAGACAAAGAAGGTGGCAACACTAGTATGTAGGCTGAGGGACCTATCCTCTAAAGGATCTAAAAGGGTTCAACAAAATGAGCGCTAAGTTTTTTGACTTTCAATACTCTTCCAATGCCAACAGTAGCGGTAACTTTGAGAAAACCATGGCCACCTTCCTCAAACTCTAAGGGTCTCCTCTTATGGTCAACATAGCTCTTTTGCTTACTCTGAGCTATTATCATCTTGTCACGAATGACTCTGATTTTCTTAGTGATTTCTTGAATAACCTCAAGCCCTAAAATTTCTTTGTCCCCTACCTCTGACCAACACAAAGGAGTCCTACACTTACACTCGTACAATGCCTCAAAAGGTGCTATGCCTATGTTGGCATGGTAACTGTTAATATAAGAAAACTCCACTAGAGGCAAATGTGTGTCCCAACTTCCACCATCCTCTAAGTCACAAGCCCTTAACATGTCTTCCAAAGTCTGAATGATCCTATCAGTTTGACCATCTATTTGGGGATGGTAGGCAATAATAAGGTGTAACTTGGTTCCTAGAGTCTTTTGGAAGCTTTCCAAAATATGGAAGTTAATTTGGGGTCCCTATCTAATACTATGTTGTAAGGTACCCCATGCAGTCTTACCAATTCCTTTATAAACAATTTGGCCAGTTTAGGAGCATTATAATTGGTTATAGCATGTAGGAAGTGGGTTGATTTGGTTAGTCTATCTATAATCACCAAAATGAATCATATCCTGTTTGGGTATGAGGTAACCCCACTACAAAGTCTGGAAATAGAATCTCATTTCCATTCAGGTATGTCCAGGGGTTGTAATAGGTTTGTTGGCCTCTAATGTTCTATCTTTACTTTTTGACAGGTCAAGCACTGGGCTACAAAAGTAACCACATCATTTTTTATGCCTGGCCACCAAAATTTTTTCTTAAGATCTTGATACATCTTGGTGGATCTAGGGTGAATGGTTAATTGGCTGTTGTGGGCTTCCTCTAGAATTATTCTCTTCAAATCCCAGTCTTTAGGTATACATATTCTGTTTTAAAACATAATTGTCCCATTTGTTGCCCTTGAGAATATTTCTTGATCCTTCCTAGCTTGCAACTCCCCATCCAATTCTTGTGACTGCCTAATCTGGTTTCTAAGGTCACAAAAGGTTTCCAATTGGTTCAAAAGAATTCCCCCTTGAAGAGGTGTCATATTCAGATTTAGGTCTCTAAATATTTCTAGTAAATTCAGTTTTTGGATCATCAAATGAGATATGTGGAGTCGCTTCCTACTCAAGGTATCTGCCACCATATTAGCTTTGCCTGGGTGGTATCTTAACTCAAAATCATAGTCGTTTTAAAAATCCCACCCACCTACAAAAGGTGCAAACACAAGAATGAGGGTTAATTGTGTTTGACTAAGTTGATAAATTTTTAATTATTTGATTAAATTGGTTTAGACTTGATGATTTACTTGGAATAGAAGCAATAGCAAAACTAAGGAGTGCAGGAATAAAGTGACACAAGTAATTTGTCCTGGTTCACCATTAACTTGGCTACATCCAGTCCCTTCACTCAAAAGGATTTAATCCACTAATTCAACAACTTGAATTACAAAGCACCTGACCCTCCAAGTCAGTCTTATCAAACATCCTAACAACCCCAGACTTTTGAGGAACACACACCTTGATTCTACCAACCAAGTCTTCTCCACACAATCTGACAACCTCAAATTGTTGAAGACACACTAACACCACTCTCGGGTTTGAATACATAGGTTTAGAACTTTAGTTGCTTCTAACAAGTTGATTATATCAATGACTATCACACTCTAAGAAAACACTTAGATAATATTTCTCATTTGAACAAGTGTTTCTCTCTTTGAACTCTAAGATCAATTTGGAATTTTGAGCTTGAGTTCTTCTACTCTTTTATGATTTTTCGACAATCTTCTTCTTAAGCCTTGAGTATATATTTATAGATAAAATTAGGGCTTCAATTTAGTCTTTGTTTAATTCTAAATTTTATCTTCATTCCTTGCTTGGTCAACAATGATCTTATTCAAAAATAATTCTAAACAAGATGCTTTTTGATAATATGTTCTTTATCCATTTCTTTATTTATGAATTCAAATATGAATAGATCTTCTAGATTGATTATGTTCGTATTTTGTTCATATTGAGTTTGTAAATTTTTCAGATTGATTATGTTCATATTTTGTTCAGATTGAGTTTGTAAATTCTTCAAATTGATATTGTTCGTATTTTGTTCATGATGAGTTTATAAATTCTTGACGGGAACATAGTCTAAACCAGTTCTTGAACATTCACAAGTAGGAAATCCAATTCAGTATTTTGTCCTGTGTCATAATCTGAATCATATCTTTGCAAATAATAAATGTATCTTCTTGTGAGTGTTTCTACTTGTAAATAATTCTTGATCATATCATCTTGTAGATAAATCTTGATCAAATCTTCTTGTAGATAATTCATATCTTCTTGTGATAAACCTTGATGAAATCTTCTTGTAAATAATTCATATCTTGTTGTAGATAAATCTTGATCAAATCTTTTTGTAAATAATTCATATCTTATTGTTGATAAGATGTTGATCATATCTTCTTAAAATCTTGACCATATCATTTTTTCAACTTGGTCAGAGATTTTCTTCAAGTTTAAATCTAAATCAAATCTTATTTTAGAATGTCTTCAAAAATACGAATCTTCTTTCATACTCAATGAAGTAAAATATATTATTCTCATAAAATACTTATGTTAACATCAAAACTCTAAATATTAAAACAATTTGGTTCCAACAATCTCCCCTTTTTTTATGATAGCAAAACTGTATTGTTGATAACAATTTTTTTTAAAATACTTTGAATCCCCTTTACTTAAGGCTCCCCTTAAGTCTAAATATTTTTTCTCCCCACATTATCAAACATCTTTTTGCTCCTTTTGTCATCAGACAAAAAGACATGAAAGTGAAACTTGGCTTTTTTATTGTTGTAATTTGTCTTTTTTTAATAGAATGAAAATAACATAAACATAAACCATAAAACATAAAATTTATCCAAAGTATCAAACTAAACTACTCTAAGGTTGGCACATACAGAGTTAGGTAAAAGAATAGGTTTAGATTTTTCTTGGTGAAGTCAAACCTATATTCTGCTAGTGGCTTGGTGAATATATGAGCTCAATGATGTTCGATATCTACAAACTGGATATTAAGCACACCTTTTTACGCAAAGTCCCTAATGAAATGATGTTTGATTTTTATGTGTTAAGCTCTAGAATGAAGAATATGGTTTTTGGTTTGGAAAATGGCAGAAGTGTTGTCACAAAAAATGAGAATGTTGGTTTCGAGATTTTGTAGTCTTCATGTGTCATCCAAAGTAATTGATGTTGAAGAAAATATCTTTTTGATATATGTTTTAATGACAACAAACCTTATGAAATAAATGATTAAGTTTTATGAATGGTGCTCTACTAATGATTTCACTTAAGTTTTGTTTAAGGAACATGAATTGCATAAGTGAACAAGCAAGAATTTATTCACTTCATCAAAGTGCACAAGTATCTACTCAATAATGATATAATCTCAAAAGGAATGTATCATATATCAATCATTCAATAGAATGATTATTACATCTTCAAGATAACATCTTCATGAACAAAGATGATCAAACTATGCTATGAATCAAAAGCAAAATCATTTGGAAGAAGCAAAATTACAAAAACAGAACGGAGAACGTTCTTGACAGAAGTCTGGAAAACAGAGAACGTTCTCCACAGTTCTGAAATTTCAAGAACAAATGATCTCATCTGTTGAAGAAAAAATTGCTCCTGGATTTCACAATCATTGCTCCTAGATTTCAAAATCATGTGATCTATACTATCCAAGGAATATAAAGGATTCATCTCTGCAAATAAACAATTCAAAATACAAAGTAGAAAAGCTATGGAATATGATGGATCAAGCAAGTTTAAGAATGATCAGATCAGTCTCCAAAATGATCAGACCAGTCTCCTAAATGTCCTGAATGATCAGATCAATCTTAAGAATGAACAATCAATCTCCAGCATGTTAACAATCAATCTCCAGCATGTTAACATTAATCCCCTACATGTTAACATCAATCACCAGCATGTTAACAATCAATCTCCAACATGTTAACATTAATCTCCAACATGTTTAACATCATTCTCCAGCATGTTAACATCAGTCCCAAAATGATAACATCATCGTCCAACATATTGACAATCATTCTCCAGCATAAGTACATCATTATCTAGCCTGTTTTGCGCGAATCAAAACACTTATATTATCAGTACTTGACAAGGAACAAATAGGATCCATGCTAGTCAAAGAAACTATTCGAATTACAAAGGGAAAAGGTCATGAATCAAGCAAGTCCAAACAAGTCTGAACCTTCTCCAGCTTGACTGTCAAGAATGTTGAATGATCTTGAAATATACAAGACATCCAGATTGATAAGAAAAACGTCGAGAATGATCAAGACTAAAACCTCCAGAATGATCATCAATCTCCAGAATGTTCAAGACTAAAATATCCAGATTGATCATCAATGTCCAGAATTTTCAGTAAACATTCTGCAACAACTCATAATCATTCTCCAATTTGTTTTGACAAGAATCAAAACTCCAGATTGAATCAAAGGCATCAACAAGTATATCTGAAGTATAAAGGATCATTAAACTCAAGAGAAATTTGATCAAGAACGAAGAAAATAGTCTAGTCAAACAGATTTCAAATTGTTCAAAGGCTGGAATATTTTTAATCATAAAGTCGCTCTTTGGTCAAAATTGGCACATGACAACAGAGCACTTCCCAACGGCTCTTTTGAATGTCATCAACCTTCGAAAATCCTATAAAAGGAAGGCAAAGCTCAAGGAAAAATCAGAGCTTCAAGTACAAAGCAATATATCACCTATATACACTTACATACTTGAAAGCTTCTCAATCACAAACAAAAGATTCAGTTATGTTCTTCTTCTTCATATCAGAATCATTCTACTGAATTCTTTTTTCAAGAATCTAATCTCAAACATGAGTTGAGCATACTCAGATTCTGTCCAAAACCAGAGCTTCAAGTACTAAGCAATTCATTACTCACTTCAATCATACTTGAATTTCTCTCACTCACATACATTGAATCGGTTCTAATTTTTCCTATTCGATTCCTAGAATCATTCTCGTGTATTTATCTGTCAAAGAATTAGAACTCAAACAACCGTTGAACACTTTAAATCATATCATTTTAAACTCAAAGCTATAGTGTGAAGTGTAGTTTTGAGTAAGCTTGTAGGAAATCCTTTTATGATTAAAAGGTAAACTGTAAAATCCTATTTAAAATTTATAGGTGATTTGATTGAACTCCATTCTAGGTGGAAGGGATTTTTTTTTTGTAACAGATCAAGGTTGATCTTAAACTAGGTGCTGTAAAACCAAGAAGGTTCTTTGTTTTCAACACTTAGTGGAAAATCTCACCATTGTGAGGACTGGAAGTTGCCCGGGTTGAGTGAACCAGGATATATCTTTGTGTGATATCTCTGCCCTTATCTGTATTTACTTTCAGTCTTTTAACTATCAAGTTAGATAGATAAATTGAACTGTTGATTTTAACTAACCAAGAACGTTCTATGTTTTCTGGTTAAAACCAAGAACGTTATCTATTTTCTGTTTTCACAACCAAGATCAATCTTCAATTATTTTATTAATTTTTTAAAAGGAATTTTAAAAGGGTGAATTTACAATTCAAACCCCCTTTCTTGTAAATTGACATTGCAACTTCAATTGAGAGCTACAACCAGCTGTTGAAATGTACTCAACTTCTGTTGTTGACATGACAATTGTGCTTTGTCTCTTACTTAACCAAGAGATTAAGTTTGAAGGTGCAAACACGAGAAGGGGGGGTTGAATTGTGTTTGACTAACTTGATTATTTTTTTTTCTGTTTTTGCAGTTTTATAACAAAACCTAATGTATGAATCAAACAGAGTTAGCAGCGGAT
This sequence comes from Cicer cuneatum, assembly GCA_037974295.1. Taxonomy (NCBI): domain Eukaryota; kingdom Viridiplantae; phylum Streptophyta; class Magnoliopsida; order Fabales; family Fabaceae; genus Cicer; species Cicer cuneatum. The sequence goes on along the minus strand of JBBPBO010000005.1, from coordinate 41,561,940 downwards.
ATAAAGTAAAAAATAAAAACACAATTTTTATACTGGTTCACCGTTAACGAGGCTACGTCCAGTCCCTTCACTTTGAAGGATTTCACTAATTCAAAACCTTGAATTACAACATACTCAGATTCTGTCCAAAACCAGAGCTTCAAGTACTAAGCAATTCATTACTCACTTCAATCATACTTGAATTTCTCTCACTCACATACATTGAATCGGTTCTAACTTTTCCTATTCGATTCCTAGAATCATTCTCGTGTATTTATCTATCAAAGAATTAGAACTCAAACAACCGTTGAACACTTTAAATCATATCATTTTAAACTCAAAGCTATAGTGTGAAGTGTAGTTTTGAGTAAGCTTGTAGGAAATCCTTTTATGATTAAAAGGTAAACTGTAAAATCCTATTTAAAATTTATAGGTGATTTGATTGAAGTCCTTTCT